>JAXDDX010000055.1:2662500-2953854 GCA_034670405.1 Hoplostethus atlanticus | reverse complement strand
TTTGTGATGTATAAATATAGAATTAATTGTAGTCTTTAAGGTGTGTGTGTGTGTCATAAGAGGCAGTGTGTGGGTTGGGGGGCCTGGTGAGGTCAGTGTTCACAGTCCTGATGGCCTGAGGAAAGAAACTCCGTCTCAGTCTCTCTGTTTTGGCAGCATGACTACGGAGGCGCTTGCCTGCAGCTGAAACAGTCCGTTGTTGGGGTGGTGAGGATCCTTCATGATCCTGCAGGCTCTGGTTCTGCACCTCCTGGTGTATAAGTCCTGCAGGGTGGGGAGTTTAGTTCCAATAGTGCGTTCAGCCAAACGCACTACTCTCTGCAGAGCCTTCCTGTCCTGAGCGGAGCTGTTGCCAAACCAGGCAGTGATGCTTCCTGTCAGGATGCTCTCTACAGCTCCAGAGTAGAAGGACTTAAGGATCCTCCGGGAGACTTTAAATTTCCTCAGTTGCCTGAGGTGGTAAAGGCGCTGTCTCGCCTTTCTCACCAGAGTGTCAGTGTGTGTTGTCCATGACAGATCCTCGGTGATGTGGACTCCCAGGTATTTATACCTGCTCACCCTCTCCACAGTAGTTCCATTAATCCCCAATGGTGAGTACGTCCTCTGTTGTTGTGTCCTCCTAAAGTCCACAATCAGCTCCTTAGTTTTGGTGACATTCAAGAGGAGGCTGTTGTCCTGGCACCAGAGTGACAGATCAGCAACTTCCTCCAGGTAGGCCTTCTCGTCGTTGTCGGAGATCAGGCCCAGCTCAATCAACTTGCCAGCCAGTCTGGTGGGGACTATGGTGTTGAAAGCTGAACTATAATCAATGAACAGCAGTCTCACATAGCCCCCCTTCCGGCTGTCCAGATGAGAGAGTGTGGTGTGCAGTACCTGGCAGACAGCATCATCCGTGGATCTGTTTGGACGATAAGCAAACTGCAGCGGGTCCATGGAGCAAGGGAGGAAGGCACAGATGTAATCCTTTATCAGCCTCTCGAAGCATTTCATGACAACCGAGGTGAGGGCCACCGGTCGATAATCATTTAGGCATGCTGGAGAAGCATTCTTGGGCACAGGGACAATAGTGGATCTCTTGAAGCAGGCGGGGACCACGGACTCAGCCAGGGAGATGTTGATGTTGCAGCTCAGCAATGAAAAGCCTATACAGGCTCAAGGTAGCCCACGTACTTGGGAAAAGTGCTGTTTACAATATATTCATATTTTATGATCTATAACAATTTTAAAAGTGACCAGGTTGTCAAAACTTACTTTGTCCCAATACTTATGCTGACTTAGCTCCGCGGTGGTAGCGCCGCGGAGATTGTGCGTTTTTACTTTTAAGTGCTCTTACTGTAAATATTGTGTTGTTTTTTATATAGAGCTCTTACTGTAATACTGTAAATATTGTGTTGGTTTTTTATTGTAAATAGTGTGAACTTGTTGCCCTTTGCACATTTCTGTCGAGCATTGCCACTTTTACATTTCACTGCACACCCCGTGTGTGTATGTGACAAATAAACTTCTTGAATCTTGAAATAGGAGGACATGACTCATTGAATGGTGTTGTTGTAATATAGTTCAATGTCAGTTTAAAAAAGACACAAGAAATAAATGTAGACTGTGAATTTTGCCTAGTCATTGTTTGATTTGAAATACAAATTTCAAAGTACAGAGGAAACAACCAATTTGACACAACTGTCCTAATACTTTTGCAACTGGATATCCTTAATTCTGGTGCTCTGTATCAAATAATCTGACAGTAATAGAAAAAGAAAATGATATATGATCACAGGCATAATAGGAAATTGTCCTTTTATACAGGGAATTTGTTTTAGACTGAACAAATCTGTGGACTTGATTCTCCTAATTCAGACCATAATAAAAACCATCACATTTGGTAGTTGTCGTTTATTTGCGTTTCAAATAAGTGAACAAGCTGCACTTCCCTGATGATGTCTCAATTAAAAACAGTACCAGACTAAAGCTCAAACTGTTTACTGTTATACTCCATATGATAAGAAGTGATGATTATTTGTAAAAGATGTTTGTCTGGTTGAAAAACACTGAAAAAATGAGCAGGACTTTAAAGAATATTTTAAATGTTAAAAAAGTTTTAAAAAAAATAAAGTTTTCACCAAGTCTCAAACTATGTGAACATTAAACCTTAAGTAATTTTACTGCAGCGTTTTATGAAGACACTATGAAGAAATGCCAACTAAATTATCTCTTTAAAAAAGAGTAGTCACTCTAATTTTTTTTGCAACTGTAAACAATTTGGTGCTGATTTGATTGAAAACCTCCTTGATAGAAACTACTCCTGGATAGGAAACTGTCTTATTGTGTGACTATACTGTCACTGTAGAAACATCCACACTGAATTACGGATAACAACTTTATTCATCCTCTAAAATGAAATAAAGAACAAATACAGGATTTCATATTTGAATTTAATTGGGTGTTGGAGGACTTGGTCCTTCCTTGTTTTCACTACATTCACATGATTAAAATGAAACGTTTTTGTTCATTTATGCATCATACTTATGTGTTTAGTTACACAGTGATAAAATATTGAAGCATGGCAATAAAAACTGACAAAACACTATGATGAAAAAAACAAAAGGGAGAGATAATTGTGGACACAATTAAAGATTAATGATTAATTGATGATTAAGTAATAAAGCAATAAAAAGGGAAAGAAGTCAAAGGTGAGGGAGGACATTTGCTGACCTAAGACTAACCCAAGAGTAACCCAAAAACAGGATAATAAAACAATTAAAGGATCACTCTCAGACAACCAATCTCATCTACAGATGTCACATAGAAACATGTGGTTTTCTGAATTATATTCTACATCAAGCACTGGTTATCAGATGATGGTGCAACTGCTTTGCTGTTCATCTGTTTCTTTTTTATATCTTTTCGTCAAATTCTCAATTTCTTCTTCCTGTTTATTAGTCAAATCCTCCATTTCTTTCTTTAGATTTTTTTCTTTGTGGGTGGAGAGATCTTGTAAGAGTTTATACTCACTGTTCTGCTCCTTCTCCTTCTCCTCCATTTGTGTCTCAAACTTTCTCTTCAGATCCTCCATTTCCTCCATGTGCTTTTCCATCAGAGCTGCAAAGTCTTTGAAGTATTTCTCTCTGAATTCATTGAATTCTTCAGCTTGCTTTCTCGCCTCCTCTTCAAATTTCTTCTTCATATTCTCCAGTTTTTTCTTATAGTCTTCCTCTAATTCTTTTCTCTCCTTTTCCTCCTGTTCTCTTCTGATTCGATCCTGTTCTTTTCTTTTGTTTTCATAATTTTCCATTTCCTGCTCGTACTCTTCTTGTAGCTTTTTAAATCTTGTTTGCACCTCCTCTCGTCTCTGTTCATCTTCCTGATTTCTTTTTTCCCACCATTCTTTACGTTCCTTCTCCCAAGTCTCTCGTTCATTTCTTATCTCTTCTCTACTCTGCTCCAGCTTTCTGTCAACGGTTTCCTTTTCCTCTGATTCAGATTTTATTTTTTTCTCCATGGCTGCAAGTTTTTTTCCCCATTCCTGTCGTTGAATTTCCTCCTGTTTTTTCCTCTTCCTGTCTTCTTCTTCTCTCTTTTCCTGTTCTTTCTTTCTCTCCTCATGCTCTTTGTTAATGTGATCCTCCTTTTCCTTGAGTTGTTTGGCTCTCAGTTCTCTCTCCCGTTCAGTTTCTGATCTCTGTTCTTCCATTCTTCTTCTCATTGCTTGCATTTCTTCCTGATGTTTTCTTTCAAGTTCCTCCTTCTCTCTCTGCATCTCCTCTTCCTTCTCCTTCAAAATCTTCTCTACTTCCTTTGCTACAGCTGCCTCTGCCTCTTGGAACATCTCAGAGGTGTAGCAGCCACCACCATTTTTATTCACCATTGAGTCAATCTTTGTCAACAGACCACTGACTTGTGTGTGGTCTGTCTGATCTTTGTTGTTGAAGACATGGTATCTCCCTTCACAGTCATCAATCAGTTTGATAATGTCATGACAGTCTTCTAGATAATTCTCAAATGGTTGATTTTCCAGCTCATCTCCTCTAGTGAATGTAACCATGATGAAAGCCTCTGAGTTCTTGCCAAAAGCTTTCTTGATCAGGTTCACGGTGTCTTTTTCGTCCCGTGCAAAACGACCTATTTGCAGCACCAGTAAGAACACATGAGGTCCAGGGGCCAACATGCTGATGCATTTCAGAAGCTCCTGTACAACCTCATCGTTGGAGAGAGTTGTGTCAAACAAGCCGGGAGTGTCGACCACAATGACAGACCTGCCATCAATCTGTCCAGATGCTTTCTGACAAACCTTGGTCACTGATTTTGGGCAGGCTTTGGATATAAAATGCTCTTTTCCTAAGATGGTATTTCCAGTGGCACTCTTCCCACTGCCAGTCTTTCCTATCAGAACCACCCTGATACAGTCTGTGCTCTGATTTTCTTCATCACCTGTCATCTCACTCTTCTTTTTCAGATCCTGCAGTTCAGCTTTAAGTCTTATAATAGTGCTTTCCTGCTCTGCAACCTTCTCCACATGTGCCTTGACAAACATCTCCATTGTGAAGCTTCTGGATCCCACAGCTCTCATCTTTTCCACAGCATCCAACACCTCAGAGACCTGCTGCTTGTCCTTAATGTTGAGGACAATGTATCGACCTCCACAGCTCTGACAGAGCTGCTGGATATCTTTGGTCTCCTTTACAAAGTTGACAACAGCTGGAGTGGTAGGATCTGACTCCACAGTAAACAGAATCATGGTAAAGTCATGGCCTCGAGAGCTGAATACATTCTGGATGGTCTGTAACTCTCCCTTGTCTTCATCAGTGAGGGGACCCACCGGTATGACCAGGATGAAGGCATGGACTCCCTCAGGATCACAGAGGGAGATACACCTGAATGATTTGTTCATCACTGTTTCCTGAGGTTCTCCATACAAGGCAGGCAGCTCCACCAGGGAAACCCAACGTCCACACACCTCTCCCCGATTGGTCACACACACTGCAGTCTTGGGTTCTGGATCAAGCTTCATTTGGCCCAGAATGGCCTTGGCTGCTGAAGTCTTCCCTGCTCCTCTCCTCCCACATAGAACCAGGTTTAAAGGTTTGGCTTGTTCAGACACAGACTTTGGTGTTGTTGTACCTTCAGTGTAGGTGAGGCAGTTTCCTTTGTTTTCACTCACAATGTTCTCAATCTTCTCCATTAACAATGAACGGTCATCTTTCAACATGCTGTAATGTCTTCCTCCACATTCTTTAAGGAGCTGATTTACAGAGAAACATGTTTCATGTTCTTGATGTGTTGTGATGACCATTGAGTATTTAAAGGCCTCTTGACCAAACAAACTCAAGATGAACTTCAGTCTGAGTGTGTTCTCCTCTGTGAAGTCAGAAGGCTTCACTAACAGCAAGAGGACATTTGGTCCAGGGTTGCATAGAGACATGCATTTCCTCATCTCTTGTATCACTGATTCCACAGTGAAGATGTCTGGGGTTTTCACTACGGTTAAAGGTTTTTCCTTCCACTGTCCATGGGCGTCCTCACTTTTCTTGGTTAGGAGCTTATAAAAAGCTTTGTTCCCCATGATGAAATTTCCAAGTTTTGTCTTTTTGTCCTCACTTTTTCCAAACAGCACAATCCTGAGTCCAGATGCTGTAAAACAACAAAAATAAAAACATGAACAAAAATAATTTCCAAGATCCTAATGACCACACACTCATCACTCCCTATCCATTCATCACATTCATTCATTCATACAATCATTTAGAAAAAAGGGTTGGAGACACTGATGAGAAATTCCTTCATATTGTGTCAAAATGAATGGTCCCCAAACAAATAAATATAGATGTTGATTCTGTTTGGTTCAAATTATTTTAAATGAACTCTTGACTAATGATCTTTTCAGTCAACTGACTGATTGTTCTTGTTTTAGTACCATCTTTTGCAGGTTCTAGTGCCATACTACACATCTCAATTGACTGGCATTGGATAGATGAACTGATATTTCACCACATTATTAGTGATTGATAAACCGTGCTTACACCTGTACTGTAACCACAGACATTTACTTTTAGCTTGAAATGAATTTAAAAGAGGTAACATATTGTGTTACAGATATTGAGCTGGATAATAACACTTGATATTTACTGACACTGATAAGTTCTGGTTTCCATGATAGATTTCACCCCTGTAAAGAGACGAAAGCATCAATAGCATCAAGTATAATAGTCAGTCCATCATCATACAGTCATTTGTGTTGATTACCAAAGTACTCATCACATCATCAGCAAAATGTTTCCCTGCACTTACCAACAACTTTAATAAGGTCCCAGTCAACCAGCTCTGCTTCTCTTTGTTTCATTCTTAGATGATCACTAGTTAAATCAGTTGCTGCATCTTCAAATACATCACAGCTCACATGCTCTCCATTGTTCTCCTTCACAACTTGGCCCAAGCGTGTTAACAGCTCTGGTAGTTCAAGGTGCTCTTGCTTCAAGTACCTGTATCTACATTTTCTGATCATGTCTTGTAAGGGTGGATGATGCCTGTAGTTTCCCATGACACCTGAACTCTCCTCTCTGGGTGTTGATATCAATACCAGTGAATGATCAAAGCAGTGCTCACTGAAGCTTTCAAGGATTGTGTGTAACCTCAGTTTGTCTTCCTCAGTGAAGTCTTCAGGCTGTAGTATCAGCAGGAACACATGAGGTCCAGGAGCAGAGACTCTCACACAGCTTCCTACAATCTCTGACAGTTTGTCTGGGGAAATGTCAGAAAGCAGCAGGTCTGGGGTGTTGATGACCACTATTTTTCTCTCCTGCAGCGGTCCACTCACTCTCAGAGAGCAGTGAGGTGCTTTCTGAGTGTCGAACGCAGTCTCTCCCAGTATGAAGTTCCCCACTGCACTCCTCTCAGACCAGCTATTCCCAAGCAGCACAACCCTCAGCTCAGACACTGAAATGAAAAAGGAACCAAGAGTCGACATAACCAAAGCAAACCCAAACAAAATATTAAGATGATTTAAGTCAAACTGGGCTGATGATCAGAGTAAAAATCCTTATTAGAGGAAGGCTTGTAGAAAACCTGCCAACCATTTAGATCTTGTAAAACTCACCTTTGACCTTGTCAACCTTAAAATTAAATAATTTGTACATTTGTAATGATTAAGTTCCTACCGCATAACATAGGGACTTAGTTACTTCGTTACTTCATTATCTTACAGTTTGTGCTCACATATTATAAAATGTTTGATATTTATACTTATGCATATAATATGAAATACCAAAATGCTTCTGATTCAGTTCAGTTTAACTCACTTTCAGGGGGTATTAACTCAATGCTGCTGCAGCGCTTCAGGGGTCTGTCATCTTCTCCCTCTGTAAGAATGCAGAAAAATACAATTTCAGACAATCACACCTGGGTCAACTTGATTGTTGATGTCCCAATGTTGCAGCACTAACAACTACTACCTATCCTTTGTTCTAAAGAATATTGCAGCCAATTTGTATCCCAGATCATATTATTGCAGCAGGCATATCAAAGAATTATTACATTATATCATGTTTCTGAGCAGACCTAAAGATAGTGGAAAGTAACATGGCAGAACATTCACTGAAAATAAGTTTTAGTCTGCTGGCTAGTCAGCTAGCTAACAGTTTGTTCAGGTTAACTGAGTTGACTCTTCCAAAGTGTTTTGTGTTTGGGGAGACGAGGGCTGAATACAAGTCACAGTAACAAATCTACCTGGTCACACTATTCAGTCTTCCTGAGAACGTTACTGAATGGATCTACAGACACAACACCACAATTTGTTTCAGATAGCTCTCTTTTTTTTAGCCTGATTGTTTTATATTTAGACATTATTAACTAACAGACAATTCTTTAATCATTCCCTCCAAGATTGTGCGATTTTTTTTGTGCTTTATTTAATGACAACAAATACAACAAAAACAATAAATATTTAAGTTTATTAATAAGTACACATTATAATAATAATAGAGGGAAAGAGAGAGGGATAGATTAGAAGGGGCGTGGGGTGGGGGTCTGAATGTGTGTATGTTTGTTGGGTGTATGTGTGTGATGCTTGTGTATGTGCAAGTGTATGTCAGATTAAAAATTTGTAGGGATCACAGTGTATGCATAATGACAGCTATGTGTGTGTGAATGACAGTATGCATGTTTATTGTGGGTGGTGGACAGGCAAAAAGAGGTGTGATGAGTGAAATCGGTGTGGTACTGATGAATGGATTCCAGATTATGTCAAAATCTGCAGTTTGGTTTTTGATGGAGGCAGATAATTTTTCCATTGATATGTATTTGATTAGTAGATTTTTTCCAAAGTCTAGTATTGATTGTGTTCCTTGATTTCCAGTTCATAAGGATAGTTTTCTTGACGATGGTTAGGGCTATGGAGAGTATTCTACTGGATGTGTTGTTTAGGTTGATGTTGGATAAGTCTCCTAGTAAGCAGAGTGGAGGGGATAGCGGGATGTGACAGCCCAGAAGAAGAGAGTGGTTGTCAGTGATGTCCCGCCAGAATTGTTTAATGGGTGTGCAGTCCCATGTGGCATGCATGTAGCTGTCTGTGGTGTTTTGTGTGCAGAGTGGACAGATTTCTGAGTCTATAAAACCCATTTTAAACATCCTTTTTCCCATGTAGTGTACTCTATGAATGATCTTGTATTGTAGTTGCATGTTTGTGTTGGTGGACATAGAGAAGATGGACAGACATAGATGGACATAGACAGACAAAAAGTTATTTTAATGCAGTACACATTTCACAAAGTACATTTTTTATGTTGTGAACTTCTCTGGTTAAATTTTCTACTGCAGTAATAATGTCCCTCTGTGATTGCAGCACAGCATCAGTGAGGACGCGGCCACTTGCACGGCTGAGGCCTGGCTGACTGGACACCATGGCTGAGCTGTGCACACTGGAGCCCCCCTCACCTCCACCAGCCACTGCCACACTTGAGATTGTGTCTAAATAAAATGGAACAAAATACTTCATGCATTTGGCTCAACTTAAATACTGTGTGAATTTGCCTATAATGTAGATATCTCAGCTTTGGTATTACAGAAGTTGGCTTATCGGTTTCTGTGGCATCCGTAGCTGCATCAGTGCATCATTCCAGAGGCCTGCAATTCTGTGGTGGAGCTGTGAAGGTTGGGGTTCTCCCTGACTGCCTCCAGTGGAACCCACACTCTGCTGATAAGCAGCAATACGTTTTTTGGCCTCAACTCAGGATACTGGGAGGAGTAGTGGGACGACACTGGGAGGAGTAGTGGGAGGATACTGGGAGGAGTAGTGGGACGACACTGGGAGGAGTAGTGGGAGGATACTGGGAGGAGTAGTGGGACGACACTGGGAGGAGTAGTGGGAGGACACTGGGAGGAGTAGTGGGAGGATACTGGGAGGTGTAGTGGGACGACACTGGGAGGAGTAGTGGGAGGACACTGGGAGGAGTAGTGGGACGACACTGGGAGGAGTAGTGGGAGGACACTGGGAGGAGTAGTGGGAGGATACTGGGAGGAGTAGTGGGAGGATACTGGGAGGAGTAGTGGGACGACACTGGGAGGAGTAGTGGGAGGATACTGGGAGGAGTAGTGGGACGACACTGGGAGGAGTAGTGGGAGGATACTGGGAGGAGTAGTGGGACGACACTGGGAGGAGTAGTGGGAGGATACTGGGAGGAGTAGTGGGACGACACTGGGAGGAGTAGTGGGAGGATACTGGGAGGAGTAGTGGGACGACACTGGGAGGAGTAGTGGGAGGACACTGGGAGGAGTAGTGGGAGGATACTGGGAGGAGTAGTGGGACGACACTGGGAGGAGTAGTGGGAGGATACTGGGAGGAGTAGTGGGACGACACTGGGAGGAGTAGTGGGAGGATACTGGGAGGAGTAGTAGGAGTAGTGGGAGGACACTGGGAGGAGTAGTGGGACGACACTGGGAGGAGTAGTGGGAGGACACTGGGAGGATACTGGGAGGAGTAGTGGGAGGATACTGGGAGGAGTAGTGGGACGACACTGGGAGGAGTAGTGGGAGGATACTGGGAGGAGTAGTGGGACGACACTGGGAGGAGTAGTGGGAGGACACTGGGAGTAGTGGGACGACACTGGGAGGAGTAGTGGGAGGATACTGGGAGGAGTAGTGGGACGACACTGGGAGGAGTAGTGGGAGGATACTGGGAGGAGTAGTGGGACGACACTGGGAGGAGTAGTGGGAGGATACTGGGAGGAGTAGTGGGACGACACTGGGAGGAGTAGTGGGAGGATACTGGGAGGAGTAGTGGGACGACACTGGGAGGAGTAGTGGGACGACACTGGGAGGAGTAGTGGGAGGACACTGGGAGGAGTAGTGGGAGGATACTGGGAGGAGTAGTGGGAGGACACTGGGAGGAGTAGTGGGAGGATACTGGGAGGAGTAGTGGGACGACACTGGGAGGAGTAGTGGGAGGATACTGGGAGGAGTAGTGGGACGACACTGGGAGGAGTAGTGGGAGGACACTGGGAGGAGTAGTGGGAGGATACTGGGAGGAGTAGTGGGACGACACTGGGAGGAGTAGTGGGACGACACTGGGAGGAGTAGTGGGAGGATACTGGGAGGAGTAGTGGGACGACACTGGGAGGAGTAGTGGGAGGACACTGGGAGGAGTAGTGGGAGGATACTGGGAGGAGTAGTGGGACGACACTGGGAGGAGTAGTGGGAGGATACTGGGAGGAGTAGTGGGACGACACTGGGAGGAGTAGTGGGAGGATACTGGGAGGAGTAGTAGGAGTAGTGGGAGGACACTGGGAGGAGTAGTGGGACGACACTGGGAGGAGTAGTGGGAGGACACTGGGAGGATACTGGGAGGAGTAGTGGGAGGATACTGGGAGGAGTAGTGGGACGACACTGGGAGGAGTAGTGGGAGGATACTGGGAGGAGTAGTGGGACGACACTGGGAGGAGTAGTGGGAGGACACTGGGAGGAGTAGTGGGACGACACTGGGAGGAGTAGTGGGAGGATACTGGGAGGAGTAGTGGGACGACACTGGGAGGAGTAGTGGGAGGATACTGGGAGGAGTAGTGGGACGACACTGGGAGGAGTAGTGGGAGGATACTGGGAGGAGTAGTGGGACGACACTGGGAGGAGTAGTGGGAGGATACTGGGAGGAGTAGTGGGACGACACTGGGAGGAGTAGTGGGAGGATACTGGGAGGAGTAGTGGGAGGATACTGGGAGGAGTAGTGGGAGGATACTGGGAGGAGTAGTGGGACGACACTGGGAGGAGTAGTGGGAGGACACTGGGAGGAGTAGTGGGAGGATACTGGGAGGAGTAGTGGGAGGATACTGGGAGGAGTAGTGGGACGACACTGGGAGGAGTAGTGGGAGGATACTGGGAGGAGTAGTGGGACGACACTGGGAGGAGTAGTGGGAGGACACTGGGAGGAGTAGTGGGAGGATACTGGGAGGAGTAGTGGGACGACACTGGGAGGAGTAGTGGGAGGATACTGGGAGGAGTAGTGGGACGACACTGGGAGGAGTAGTGGGAGGACACTGGGAGGAGTAGTGGGAGGATACTGGGAGGAGTAGTGGGACGACACTGGGAGGAGTAGTGGGAGGATACTGGGAGGAGTAGTGGGACGACACTGGGAGGAGTAGTGGGAGGATACTGGGAGGAGTAGTAGGAGTAGTGGGAGGACACTGGGAGGAGTAGTGGGACGACACTGGGAGGAGTAGTGGGAGGACACTGGGAGGATACTGGGAGGAGTAGTGGGAGGATACTGGGAGGAGTAGTGGGACGACACTGGGAGGAGTAGTGGGAGGATACTGGGAGGAGTAGTGGGACGACACTGGGAGGAGTAGTGGGAGGACACTGGGAGGAGTAGTGGGACGACACTGGGAGGAGTAGTGGGAGGATACTGGGAGGAGTAGTGGGACGACACTGGGAGGAGTAGTGGGAGGATACTGGGAGGAGTAGTGGGACGACACTGGGAGGAGTAGTGGGAGGATACTGGGAGGAGTAGTGGGACGACACTGGGAGGAGTAGTGGGAGGATACTGGGAGGAGTAGTGGGAGGATACTGGGAGGAGTAGTGGGACGACACTGGGAGGAGTAGTGGGAGGATAGTGGGAGGAGTAGTGGGACGACACTGGGAGGAGTAGTGGGAGGATACTGGGAGGAGTAGTGGGACGACACTGGGAGGAGTAGTGGGAGGATAGTGGGAGGTGTAGTGGGAGGATACTGGGAGGAGTAGTGGGACGACACTGGGAGGAGTAGTGGGAGGATACTGGGAGGAGTAGTGGGACGACACTGGGAGGAGTAGTGGGACGACACTGGGAGGAGTAGTGGGAGGACACTGGGAGGAGTAGTGGGAGGATACTGGGAGGAGTAGTGGGAGGATACTGGGAGGAGTAGTGGGACGACACTGGGAGGAGTAGTGGGAGGATACTGGGAGGAGTAGTGGGACGACACTGGGAGGAGTAGTGGGAGGACACTGGGAGGAGTAGTGGGAGGATACTGGGAGGAGTAGTGGGACGACACTGGGAGGAGTAGTGGGAGGATACTGGGAGGAGTAGTGGGACGACACTGGGAGGAGTAGTGGGAGGATACTGGGAGGAGTAGTGGGACGACACTGGGAGGAGTAGTGGGAGGACACTGGGAGGAGTAGTGGGAGGATACTGGGAGGAGTAGTGGGACGACACTGGGAGGAGTAGTGGGAGGATACTGGGAGGAGTAGTGGGACGACACTGGGAGGAGTAGTGGGACGACACTGGGAGGAGTAGTGGGAGGATACTGGGAGGAGTAGTGGGACGACACTGGGAGGAGTAGTGGGAGGACACTGGGAGGAGTAGTGGGAGGATACTGGGAGGAGTAGTGGGAGGACACTGGGAGGAGTAGTGGGAGGATACTGGGAGGAGTAGTGGGACGACACTGGGAGGAGTAGTGGGACGACACTGGGAGGAGTAGTGGGAGGATACTGGGAGGAGTAGTGGGACGACACTGGGAGGAGTAGTGGGAGGACACTGGGAGGAGTAGTGGGAGGATACTGGGAGGAGTAGTGGGACGACACTGGGAGGAGTAGTGGGAGGATACTGGGAGGAGTAGTGGGACGACACTGGGAGGAGTAGTGGGAGGATACTGGGAGGAGTAGTAGGAGTAGTGGGAGGACACTGGGAGGAGTAGTGGGACGACACTGGGAGGAGTAGTGGGAGGACACTGGGAGGATACTGGGAGGAGTAGTGGGAGGATACTGGGAGGAGTAGTGGGACGACACTGGGAGGAGTAGTGGGAGGATACTGGGAGGAGTAGTGGGACGACACTGGGAGGAGTAGTGGGAGGACACTGGGAGGAGTAGTGGGACGACACTGGGAGGAGTAGTGGGAGGATACTGGGAGGAGTAGTGGGACGACACTGGGAGGAGTAGTGGGACGACACTGGGAGGAGTAGTGGGACGACACTGGGAGGAGTAGTGGGAGGATACTGGGAGGAGTAGTGGGACGACACTGGGAGGAGTAGTGGGAGGATACTGGGAGGAGTAGTGGGACGACACTGGGAGGAGTAGTGGGAGGATACTGGGAGGAGTAGTGGGACGACACTGGGAGGAGTAGTGGGAGGATACTGGGAGGAGTAGTGGGACGACACTGGGAGGAGTAGTGGGAGGATACTGGGAGGAGTAGTGGGACGACACTGGGAGGAGTAGTGGGAGGATAGTGGGAGGAGTAGTGGGACGACACTGGGAGGAGTAGTGGGAGGATACTGGGAGGAGTAGTGGGACGACACTGGGAGGAGTAGTGGGAGGATACTGGGAGGAGTAGTGGGACGACACTGGGAGGAGTAGTGGGAGGATACTGGGAGGAGTAGTGGGACGACACTGGGAGGAGTAGTGGGAGGACACTGGGAGGAGTAGTGGGAGGATACTGGGAGGAGTAGTGGGAGGACACTGGGAGGAGTAGTGGGACGACACTGGGAGGAGTAGTGGGAGGACACTGGGAGGAGTAGTGGGAGGATACTGGGAGGAGTAGTGGGAGGATACTGGGAGGAGTAGTGGGACGACACTGGGAGGAGTAGTGGGAGGATACTGGGAGGAGTAGTGGGACGACACTGGGAGGAGTAGTGGGAGGACACTGGGAGGAGTAGTGGGAGGATACTGGGAGGAGTAGTGGGACGACACTGGGAGGAGTAGTGGGAGGATACTGGGAGGAGTAGTGGGACGACACTGGGAGGAGTAGTGGGAGGATACTGGGAGGAGTAGTGGGACGACACTGGGAGGAGTAGTGGGAGGACACTGGGAGGAGTAGTGGGAGGATACTGGGAGGAGTAGTGGGACGACACTGGGAGGAGTAGTGGGAGGATACTGGGAGGAGTAGTGGGACGACACTGGGAGGAGTAGTGGGAGGATACTGGGAGGAGTAGTAGGAGTAGTGGGAGGACACTGGGAGGAGTAGTGGGACGACACTGGGAGGAGTAGTGGGAGGACACTGGGAGGATACTGGGAGGAGTAGTGGGAGGATACTGGGAGGAGTAGTGGGACGACACTGGGAGGAGTAGTGGGAGGATACTGGGAGGAGTAGTGGGACGACACTGGGAGGAGTAATGGGAGGACACTGGGAGGAGTAGTGGGACGACACTGGGAGGAGTAGTGGGAGGATACTGGGAGGAGTAGTGGGACGACACTGGGAGGAGTAGTGGGAGGATACTGGGAGGAGTAGTGGGACGACACTGGGAGGAGTAGTGGGAGGATACTGGGAGGAGTAGTGGGACGACACTGGGAGGAGTAGTGGGAGGATACTGGGAGGAGTAGTGGGACGACACTGGGAGGAGTAGTGGGAGGATACTGGGAGGAGTAGTGGGAGGATACTGGGAGGAGTAGTGGGACGACACTGGGAGGAGTAGTGGGAGGACACTGGGAGGAGTAGTGGGAGGATACTGGGAGGAGTAGTGGGAGGATACTGGGAGGAGTAGTGGGACGACACTGGGAGGAGTAGTGGGAGGATACTGGGAGGAGTAGTGGGACGACACTGGGAGGAGTAGTGGGAGGACACTGGGAGGAGTAGTGGGAGGATACTGGGAGGAGTAGTGGGACGACACTGGGAGGAGTAGTGGGAGGATACTGGGAGGAGTAGTGGGACGACACTGGGAGGAGTAGTGGGAGGATACTGGGAGGAGTAGTGGGACGACACTGGGAGGAGTAGTGGGAGGACACTGGGAGGAGTAGTGGGAGGATACTGGGAGGAGTAGTGGGACGACACTGGGAGGAGTAGTGGGAGGATACTGGGAGGAGTAGTGGGACGACACTGGGAGGAGTAGTGGGAGGATACTGGGAGGAGTAGTAGGAGTAGTGGGAGGACACTGGGAGGAGTAGTGGGACGACACTGGGAGGAGTAGTGGGAGGACACTGGGAGGATACTGGGAGGAGTAGTGGGAGGATACTGGGAGGAGTAGTGGGACGACACTGGGAGGAGTAGTGGGAGGATACTGGGAGGAGTAGTGGGACGACACTGGGAGGAGTAGTGGGAGGACACTGGGAGGAGTAGTGGGACGACACTGGGAGGAGTAGTGGGAGGATACTGGGAGGAGTAGTGGGACGACACTGGGAGGAGTAGTGGGAGGATACTGGGAGGAGTAGTGGGACGACACTGGGAGGAGTAGTGGGAGGATACTGGGAGGAGTAGTGGGACGACACTGGGAGGAGTAGTGGGAGGATACTGGGAGGAGTAGTGGGACGACACTGGGAGGAGTAGTGGGAGGATACTGGGAGGAGTAGTGGGAGGATACTGGGAGGAGTAGTGGGACGACACTGGGAGGAGTAGTGGGAGGATAGTGGGAGGAGTAGTGGGACGACACTGGGAGGAGTAGTGGGAGGATACTGGGAGGAGTAGTGGGACGACACTGGGAGGAGTAGTGGGAGGATAGTGGGAGGAGTAGTGGGAGGATACTGGGAGGAGTAGTGGGACGACACTGGGAGGAGTAGTGGGAGGATACTGGGAGGAGTAGTGGGACGACACTGGGAGGAGTAGTGGGACGACACTGGGAGGAGTAGTGGGAGGACACTGGGAGGAGTAGTGGGAGGATACTGGGAGGAGTAGTGGGACGACACTGGGAGGAGTAGTGGGAGGATACTGGGAGGAGTAGTGGGACGACACTGGGAGGAGTAGTGGGAGGACACTGGGAGGAGTAGTGGGAGGATACTGGGAGGAGTAGTGGGAGGATACTGGGAGGATACTGGGAGGAGTAGAGGGACGACACTGGGAGGAGTAGTGGGAGGATACTGGGAGGAGTAGTGGGACGACACTGGGAGGAGTAGTGGGAGGACACTGGGAGGAGTAGTGGGAGGATACTGGGAGGAGTAGTGGGACGACACTGGGAGGAGTAGTGGGAGGATACTGGGAGGAGTAGTGGGACGACACTGGGAGGAGTAGTGGGAGGATACTGAGAGGAGTAGTGGGACGACACTGGGAGGAGTAGTGGGAGGACACTGGGAGGAGTAGTGGGAGGATACTGGGAGGAGTAGTGGGACGACACTGGGAGGAGTAGTGGGAGGATACTGGGAGGAGTAGTGGGACGACACTGGGAGGAGTAGTGGGACGACACTGGGAGGAGTAGTGGGAGGATACTGGGAGGAGTAGTGGGACGACACTGGGAGGAGTAGTGGGAGGATACTGGGAGGAGTAGTGGGACGACACTGGGAGGAGTAGTGGGAGGATACTGGGAGGAGTAGTGGGACGACACTGGGAGGAGTAGTGGGAGGATACTGGGAGGAGTAGTGGGACGACACTGGGAGGAGTAGTGGGAGGATACTGGGAGGAGTAGTGGGAGGATACTGGGAGGAGTAGTGGGACGACACTGGGAGGAGTAGTGGGAGGATAGTGGGAGGAGTAGTGGGACGACACTGGGAGGAGTAGTGGGAGGATACTGGGAGGAGTAGTGGGACGACACTGGGAAGAGTAGTGGGAGGATAGTGGGAGGAGTAGTGGGAGGATACTGGGAGGAGTAGTGGGACGACACTGGGAGGAGTAGTGGGAGGATACTGGGAGGAGTAGTGGGACGACACTGGGAGGAGTAGTGGGACGACACTGGGAGGAGTAGTGGGAGGATACTGGGAGGAGTAGTGGGACGACACTGGGAGGAGTAGTGGGAGGATACTGGGAGGAGTAGTGGGACGACACTGGGAGGAGTAGTGGGAGGACACTGGGAGGAGTAGTGGGAGGATACTGGGAGGAGTAGTGGGACGACACTGGGAGGAGTAGTGGGAGGATACTGGGAGGAGTAGTGGGACGACACTGGGAGGAGTAGTGGGAGGACACTGGGAGGAGTAGTGGGAGGATACTGGGAGGAGTAGTGGGACGACACTGGGAGGAGTAGTGGGAGGATACTGGGAGGAGTAGTGGGACGACACTGGGAGGAGTAGTGGGAGGATACTGGGAGGAGTAGTGGGACGACACTGGGAGGAGTAGTGGGAGGACACTGGGAGGAGTAGTGGGAGGATACTGGGAGGAGTAGTGGGACGACACTGGGAGGAGTAGTGGGAGGATACTGGGAGGAGTAGTGGGACGACACTGGGAGGAGTAGTGGGACGACACTGGGAGGAGTAGTGGGAGGATACTGGGAGGAGTAGTGGGACAACACTGGGAGGAGTAGTGGGACGACACTGGGAGGAGTACTCGCAAGCACAATTCACCGCAAGTGGGTATTTATAAAGAGAAGACTATGTACAGTTGTGTGCCGCATGGTTTTATAGATCTAAATATTGGGAGATTCTGAGGTTTGTGAGTACGCAATGTTTTAGAATGGAATCTACGCTGAGTTTTATAAATGAGGCCCCTGGTGGGGTTCCCTCTCTGAACTACCACACCCAAGATTTCTAACATATTTTTCCTAAAAGATTTCTCCTTGTCTTTTTTGAGGGTCTAAGGCTGGTGGTGGTTAAGTTAGATTAGGTTAGATGAGTTTAGTTTAGTTTAATAAGTTTAGTTGTACAGGGACAATGCACATCAATTAACATTTCTGTATATGTGCCAGTTTTAGCTGGGTAGCTAGTTTTCAACTGTAGTCCCTGGGCAAGGTGTTGATTGCCGAATACAAGCACAATAAAAACACAATAAAAAAGCAGTGGAAACAAGCAATTAGTACCGGTAAGTATAACAATGGTACATACAACACGGTAAAAGCACATTGAACACATTACAATACAAAGTTATGGTTCATGCAGACAGGCGCAGACAGACAAACAGTGCAGCTATGCAGACAGAAAATGCAGCCATGCAGCCACGCCGTACAACCTCTTGAGAGGAGAGGAGAAAAACAAAAAATGTAAAAATAAACAAACAATTAAGCAATATGCAGGCAGGCAAGCAGGCAAAGAAGGGCTAATGGTTATGGTTACAGACCTGATTATCTATTAACCATGTTTTCAGAGTGTGTTTGAAGGATTTGTATGTTTGAATATTACGAATGTGTAAAGGTATGGAGTTCCAAGTCTGGGCAGCTCTCGTTGAGAAGGCTGACTGGCCAAAGGAACTTTTCCTCAGCGGGACAATAAGATCGCCTGTCGCAACAGATCTGGTGAATCTGCTGCTCAGTGTGAAAAAAATCGCTAAGTGGGGGTGGGGCAAGACCATGGAGGATCTTATAGACATGAGATTGGTTAGGTTTGGTTAGGTTAGGTGAGATTGGTTAGGTCTGGTTAGGTTAGGTGAGATTGGTTAGGTCTGGTTAGGTTAGGTGAGATTGGTTAGGTTTGGTTAAGTTAGGTTAGGTTAAGATAGGTTAGGTTTGGTTAGTTTAAGTTAGGTTAGGTGAGATTGGTCAGGTTTGGTTAGGTCAGATAGATTTTTATATTTTTTGTATATTTCGTTTTCTTGTAGATTTTTAGGATGTTTTTTTTATACAGTGTGATAGACCGGTCCCACAGCACCCACGACCCCAGCAGCGCCACCTGGGAGTAGTGGTGGACCATGTCTATTACCACAGGGAGATCCTGGGAGACTGGGGAACACACAGCTGCTCCCCATCAGTAATCAGGCAGGGGAGCAGGCCTTCAAAAACCCACAGCACGCCTCAGGAGACAGAGAGGAAGGTGGTTGCAAGAAGGAAGGCAAACCGAATCTCTACAGAGGGTAAGGAGTGAGGAGTGAGGAGTGAGGAAGGAGGAGAGTGAACGAAGAGCTGTGATTGATTATTCTGTGTGTGACCCCCAGAACGGCTGGACCAAGGCGGACCCCGAACCCCGGCAACCCGACCCCAAGCAAACGGCAAACGACCACGAGAATCGGATAACGGACAAGGTAGCAACAACCTAACCTGGACCCTCCCTCTAATTCTCACCCCCTCTCCTCTCTCTCTGCCCACCCAGGCTCCCCAGAACCCCGACTCCCCGAACCGGCACGGCAGCTACCCCAAGGCCGGACCACCACCCCCCCGTCACTCCCTCCCCCCCCACACTCTCTCAAATAAAGAAACACGCTTCTAAAAACAGACAGTGTCTCCTCCTTTCCCCTCAGCTTGTCACAACAGCCTGTTGACCAAATTTGTTTATTGTATAGTGTTGTGTGCCTCTCTCTTGTCTTGTACTGCTGCAAACTGCAATTTCCCCTCAGGGACAATAAAGAGCCATCTATCTATCTATCTATCTATCTATCTATCTATCAGTTGGAAGGCTTCTTTCTGTCTTGTGTTCTGTCTCTGTTTCCTGTGTTGTAAATGTGTTCATCTTGTTTTGTGTTTTGTCGTTGACTAGCTACATCTAGGTAGCTAATCTCTGTAAAATCCTTTAGCATGTTTTGTGATAAAAGGCCTTATAAATAAACTTGACTTAACAAGAGAAACTTTATTGATCCCAGAGAGGAAACTGGGTCATTGCAACAGCAAATCATAGAGATCTCAGTCAGTGAACAAAAGTAAAAGAGCAAGATATTAATCAGTTCATTACCTCATTAGCTAAACAAAAATAACTGTTCTGTCAAGTTGTGTATATATGAAATACAACAAAATAATGTACAGTGTGTGCACATTTATCAAGTGTGACTGGACTCACCGGATGCTGTAGTCGCTGACTCTGCCATGATGTCACTCTACTGGAAACCCACGAGACAGAAATTCAACAGGAGGAGCTGCTGTTTGTTGGGCTGTAAGAAACACAGGAAGGAAAATATGGAGAATTTAAAGTCTGACACACACACACACACACACACACTCTACTGTGTGTAGAGGCACGGAGCTGTAGCACCAGTTATCTATAGTATTAGACAGTTCTATATTGATGAGAAGGTATGATTTAAAATTCAAATGTTAGATTGTAGTTGTGGAAATAGATATCAGACAGAAAAACTAATAATTGCATTTTTTTCACTTATTTTGCAGAATATGCAAAAAGGCAAGGGAGGAACAAACTTTTGTGAACACTGAAATATATCAGCCTTTATTTACAAGAGCTCCATGCTCTTTCCAGCTCCTCCATTGATACACCTTCACACTGGGTGCTTCCCAGTACAACCACAGTCTCCTACTGGAAGCTTCCCAGTACAACCACAGTCTCCTACTGGTGCCCACTGAGCAACTCAAGGCACCTTGACAGCAGTGGAGGGAGGAGGAGCATTTCTCATTCACCTACTCACATTTTTATAGCCAGACTAGGGATTCAAACCAACAACCTTCTGGTTACATGCTGCTTCATCTAAGAGCAGAATCAGTGCTAAGGTAAAAGTCTTTTAAAAAAAGAATGAAAGAAAACCCCGCAGTGGTGGAATGAACTCCCCACTGATGTCAGGACAGCAGAGTCGCTGCCCATCTTTCGCCGCAGGCTGAAAACCCACCTCTTCAGGAAACACTACCCTGACCCTTCCTCTTCAAGAAACACTACCCTGACCCTTCCTCTTCAAGAAACACTACCCTGACCCTTCCTCTTCAGGAAACACTACCCTGACCCTTCCTCTTCAAGAAACACTACCCTGACCCTTCCTCTTCAAGAGACACTACCCTGACCCTTCCTCTTCAAGAAACACTACCCTGACCCTTCCTCTTCAAGAGACACTACCCTGACCCTTCCTCTTCAAGAAACACTACCCTGACCCTTCCTCTTCAAGAAACACTGCCCTGACCCTTCCTCTTAGCCTTGCCTATTTGTCTTCACTTATTTGACTGAGCTCTTGTTTATTTGATTTTCTTATTTGTCTCAAAGTAGGTAGATAACTTATTGCACTTTTACCTTAGCACTAGTTATGCTCTTGGTTGCTTGTTTAGGAAGGAAATGTACTTACGATTTCTGGTGACTAGTAGTTCTCTTGCCTACCTATGTTGAATGCACTTATTGTAAGTCGCTTTGGATAAAAGCGTCTGCTAAATGACTGTAATGTAATGTAATGTAATGAAAACAAAAGGCACTAGACAGATATCATGTTTAGGAAAACAAGCTTGCAGCTGGCAGCCCCAGAAGGTGTTAATGGTGATGACGCCAGGAGTTAAGAGGAAGGGTCAGGGTAGTGGTGCTGGTGCCCACTGGTGCCCACTAGCAACTCAAGGCACCTTGACAGCAGTGGGGGGAGGAGGAGCATTTCTCATTCACCTTCCCTACCCACATTTTTATAACCTGACTAGGGATTCAAACCTTCTGGTTACATGCTGCTGCTTAGAATAGAATACAATTTAATATATAATCCCCAAACCCTAACCCGCCAAGCCATTTGTTACTTTAATAGTAATTAAAATGATTACAACTCCGCCTAGAAGGTTAATAAAATGGCAGTTGTGAAACTCCTCTTCCTGGTTCTGGTTAAATGTGATATGCTGCTTCAGTCGGTGCAGAGAAGGAGATGCAGTTGATAGAGATGAAATGTAGACAGAATAACTAACGAACAGAAACAGACTCATTAAAGAGATTTATCAGTGGTAGACTGAACAAATCTGTGGACTTGATTCTCATAATTCAATAAACCAAAATAACAAAATAAAAATCACCACATTTCCTGTTTGATAGTTATCGTTTATGTGCGCTACAAAAAACGGAAAACATGACGCACTTCTCTCTGAGGTAGATTCTATCATCTTTTAGCGTCTTTTTAATGTTGCATTATATTTGAATCGTGTGAATCTACAGTATTTCGAATAGCCTGAATAGTTACACAATTGAGGATTATCAATTTAATGAACAATTTGATCATGCAGCCTATCCTGAGATTACATTATCAATGTATTATTGTATTAACATTAAAGATACAGAAGTTGTCTTTAGTTGTTCTGATTTATTTTGGTTGAGGCTACTCACTCACCAGGTGAAATTCTTACTGCGCCATTCCTCCGAGTTCATGATTGAAAGTGAAACGAAAATGAAGCGAACCGGAAATAAAATTCACACAGACTATATAGTTGAGAATGTGTTAAAATGGTTCAAAATACAGAAAATAACCGAAAATGTATTTATATGTGAAATATCTTAGGGGCCAAAATATAGTTTGGATATAATTGTAGATAATGTGCAATAAACATAGAAGAAAATGTATTTACGTTTCTAATATATAATTTAAATGAATTTCGGCACATGCGAACATATTTAAGCCAACTTTTCAATATCAATAGGCTATATTTGTTGTCATATGTTCAGGGTCGAGTTCTGCATGCATGACGAGAATTGCATGACACCGCACGCTATAATGTTTTGTGAGCATATTTTTTTATATACTAGTACTAACCTTCACTGTTATTCTGACGATATATAGTATGAAACTAAAACTAATAAAAGTCGATCATACAACATCACATCCATTGCGTGCTGTGGAAATGTTTACAGCGAATCATTTACAGAGTCACATCCATTAAATTTACATCTTCAACAATTAATAAGCCACGCTGTTTAAAAAGTTTACACCAGAGCTGAAAAACAAAAACTCCTTCCGGGAAAAATAAAAGCCCATAAACAACATATACTTCTTACAAAATGAGGGTCTTAGAACTTGAATGCCCAAAAACTAAGGCTACAAAGGTTATAGAGTTACATTACCCACTACGAAAATACGTTTTTTTGTGTGCTCCCACGGTGTGCATGCAATTCTCGTCATGGATGCAGAACTCATGCCTAGTATCCGAAATCTATTGATATGCCATTGATATATAAAAGTTACCATAATGTGCTATGATGGCCGCGGTCGCCAAAAGTGACAGAATTTTTTTTATTTGAGCGTTTTATGAATGTGTGTTGAACATGATGTTGACTATCTGGCAACCTCTCAGGACAGAGAACAGAGATAGGCACGTACAGTGGGCTGCAGTAGATAGAGAGAGAGAGAGAGAGAGAGAGAGAGAGAGAGAGAGAGAGCGAGCGCGCAAGTGGGTGGTGCGGTTTGAATTCACGTCATTTAAAGCGTTGATAGCTACGTTACGTTACGTACTACGTTCACTTCTAAATTTGGAGGCGGGCGAACGTTAAGACGTTGGAAGTTACGAAGTAAGAGGAGAGGAGGAGAGGAGGGAGAGGAGCAGAGAGGAGAGAACAGAAAGGAGAGAACAGAAAAGGGGAGAGGAGAGGAGCAGACAGGAGAGAACAGAAAAGAGTAAGTACGAGTCAAAGTCAATACTTTCATGGATAACATTTAATAGTCTTTACTGGGATCTGAAAATTAGAACCAGATCTTTCTTTATTGTGTGGGGATTTAAAGAACTACAATGTCTTATTATTTAATGTTTGTGGTGATAACAGGTGTGTGTGTGTGTGTGTGTGTGTGTGTGTGTGTGTGTGTGTGTGTGTCAGTCAGACTTTATATTCTCCATATTTTTCCTTCCTGTGTTTCTTACAGCCCAACAGACAGCAGCTCCTGAATTTCTGTCTTTTGGGTTTCCAGTAGAGTGACATCATGGCAGAGTCAGCGACTACAGCATCTGGTGAGTCCAGTCACACTTGAGATCATAAATGTGCACAAAATGTAAATTATTTTTTTCTATTTCATCCATACAACTTGATAGAATAATTATTTCTGTTCAGCTAATGAGGTAGGCTTCATTTTGAAAGTCTGGCTTTAAAAGACAAATATAATCATTCCTAATTTAATGCACTGATCAATATCCTTTTACAGAATTCACAGAGATGAGCTACCTAGATGTAGCTAGTCAACCATAAAACACAAAATAAAATGAACACATTTACAACACAGGAAACAGAGACAGAACACAAAACACAAGACAGAAAAAGTCTTCCAAACAATACAACCTAACGTAACCATTCATTAGTACACAGGACAAGATGTTACTATCCCTATGTGCCATAATCCAAGGCAAACACGCATAGAAGCCCAATTCAGATATTATACGAATGATACAACCACCAAAATGAACACCATAGCAGACATCAGGCCGCACAGTCATAGATCTACAGAGTCATTCCTTAGATAGCACTATTAGCCAGTTACCTACCCTAGCCAGCAACGGTATGCAGCACGTCATTGGGGTTATCAAGTGAGCACCTTCCTTCACTGATGTTTTGTTGAGTTGGACCCACGACACTTCAAGCAGGCTCAACGGGGGGGCTACCCTCAAATGCTAAACTACCTGCTAAACTAAACATTGAGCTAAATAAAACACTAACCCTACCAGGCTGGGCTAAGGCAGGAGGCAGGAGGCAGCATGTCACTGTAAGGTCACAGTGTACAACAGATGCCTGAAAATAAAAGCCAGAGAACACAGAAACACTAAACACTAAACTATCTTGATTTTTCCACCATTCCAGCTTGGCAAAAAATGTAAAGTCATTTGAATTCCACTTGACAAAAATTAAATTACAGTGGATCATACATGGAGCCTTTTCACTTCTACCAATCTGGCTTGATGGATCCATTAAGCAGTCCCAACAGGATTCTTTTGGGGATTGCGGCCCAAATCTTGGCCCAGACATATTTTAAATTGACGGTCGATGAGGGGTTAATTGTCGCTACAACAATACTCGATTCTTTCAAGGTAATAAAGGTCACACACCTAGGCTATTAGAAAAGCAATTGCAGTCTACTTTTTGACCACCGGAGGCAGCAGCGCACGTATAGCTTGGAATCAGATTACTGACGAATTCTAGGCGTCTGTCAGCCTGTCAGAACTTTGGGGTATACCTGTCTTTAACAAAGTCTAAACGTTTATTTGTTTAGGATTACGTTTAGGTAAGTGTTTAGGTAAGTGAAATTCAACGTAGGTTTTTCATTATAGGGCTCGCCGACTTTTGTGGGGTAAAGTCAATGGAGCAATACAGGACCCTATGGGAGAAGTAAAAACCCCATACGATGAAAGACTCCCAAAGGGTCCTGGATCAGGGCTAAGCGTGTCTAATTACTGCCACCAAGTGTCTCAATAATATTGCAAAATATCTCTAAACAAAATAGTCTAAAATGCCAACAACAACTAAAT
The DNA here is from genome assembly GCA_034670405.1 of Hoplostethus atlanticus. Lineage (NCBI taxonomy): Eukaryota > Metazoa > Chordata > Actinopteri > Trachichthyiformes > Trachichthyidae > Hoplostethus > Hoplostethus atlanticus. Next base: position 2,928,520 of record JAXDDX010000055.1, on the reverse strand, counting down.
AGCTCCTACAAGGGGATTAAGTTATGTTAAGTGCACCCAGGTGTGATTGTCTGAAATTGATTTTTTCTGTATTCTTACAGAGGGAGAAGATGACAGACCTCTGAAGCGCTGCAACAGCATTGAGTTACTACCCCCTGACAGTGAGTTAAACTGAACTGAATCAGAAGCATTTTATATTACATGAGGTATAAATCAAATTAATAATTTCATAATAGGTGAGATATAATGAAGTAACCAAGCTCCTATGTTATGTGGTAGGAACTCTATGAATAACATAACTGATTACAAGTTCACATATTTAATTTGAAGGTTTACAAGATCAAAGGTGAGTTTTACAAAATCTAAATGGCAGGTTCAGGTTTGGTTGCTTTGGTTATGTCGACTCTTTTTTTCATTTCAGTGACTGAGCTGAGGGTTGTGCTGCTGGGGAATAGCTGGTCTGAGAGGAGTGCAGTGGGGAACGTCATACTGGGAGAGACTGTGTTCAACACTCAGGAAGCACCTGACCGCTCTCTGAGAGTGAGTGGACGGCTGCAGGAGAGAAAAATAGTGGTCATCAACACCCCAGATCTGCTGCTTTCTAACATTTCCCAAGACAAACTGTCAGAGATTGTAAGAAGCTGTGTGAGACTCTCTGCTCCTGGACCTCTTTACAGGGGTGAAATCTATCATGGAAACCAGCACTTGCTATCAGTGTAAGTAAATGTCAAGTGTTATTATCCAGCTCAATATCTGTAACACAATATGTTACCTATTTTAAATTAATTTCAAGCTAAAAGTAAATGTATGTGGTTACAGTACAGGTGAAAGCACCGTTTATCAATCACTAATAATATGGTGAAATATCAGTTCATCTATAGTATGTCACTAGAACCTGCAAAACATGGCACTAAAACAAGAACAATCATGATCTTGATGGTTGACTGAAAAGGATCATTAGTTAAGTGTTTATTTAAAATAATTTGAACCAAACAGAATCAACATCCATATTTATTTGTTCAGGCCCATTCATTTTGACACAATACGAAGGAATTTCTCAACAGTGTCTCCAACCCTCTTTTCTAAATGAATGTGTGAATGAATATGATGAATGGATAGAGAGTGATGAGTGTGTGGTCATTAGGATCTTGGAAATAATTTTTGTTTATGTTTTTATTTCTGTTGTTTTACAGCATCTGGACTCAGGATTGCGCTGTTTGGAAAAAGTGAGGACAAAAAGACAACACTTAGGAATTTCATCATGGAGAACAAAACTTTTCATGTTAAGTTCTTCCTAACCAAGAAGAATGAGGGCGCCCATGGAAAGTGGAAGGGGAAATCTTTAACTGTAGTGAAAACCCCAGACGTCTTCACTCTACCTGTGGAATCAGTGAGACAAGAGATGATGAATTGCATGTCTCTTTGCTACCCTGGACCAAATGTCCTCTTGCTGTTAGTGAAGCCTTCTGAATTCACAGAGGAGAACAGACTCACACTGAAGTCGACCCTGAGTTTGTTTGGTCAAGAGGCCTTTAAATACTCAATGGTCATCACAACACATGAGGAACATGAAACATGTTTCTCTGTAAATCAGCTCCTTAAAGAATGTGGAGGAAGACACTACAGCATGTTGAAAGATGACCGTAAATTGTTAATGGAGAAGATTGAGAACATTGTGAGTGAAAACAAAGGAAACTGCCTCACCTACACTGAAGGTACAACAACACCAAAGTCTGTGTCTGAACAAGCCAAACCTTTAAACCTGGTTCTATGTGGGAGGAGAGGAGCAGGGAAGACTTCAGCAGCCAAGGCCATTCTGGGCCAGATGAAGCTTGATCCAGAACCCAAGACTGCAGTGTGTGTGACCAATCAGGGAGAGGTGTGTGGACGTTGGGTTTCCCTGGTGGAGCTGCCTGCCTTGTATGGAGAACCTCAGGAAGCAGTGATGAACGAATCATTCAGGTGTATCTCCCTCTGTGATCCTGAGGGAGTCCATGCCTTCATCCTGGTCATACCGGTGGGTCCCCTCACTGATGAAGACAAGGGAGAGTTACAGACCATCCAGAATGTATTCAGCTCTCGAGTCAATGACTTTACCATGATTCTGTTTACTGTGGAGTCAGATCCTACCGCTCCAGCTGTTGTCAACTTTCTAAAGGACAAAGATATCCAGCAGCTCTGTCAGAGCTGTGGAGGACGATACGTTGTCCTCAACATTAAGGACAAGCAGCAGGTCCCTGAGGTGTTGGATGCTGTGGAAAAGATGAGAGCTGTCGGATCCAGAAGCTTCACAATGGAGATGTTTACCAAGGCACAGATGGAGAAGGTTGTAGAGCAGGAAAGCACTAATACAAGACTTAAAGCTGAACTGCAGGATCTGAAAAAGAAGCATAGCATGACAGGTGATGAAGAAAATCAGAGCACAGACTGTATCAGGATTGTGCTGATAGGAAAGACTGGCAGTGGGAAGAGTGCCACTGGAAATACCATCTTAGGCAAAGAGCATTTTATATCCGAAGCCAGCCCGAAATCAGTGACCAAACTTTGTCAGAAAGCAGCTGGAGAGATTGATGGCAGGTCTGTTGTTGTGGTCGACACTCCCGGCTTGTTTGACACAACTCTCTCCAACAAGGAGGTTGTAGATGAGGTTCTGAAATGCATCAGTATGTTGGCCCCTGGACCTCATGTGTTCTTACTGGTGCTGCAAATTGGTCGTTTTACACAGGAGGAAAAAGAGACTGTGAACCTGATCAAGAAAGCTTTTGGCAAGAATTCAGGGTCTTTCATCATTGTTACCTTCACCAAAGTAGATGATCTGAAAAATAAACCATTTGAGAATTATCTAGAAGACTGTGATGACTTTGTCAAAAAACTGATTGATGACTGTGGAGGGAGATACCATGTCTTCAATAACAATGATCAGACAGACCGCACACAAGTCAGTCGTCTGTTGACAAAGATTGACTCAATGGTGAAGAAAAATGGTGGCGGCTGCTACACCAATGAGATGTTCAAAGAGGCAGAGGCAGCTGTACAAAAGGAAGTAGAGAAGATTTTGAAGGAGAAGGAAGAGGAGATGCAGAGAGAGAAGGAGGAACTTGAAAGAAAACATGAGGAAGAAATGCAAGCAATGAGAAGAAGAATGGAAGAAGAGAGATCAGAAACTGAACGGGAGAGAGAACTGAGAGCCAAACAACTCAAGGAAAAGGAGGACCACATTAACAAAGAGCGAGAGGAGAGAAAGAAAGAACAGGAAAAGAGAGAAGAAGAAGACAGGAAGAGGAAAACACAGGAGGAAATTCAACAGCAGGAATGGGAACAAAAACTTGAAGCCATGGAGAAAAAAATTAAATCAGAATCAGAGGAAAAGGAAAACGTTAACAGAAAGCTGGAGCAGAGTAGAGAAGAGATGAGAAATGAACGAGAGACTTGGGAGAAGAAACAAAAAGAATCTTGGGAAAAAAGAAATCAGGAAGATGAACAGAGACGAGAGGAGGAGAAAACAAGATTTAAAAAGCTCCAAGAAGAGTACGAGCAGGAAAAGGAAAATTATGAAAACAAAATAAAAGAAGAGGATCGAATCAGAAAAGAACAGGAGGAAAAGGAGAGAAAACATGAGGGAGAAATGCAAGCGATGAGAAGAAGAATGGAAAAACAGAGATCAGAAACTGAACGGGAGAGAGAACTGAGAGCCAAACAACTCAAGGAAAAGGAGGACCACATTAACAAAGAGCGAGAGGAGAGAAAGAAAGAACAGGAAAAGAGAGAAGAAGAAGACAGGAAGAGGAAAACACAGGAGGAAATTCAACGACAGGAATGGGAACAAAAACTTGAAGCCATGGAGAAAAAAATTAAATCAGAATCAGAGGAAAAGGAAAGGAAAACGTTAACAGAAAGCTGGAGCAGAGTAGAGAAGAGATGAGAAATGAACGAGAGACTTGGGAGAAGAAACGAAAAGAATGGTGGGAAAAAAGATATCAGGAAGATGAACAGAGACGAGAGGAGGAGAAAACAAGATTTAAAAAGCTCCAAGAAGAATACGAGCAGGAAAAAGAAAAGAAAAGAAAAGAAGAGGATCGAATCAGAAGAGAACAAGAGGAAAAGGAGAGAAAAGAATTAGAGGAAGACTATAAGAAAAAACTGGAGGATATGAAGATGAAATTTGTAGAGGATGCCAGAACGCAAGCTGAAGAATTAAATGAATTCAGAGAGAAATACTTCAAAGACTATGCAGCTCTGATGGAAAAGCACACGGAGGAAATGGAGGATCTGAAGAGAAGGCACAACAGTGAGTATAAAGTCTTACAAGATCTCTCCAGCCACAAAGAAAAAAATCTAAAGACAAAACAGAAAGAATTGGAGGATTTGATGAAAAAACAGGATCAAGAAATTAAAAAATTGAAAAGCAGATGCATCATCACCTGATAACACTACCCAGTGCCTGACTTCTCAGTATTCGTCCATCATGATGTTGACACTGTTAGAAATGTCTAGTCCTTGATCAGTGTAGTTGATGTTGTTTTGAGCTGAGATGTTTTAGGTTTTTCTAGACCATTATCACAGGAAGTCTTGTGACATAAATGATTTAAGGATAACTTGTTTGTTTTTCCATATCATTGTGTAAACCAGAATTATCTCTTCTTTCTATTTCATTTTCTAATCATAGTGTTTTGTCATTTTTTATTGCAATGCTTCAATTCTTTATCACTGTGCAACCAAGTGTGATGCATAAATGAACAAAAAGGTTTCATTTTAATCATGTGGATGTAGTGATTCAGGCTAGTAGATAAACCACTTGCTGAGTGTGTGCTGTTGTTTTCATACATGGTTAAATCATCAGTGAGCTCTGTCTGTTTGAATTTGCTGACTAACATCACTGAAGATAATTCTTGAAGCTCTAACGTTCAGCCTCTTCTTGATAGCTGTAAAGTCTATCAGTGTACAGAGACATTAAGTTAGTTAGTTAGTTAAGGAAGGTTAGCTTGTTGGATTTAAAATGATCTTTGTTTCCTTTTGTGTACATGGAAAGGCGGAACATTTAAATATTACAGGATGTAATGAAAACAAGGAAGGACCAAGTTTAAAAAAACGTTTAACGTACATCCCCCTGTTTTCCCATCCTCTTAACACCCAATTCACAAATATTACAGAAAATATTAAATATAAATAACAAATTCATATAATTATATAATTATATTCATATATCCTTGTTTTTTCTTCATTACGTGTCTGATTTGAATGCATATTTTCTAATTGATTACATCAAGTGAAGAGACATAACTCAACTGATTCTCACAAATGAAATGTCCTGTATTTGTTCTTTGTTTCCTTTTAGAGGATGAATCAAGTTGTTTTCCATAATTCATATCAGGGATGTTTTCAATCAAATTAAATCATCACCAAATTCTCCATTCCATCTCCATTCAATAAGAAGTGATGATTGCATAAGATGTTTGGTTGGAAAACACTGAAAAAATAAATGAGCATTACTGAAAACTTTTCAAAGATAATTGCATGGGATTTCTTAAATATGGCCACAGTAAAGTGTCATAAATGCTGCAGTAAAACCACTTTAATGTTTAATGTTCATAGTCTGAGACTTTTCATGTTTAATGGTCACAAATTGAAACATTCTAGCAAGAATAATTTGAATTTTTAAACTGTTTTTGATTGAGACATCATCAGGGAAATGCAGCTTGTTCACCTATTTGAAATGCAAATAAACAACAACTACCAAGTCTGATGGTTTTTATTTTAGTCTGAATTATGAGGAGCACGTCCGCAGATTAGTTCAGTCTGTCATTTGAGAATTCTCTCTAAAATGTGGTTGTTTGTTTTCCAGTCTTGTTTTCCAACATGGAGAAAGTTATTAATGTCTTTATGTGTCTTAGATCAGCAGAAAAGCTGATCCAGAGTCTGAAGTCCAGACTAAAGGTGATCAAGGAAGAAGAACCACTTGATAAAGATTACAACAACAATAAAAAGACTACTATTAAGTACTACTACTATTGCTGCTAATACTACTACTGCTGCTACTGTACAGCAGTTCACCTATTTGACCTGCAGTTCACCTAGTTCACACAATTTGTGGAACATTATCTGGCAGGTGCACAGATTAAACACCACCACACAGGACTCAGGTCTTCTCTTTTCTTTACTGCAGTCTGGTGGAAACATAAACATACAACACAATCTAACAGTTGTAGTGCACTGCATTCAGATCTCCAGCCTGGATGGGCTTTTCCTTTTGCTTTCTCAATAATCTTTTATAAAAAATCGTACATTGTATTCACTGTATCAATGTGAATTACATAAATACATTTCTCCACTGTCTAAACATAAATCATATAAGAGAACACATTTCCAGTTAAAAAAAATCCCGATCGAAAAGGACAAATTTCCTATTATGCCTGTGATTGTATTGTTTTCTTTTTCTATTACTGTCAGATTATTTGATACAGAGCACCAGAAGTAAGGATATACAGTTAAATGCCAACGTATTTGGACAGTCAAATGTGTATTTCAAATCAAACAATGATTATGAGGAAAAATTGACAATGTCTACATTTATTTCACGTGACTTTTTTAAACTTTTGAACTATATTACAACAATGTCATAGAATGAGTCAAGTCTCCCTATTTCAAGTCCGCATAAGTATTGGGAAAAGTAAGTAATCTGGTCACTTTTTAAATTGTTATACATCATAAAATATTAAAATATTGTACACAGCACCAGGTACATAGGCTACCTTCAGCCTGGATTGTTTTTTCTTTGCTGAGCTACAGGAAGCATGCGATGAAAAGGCCAGACCTGTTGTAGTTACCCTCTAGACCACCAGGCGGCTCCTAAACAAAATGTACATAACAAAAAAAACCATTTTGGATAAAGTCACAATAGATCTCATTCTAACTCTGTGAAACTATTACTACTGCCGCCACTACTACACTCCCCATCTCAGATACTGGAAATCCTCAAGAAACGCATACACAGAGGCAGGTCTACAGAAAATAAATATACTTTATTTACACAAAACCAGCAGAGAAGGTCAGGACCACATAACAGCTACCTGGGCCGCCTGGTAGACAATCACAAGGGCACAATTTACCCACTAGTACAAAGGGACATTATAGAAAATAGTGTCTCACTCATCCAATTCGTAATCAAACACAACCATAGAGGTTTAACACGGAAAACAGTGTTATGTTTCTCACACAGTTCCTCCAAGCCCTCATGCATTAAGGCCGTTTAGCAAAACCCCACACCCCCATCAAGGAAGAACAATAATAACACAGCAGCAAAGTCAATGTAGTCTCCAATGTAGTCTATAATGATCATCATCATGATAGCTTAACATACCTATTAGCAGCCGTTAATCCCACTTTCCCCAGGCAATATTTCATGACAGGCCAGTAAGGTCAAATGCTGGACGGACAATACAAATGAACATAAATGTTGAATTCGGTTGGCCCCGTGGCATGTATTAAACAAACAAGTCTTTGGCCGCTCACCGAACCCAGAGCCAGAGTGGAAACTGAAGACCTGCTGGTGGCTCTGCAGGGACACCGAAGCTGGAAACTGAGGAAACAGAGGCAGTGGATCAAGTGTGTCGACGGGCGTTTCTTGTTTCATCAAAGAATATATTACCAACATCACACATTCTGTATAACATACAATTTATATATGAAAAAGTGACGGTTTAATAAAACATTCTTATAGAAATATTTTCTCTCTTGTGTATTGATAATCGACAGACATTTTCAATTATTTATTTGCTTGAGACTCAATTAGACAATAGTAATCAAATGAAAGTCTAACATAGTTATTATTGAGTATAATTCCACTTGGCATTGGTTGGCTATGTCATGTCTGGTTCTGGTTCTGTTATCCACTCCCACGACTTTTCCTACCACTGCTGTGCCGATGACACCCAGCTGATCCTGTCATTTCCCCCCTCTGACACACAAGTGGAGGCATCGAGACCTGGCCATCACCATTGATAATGCTGTGGTGACGTCAACTCGGGACTGCGAGGAATCTGGGTGTGACCCTGGACGACCAACTGTCGTTCTTGGTATCAGTGACACGCTCCTGCAGATTCCTACTCTACAACATCAGGAGGATTCGACCCTTCGTCACTGACAAGGCTCTCTGGTAGGTTGCTCATAGTCCGATAGAATTCATTCATTCACAGTATAATAATGGTACAATATTGAGTTTGAATATATCCAAGCCTATATGTGTGTACAATGATTAGTGGATATTATTTTTTTTAATGTATTTTACGACTATTAAATGTGCACGTTAAGGGCCTTGCTAACCATGAGCATGTGTGTTTTGTAGTGTGCTGGCTAACCCAGGCATCAGCAAACTGACTGAGCTGTATACGTTTTGTATTTCTCTCAAGTACTGAGATTGTGCTTTACATTGTATTGTGTTGTGTTATTATTATATTGTCTTGATCTTGATGTGTTAGTGTAGATTGCCCAGTCGGTGAGTGCACTGATACCATGTGCTGGCTAACCCAGGCATCGGCAAGCTGACGGAGCTGTATATGTTTTCTGTTTATATAAGAAAATAAATCTGGCTTATTGCCTAAAACATCTTGGCGACTGAGAGGACTTGTTGTCATACACAACGCAACAGTTACAAAAGGATCTCTAGGCAGGGTATGTAGATGGCTTTTTCCTAATAAAGTCATTCGGTGTAAGATTTTATCATTATAGTTAAAGCTTGTTAAAACACTTTTACAGTCAGCCACAATGTGATCATCAGTTTTACTTAATATAGCAGATCTGTCTGATAGAGTGAAGCATCCTTAGAACAAATTAATCAATGTTTCAGACTCACGGTTCACTTGTCATCAATGTCTAAGAATTTTGATTAACTAAAATTGGAGGAGTATACATTTCCACTGAGTATATACAGTGTATATATACTATACTTTGTAAGGGACACAGCATTTGAAAGGTAGTAAGCATGCCTTTTGTATATCTGACAGCGTAGAGAAATTTCCCAATGGGGAAATAGAATTTGGGGAAATTGCAGTCCTCTTATCATGGCAATGGAGGTCATTATTAGGCAGGTCAGCTGCGGAGCACCATATCTGCCAGTCTTGCAGGAGTCAAACCAGCTCCAACCCGACTGACCAGCTTGTCCAAGTCTGCCCCGGCTGCATCCTCTGGGACAGGTCGGCCGCTGTTGTCGGTCCCGCTCTCTCTCGCTAGAGACAGAGTATTTTTGCTGTCCATTCTTTGGTAATAAAAACATGATATTCAGAGTCCACTTTTCTCTTTTTTGGATAGGGTTTACATCCTATAAAGTATGATCCTAAAGTATGATTTAACTAAATCGTCCACTTCCATTTTAACAATGAAGCTGATGCTTGCATTAGGCTACTCCACACTTTTCTCATCATATCACAACTTCATTCTCCTAATATTATGACATTATTCACATAATATTACGACTTTATTCTCCTAATATTATGACTTTATTTTTGTAATATTAGGACTTTATTCTCGAAATCTTAGATTATTTATATTTAAATAGCGGCCCTAAAACATGAATACCCCCAGCCAACCCACAATGAAAACCCTACCTGTGGGAAACACTGTATAGTATAGCCATATTAGGAAAGTAGGCAAAAGAGTGGGTATAAATACAATTAGTGTAACCACACTTTAATCAAGCATAGACTATAAAACAGTTGCTGGTCACCACTTGTTACGTCCCCCGGTCTAGGAGTCGGGAGCGCAACATAAAATAGAAACCAAGAACGTAAATAAGTGCAAAAGTGAGCAGTTTATTTACACACAGTGAACATATACAATGAGTGAAGCTGGACGTCAGGGTGAACCAAAGGCCAAAACAATAAACAAAACACTATTTCCTCAATAATCTCTTACCTAAACCCTAACCGAGTAAAAGAAACAAACAAAAGACATTTGCTAAACCTACCTACCTAAACCGAACCAAAAACAGGAGAAAACGGATTAAACAAAAATGGCGATCCACCCCTACTGCTTCGTGCTATACAAGTGCTATACAAGTGTTATACAAGTGCCCGGGATATTTACAGAGATCTACAAGAGAGTTCAAGCTAAGCTAATCAACAACAACAACAAAACAAACAAAAAGGATTATCTAATATTCACAGAGTCACGAGATCGCAAATCGAGGAGGCGCCGCTGTCAAACACCGACCCTCGTCGTACGTCAGGAAACCCGGAAGTTAAATAGACCGGCCTCTTCTGGATCGGCCAATCCCTGTGCTGGAAAACGCCACCTGTGGATTGACATAGATCTTCACAAGAAAAAAGAGTGAGCTCTCACTCTCCAACACAAGGAAAATACGGCTGGCTGTAACACCCCCCTTCCTAAAACAAAAAACATATCCCCCAAAGAAGTTTGTTAATTAGGACTGGGCTAGTACATTCTCTGTTCCTTTTTTGTGGTGAATCTCCAGATTAAAATCTTGTAAAATGAAACAAATGATCTCATGCTCAGTCCACTGCTCTATTAAAAATCATCTTAATACTAAATGAGAAGGCCAAGAAATATAAAAAAAAAAGACAGCATTTATTTATTTAATTTATTTTATTGACAAAAGACAAACGAATAACAATGAACAATGACCAATAAACAACGAAACAACGAAGCAATAAAAACAATGTAAAATATGTGGTCCCCTTGTCGTCATCCTAAGAAAAATACACAAAAACAGACAAGAGAGGGAGTGATAAGTGTCAAATTGAGATTAGCCTGATACAGCGACATTTTTTAAAATGAATGGAAGCAACATACACCTGGTTAGTCCGATGTCGGAGGGAAACGTCCCTCAACCTTGTTCCCCTGGCAATGGCTGTGTAGAGACCATCTCCACCTCGGTGGTCGCATCCTGTAGGTCACCACAGCAGAAATAACTTTAGCGGACCATTATCAAAACATTAGACTTGATAGTTATAGTGTTGCAATGTCAGAAAGCGACTTGGCGGGCACATCACAATGAGAGAAGATAGCAAATTACTGTGAATGATCTTTAAGGAATAGCAGGGTTTTATAGCAGTAGGTTGTATTCTAGCACACAATTATGAATAAGGATACCTCAATCCTATGTTATTAGCCTACTATGCTATTGTTATTTATTTTAAAGAAAATGTAGTCATATTTCCATGAGGTAAAGAACAGTTGGTATAAGCATGCGCCGTTTTGCTAGTGCACACTGCTATAAAAACAGAAGAAACAGAAGAACAGAAGAACTACTTACTGTCAACGTTGTAAACTGAGTGGAGCTCACTTTTATACAGAAATCATCCGCATTGTTCTTCATATGAGTGAGCTTCACCCACTGCCCTACGGCGAATTGAGGCACCAGCACGCAGGCCTCTCGCCACAGCACCACTAGGGCTGTTGACTCCTCTCTCTCCACCGTGACTTTGATCAGGGGGATCTGCGCGTTGGGGCCGACCATCCTCGGAGCTGAAATCTAAGGTAAAAGAAAAAAGATTTAAAAAAAAAAAAAGATTAAAATATCTGAAAATCAGATATAATTTCAAATTATTGTCTAATTGTCTGAAATAATAGCTCATGTTAACAATAAAACAGACTAGGGTGCGCACCGGTGGCTCACCGCGTAGAGCGCGTACCATAAGGCTCAGTCCTTCCCGCAGCCGACCAGGGTTCGAATCCGGCCCTCGGTCATTTGTTGCATGTCCTCCCCTCTCTCTCCCATACCTTCCTCACTATCTCTCTCTCTCAATAAAAGGCATAAAAGACCAAAAAAATATACTTAAAAAAAACAAAACAATAAAACAGACTTACACTCTACATTCTTGCCACGATCGTCACCAGTCCCATCGCAGTCTGAACCTCTCTTGGGTGGACCTCGGTGGATTGCGGCCTCAGCATATCCGCTGCTCTTGCCTCGAGCTCTGGGGAGATGGGGAGGTTGCCGGTCCTGAAGAAATCGGTGTTGGGTTTTAGCTGTATCTTCAGCCGCTCGGTTGCTGTCATGCCGAAGTTTCTAATTATGTATGTTTTCCCGGCTTGCATCTTCTCCTTACTAGGCTCCTTGAGAAAAACCTTTTGTATGGTTTCCCCGTCGCAGATCAGGCAACCGTAGCTTACTTCCAGGTCATCGTAAACCACGTTGTTCTCGCACCTGAAGCGACGCCCTCTCACAAATTGCTCCTTAGCGAGGCATTTGACCCTCACACGCCTCCTGTACGGGTGCACTACATCGAGAGCCGCTCCAAATGACTGTAATGTAAAAGATGCCATCCTACGAGTACGTCCGTCCGAGAGCACAGATACATGTAAAGTAGTTGTGCAGGTACTGCTTGGGGTATGGTATATCTATAGATAATTGTCCTTTTGATTCACTGAAGACGTCTTGAGTACTTTTTGTTTTGTCTAGAGCGGCGGTTCAAAGGATTGAGGTACACTTAGTGCTCTCTTTCTCTCTTCCTCGCTCACACACACACACACACGCGCGGCGCGCACACACACGCACACATTTTTATCCAGACTAAGCATATCGCCTTCATATTTCATATGAAATTTTTTTACTAAATCTGTTTATTAAACTACATTTTATGACAATAGAGTCCAAGAATAATAATAAAACACAGGCCAGTCAGTGCTCACTCTCTCCCTCACACACACACACACACACTAATACAGCTGGCACATCGCCTTCACAGGCTGAATGTAATGGCTTTCTCGAAATCTTGGATAATTTATTTTTAAACTATTTATTTATTTTTAAACGTACTAAAACGCTGTCGTAGCATCCAACAATTCCCATGGTCACATGCATGAAATTTACATCTTCAACAATTAATAAGCCACGCTATTTAAAAGGTCTTACACCAGAGCCGACGAGCAACAACTCCTTCAAAATAGAAGCTCACAAACAACCAAATATACTTACAAAATGAGGGTCTTATAACAGGAATACTCTAAAACTAAGGCTAGAAGGATTATATAGTTACATAGCCTGCTACGAAAATACTTGCATGCAGAACTCGGCATAACACCTGTTCACACAAATTTGTGCCGCCTGGCCAGTCTGATCACAGGAACCCCCTCCGCTAGAGCACGGGAAGAGCAGAAAGGAGGGACCTGTCAGTGGGTCCCGAGTCTCACTGCACACACACACGGGCTTCCAGCTCACTGAATAGCCGCTGATAAATGCTTATTGATTCATTAATAATGAGGGTTGGTCTTTGTAAATAGGTTAATAGTTAGTTTGACTTTTTCCTCATCAGAATCAGAAACAGGTTTATTGACAAATATGTTTTCACATACAAGGAATTTGATTTGGTGATTGGTGCAACAATAAACATAGAAGAATAAGAACAAAACAAGAATAAAAGCAAGTGCTGTAGAGGCAAAGGTCAGGAATACAATATAAAATAGAGAAATTCAAGCTAAAATATATCAAAAGATATAAGAAATAAGAAAATAGTACGTTACATTACAGTCATTTAGCAGACACTTTTATCCAAAGCGACTTACAATAAGTGCATTCAACATAGGTAGGTAGAGAACTACTAGTCACCAGAAATTGTAAGTGCATTTCCTTCCTAAACAAGCAACTAAGAGCAGAACCAGTGCTAAGGTAAAAGTGCAATAAGTTAGCTACCTACGTTTTACTTAAACAAATGAGACAAATAAGTGAATCAAATAAACAAGAGCTAATAAACAAGAGCTCAGACAAATAGGCAAGTGCTAAGAGGAAGGGTCAGGGTAGTGTTTCTTGAAGAGGAAGGGTCAGGGTAGTGTTTCTTGAAGAGGAAGGGTCAGGGTAGTGTCTCTTGAAGAGGAAGGGTCAGGGTAGTGTTTCTTGAAGAGGAAGGGTCAGGGTAGTGTTTCCTGAAGAGGTGGGTTTTCAGCCTGCCGCGAAAGATGGGCTGTTACGTCCCCAGATGGCGGTCTAGGGTCGGAGGGGAGTAACACAGGAATTGATGGGTAGTGCCTTGTCAGTAACAAAAAAGGAGATTTATTGAACAGGGGTCAACTACACAACACAAGGGAGCAACTGAACTTCGGGGGAAGCCAAGGCCAAAATAATAAACAAAAGCAACACACCCTGACCAGAAAAGAAAAGGTACTAAGCCTAGACAAAAGTAAAAACACACAGTTTAGGCTTCCTACTCTATATAAACACAAGAAAAGGTGGTTCAACCGAAATGGCAGCGTACCCCCCCTACTGAGCTCCAACAAGCATAGACTTCAACAACTGCAATGCAAGAAACACCCAACACTGCTAGCGTTAAACGGCAACAACATTCAGGCTGCAGCATCAGTGGCCATCAGGGCACGGAGTGGAGCCTCCTCCTGGCTTTTATGCCACTACTCGTTGGGGTGAGATGAGGGTCAGGTGTGCACACTTTGGGCGGTGGCCAACCAGAGCAGGAGGGCAAGTCTGCAATGGGACACACCTACAAACACATAGGACACGACACACACACACACACACCCCCAAAACACAGGCCTCATGTAGGGGCCGTAACACCCCCTCCCATATGACCAAACTTCTAGTTTGGAATACAAATAATCAGAGAATATACAGTAATACAATACAATACAATATACCACAGAATACATACCAAGCTTGTCACGTCATACATGGTAGTCTACTCACGGGACAGTGCATCCGCAACTACGTTATCAACCCCTTTCTTATGTCGTATGTCCAAGTTGTATCCTTGTACCAGCAGTGCCCAGCGCATCAGCCGTTGGTTGTGATTGTACATCCGTGCCAAAAACACCAACGGATTATGGTCGGTGTACACAACCACTGGTGCAGAATTGGACCCCACGTACACTTCAAAATGCTGCAGGGCCAACAGCAAGGCAAGGGCCTCCTTCTCGATGGTCGAATAGCCTAGCTGGTGCCGCTTGAATTTGGTGGAGAAGTAAGACACCGGGTGGCACAGGTTGTCAGCACCATCCTGGAGCAGCACAGCTCCAGCCCCGGAAGCACTTGCATCCACCTCCAGCTTAAAAGGTCGAGAGAAGTCAGGGGCAGCCAACACAGGAGCACTGCATAGGAGAGACTTGGCACACTCAAATGCATACTGGCAATCATCGGACCACACAAAAGGTTTCTTTGGGCTGCAAAGGTTTGTTAATGGGGCCACGACCACAGAAAAGTTCCTGCAGAAGCACCGGTAATATCCAACCATCCCGAGGAAACGGCGAAGCTCACGCCTTGTGGTAGGTACAGGATAGTGTAGGACTGCTGCCACCTTTACGTCCACGGGGCGCACCTGCCCATGGCCAACCTGCTTACCGAGGTAGGTGACAGTCGCTTTTCCAAACTCACACTTTGCCAGGTTCAGAGTGAGAGATGCTTCCGCAAGGCGGTCGAACACATTTGCCAGGGATTTGAGGTGGTCCGGCCAAGTGGAAGACCATGTCACTACGTCATCAAGGTACACATTACAATTGGGCACATAACCAAGCACCGTGTTCATAAGCCGCTGGAAAGTGGCGGGGGCATTACGCATTCCAAATGCCATCACTGTGTACTGCAGGAAATGGTCTGGGGTGACAAAGGCAGATATTTCAGAAGCACGAGGGGTTAATGGCACTTGCCAGTAACCTTTTAGCAAGTCAAGTTTCGTTATGAACACTGCTGAACCCAAGTTATCAATACAGTCCTCCATGCGGGGTAATGGGAAAGAGTCAGGCACAGTGACCGCATTCACCTTGCGGAAATCTGTGCAGAATCGAGGAGAACCATCGGATTTAGGAGTCAACAAGCAGGGAGAACTCCAGGGACTACAACTACGCTTCGCCAACCCATTCTCAATCAGATACTGAACCTCTTTTTTCATTAGTTCCCTCTTTGGCATGGGACAACGATATGCATGTTGCTTAAGTGGGGTGGCATTACCCACATCAATATCGTGCTCAACCACCGTGGTACGGGAAGGCACGTCACTAAAGAGCATGGGATATGACCTAATTAACCCACTCAAATCATCCTTCTGCCTGTCAGAAAGATAGCACAACTGATTGTCTAAGTCAGCCAGCATTTCGGAGTTCGGCAACCTGCCACATTGCTGAACATCCCTCAGCCACTTCAAACCGTCGTCATCTGCAGTAGGTGCAGGGCAAGACACTAATGAGACAGAAGCTTTGGCGCTTGGCGTGTTGACTGAAGTACCTGGTGTGATCACTTGAGGGGAGTCCCCTCTGGAATGAAACTGCTTTAGCATATTAATATGACAGAGGCGCGTTTTTCGCCTTCGTTCAGGAGTGTGGATTATGTAATCTGTGTCACTGAACTTGCTCTTCACAATGTATGGGCCAGAGAAACGTGCACTGAGGGCTGAACCAGGGGTAGGCAATAATACTAATACCTTATCCCCAGGCTGGAAACTTCTTTCAACAGCCTTTCTGTCGTAATGGCGCTTCATTTTACCTTGGGAAGAAGCAAGCATCTCCTTCGCCAAGGAGCAAGCACGGTGCAACCGCTCCCGACACTGTGTGACAAAATCTAGCACTTTGACTTTAGGGGCAGTATCAGCAGACAGAAATTTTTCCTTGAGCACTTTCAATGGACCACGCACACTATGCCCAAACACCAGCTCAGCAGGACTGAAACCAAGAGATTCCTGCTTAGCCTCACGAATGGCAAAAAGGGCTAAGGGTACGCCTTCATCCCAATCCTTGCCTGTTTCCCAGCAATACTTCCTAAGCATCGCTTTTAATGTTTGGTGCCAGCGTTCGAGTGCACCTTGCGACTCAGGGTGGTATGCACTAGATATCCTCTGAGAAATACCCAGAGACTGCAAAGTCTGCTTAAAAACTTTGGACATAAAATTTGTTCCTTGGTCACTTTGCACAACCTTAGGCAAGCCGAAGGTAGAGAAGAATTTGATTAGTGACTTTGTAATCACTGGTGCACTAATTTTCCGCAGAGGAATAGCCTCAGGAAAACGAGTGGCTACACACATGATAGTCAGAAGAAACTGGTTACCAGACCTAGTTTTTGGCAATGGGCCGACACAATCTACCATAACATGCTCAAAAGGCTCACCAATGGCAGGTATGGGGCAGAGAGGAATGGGCGGCACAACTTGATTCGGCTGGCCGCTAACTTGGCAGGTGCTACAAGTCTTGCAAAATCTTGCTACATGAGACTTCAGTCCTGGCCAAAAGAAATACGTAAGTATGCGGTTATACGTTTTTGTGATGCCCAAGTGTCCAGACCAGGGATGAGTGTGCGCCAACTGGCGCCCCAATTATGTTACGTCCCCAGATGGCGGTCTAGGGTCGGAGGGGAGTAACACAGGAATTGATGGGTAGTGCCTTGTCAGTAACAAAAAAGGAGATTTATTGAACAGGGGTCAACTACACAACACAAGGGAGCAACTGAACTTCGGGGGAAGCCAAGGCCAAAATAATAAACAAAAGCAACACACCCTGACCAGAAAAGAAAAGGTACTAAGCCTAGACAAAAGTAAAAACACACAGTTTAGGCTTCCTACTCTATATAAACACAAGAAAAGGTGGTTCAACCGAAATGGCAGCGTACCCCCCCTACTGAGCTCCAACAAGCATAGACTTCAACAACTGCAATGCAAGAAACACCCAACACTGCTAGCGTTAAACGGCAACAACATTCAGGCTGCAGCATCAGTGGCCATCAGGGCACGGAGTGGAGCCTCCTCCTGGCTTTTATGCCACTACTCGTTGGGGTGAGATGAGGGTCAGGTGTGCACACTTTGGGCGGTGGCCAACCAGAGCAGGAGGGCAAGTCTGCAATGGGACACACCTACAAACACATAGGACACGACACACACACACACACACACACCCCCAAAACACAGGCCTCATGTAGGGGCCGTAACATGGGCAGTGACTCTGCTGTCCTGACATCAGTGGGGAGTTCATTCCACCACTGCGGGGCCAGGAAAGAGAAGAGCCGTGACTGTGTAGATCGGCCGCAGGGACCTCTGAGCGACGGGGCAACCAGTCGCCTTGAGGCAGCAGAGCGAAGTGGTCGGGCGGGGGTGTAAGGCTTGACCATAGCCAGACCAGACCATGACCATAGTAATAATAACAATAGAATGAAAAGAATGATGTGCAAATTTGTGCGTTAATTTAACGCATTTAAACAGATGAGGATGATTTCCGTTAATATAACGTGTAGTGTCCAAGGGGGGTGGGGGGTGGGGTTGGAGTTCATGTTAGCGGGGAACCTGGACCTTGTTGATTAGGCCGGTAGCAGAAGGAAAGAAGCTGTTCTTGTGGCGTGAGGTTTTGGTCTTGATGGACCGCAGCCTCCTACCAGAGGGGAGCGACCCCTCCCACCCTGGAGTTTGTGTCCAGGGTGGGAGGGGTTGTCTACAATTCTACCGGCACGTCTCAGAATCCGAGAGGCATACAGGTCCTGGAGAGATGGCAGATTGCAGCCAATCACCTTCTCAGCAGAGTGAATGACACGCTGCAGTCTGCCCTTATCCTTGGCAGTGGAAGGCAGGTTGAACTTCTTCAGCTGCCGCAGGAAATACATCCTCTGCTGTGCTTTTTTGGTGATGGAGCTGATGTTCAGCTCCCACCTGAGGTCCTGGGTCCTGATGATGGTACCCAGGAAGTGGAAGGACTCCACAGTTTCGACTGGGGAGTCACACAGGGTGATGGGGGCAGGTGGGGCTGGGTTCTTCCTGTAATCCACAACTATCTCCACTGTCTTTAGAGCACTGAGCTAGTTGTTCAAGTTGTTCTGACTGCACTAGGTCACCAGATGGTCAATCTCCCACCTGTAGGCGGACTCATCCTCACCACAGATGAGCCCAATGAGGGTGGTGTCGTCCGCGAATTTCAGGAGCTTGACGTACTGATGACTCAAGGTGCAGCTGTTGGTATACAGGGAGAAGAGCAGGAGTCGGAGATGTGCTTCCCCAGCTTCATGTGCTGTTCCCTGTCAGACAGGAAGTCTGTGATCCACCTGCAGGTGGAGTCAGGCACGCGCAGCTGGGAGAGCTTGTCCTTCAGCAGAGCCGGGATGATGGTGTTGAAGGCAGAGCTAAAATCCACAAACAGGATCCTTGCGTAGGTTCCCGGGGAGTCCAGGGGCCTGTTCCAAGAAGCGGGTTTAGTGAAAACTCTGAGTTTGTTAACCCTGAGATGAGGGAAACTCTGGGTTTTCCGTTCCAGAAAGAGAGGTAACTCAAATTCTGAGTCAATTACCATGGTAACTGATTCTGTGAACCTAACCTGCTCGCTGGCAGGTTTTCTTGAACAAACCCTGAGTTTCTCCCTGTCTCCTCCCTCTGCTGAACCTGAAGCAGCTGTCGGACATGGCGTGTCCTTTCCTCGGTAACCCGATCGATATTCAAGCGGAAGTAATTTGCATAGCCTTATGTTGGGAGAGGATTTTGAGACCCCGATTAGTTCTATGTCCAGGATGGAAGAGCTGTCCGAGATATAATATGCCGTTTACACTTCATGGATTAAGCTACCACCACCCCGAGCAGTCAAATAAAGACACCTTTCATTTGGTCTTCTTTATTTCCTACAAATACAAAAGCAACAGTTAGTATTTTTATATTGTTCCAACAACACATTTCACCTTTGACCATGCACCCACCTCTAACTTATGTTAGAGTAATTAAATTTCTAGATCTGCCTTTCTAATTTGTCACCCCAAGTACAGCATTTGAAGTAGCCTATGTCTGACCCAGACAGCTTAGTTGGTAAAGCATGAGACTCTCAGTCTCAGGGTTGTGGGTTCGATCCCCACATAGTGTTAACTATCATCTTTGTAAGTCGCTTTGGATAAAAGCGTCTGCTAAATGACTATTGTAATGTTTTTGTATTTCATTTTCAGCTGCTGTCAAGTGCGCTTTGCGCCCGTGGGATTGCACCTAAATGAAAATATTTTTTTTCCAATACTATTCCACCACTTTCTCACATGTAGGTAATATTTTAAGAAAGTGTGGTTAAATGTTAAATGAATACACTACTGCATTCAAACATACGCATTGACTCGGGCAGTGATTCTCTCCCATGCCAATTCCCTCTCCTTTACGACCCTTCTGCTTGCCATGGTGAATCGTAGTATCGGACCTCCATTGATGATGTTTTTTTATTGTAGTCGCGCACGCGCTTAACTCAAGGTGAACATACTCAAAGTTGATTGAACTAACTCAAATCAGCCGTTCTGGAACCGAAAACTCAGACTTGGCCATCTCGGAATTAATCAACTCAGAGTGCAGGGTTAGACTCAGAGTTTGCTGAACCTGCTTCTTGGAACAGGCCCCAGGTGTTGGAGGATGTAGTGGAGGGCCATGTTTACTGCATCGTCTACAGACCTGTTGGCTCTGTAGGCGAACTGCAGGGGGTCTCACTGTTTGCCCTCAAAAAAGTTCTGTTTCTGGCTTAAGCTTGTAAACATGTAAAAAACAGTTTGATTCTGTCTAATAGTTTCTAATATTTTGATAATAACCATACAACCAGCAAATCCTGTGTGATTCTATGCCAAAATTATTATAAAAAGCCACCTCATATTAAAGTTACGTCACAAAAGAACCATATGAGAATAACTTTTCATTTATTTTATTATTTTTTTAATACAAATTGTGTCTTTTTGACAGACTGTTATACTTTTGCAAATTCTACGTATTTAATTGAGATTTTTTGATTAGCAGCATGACATTAAAATAAAGAATTCATTCACTTATACTTACTGTTTTTAACCCTTGTGTGGTGTTCGGGTCTGTGGGACCCATTTTCCATGTTTACTAAAAAAAAAAATTATACAATTAATTATTTTCAACCTGCGACTCATTGGCCTTGGCTCATATTCTGTTAACATATAAATGAACACATTTTCATTGAGTGCACACTGTGCACGCCCCCTACACATTTATATTACATATGTGGTGTTGTAGGTGAAAACAATTGTAGGTGTACCTAGGGTTCAAATTACGGGGGGGGGGGATTGGAGGGGTCTGACCCCCCTAATTAAGACCCCCCAAAAAAAAAAAATTTAAAAAAGAAATAAAAAAGTAAAAACAACAGGTCGGGGGGGGGGGTCAAAACATTTATATATCCTTCTTACCTGTAATCGTAAATATTACAATATATTTCCCATATTCAGGTCTGGAAGAATCTTGTAATACGATTTCAGACACCCCTAAAGTGGACCATACCATTTCCTAACCTTGACGTTAGTTGAAGTGATAGGAATTCCGTCTATTTTCAGTGAGTCACATTGGCTCAGCTCTGCAATAAGAGGCAGCTCTTTCGGCTCCCAAACGGCTCTTCATTCAGTAGCACTTCTAGCTTTTTAAAGTCAGCCAAACAGACCCCCTGCAGGGATGACGTATTTTTGTAGGCCAACCCTGAAGTTAGCATCGCCCTGGTTCCCTCGACAAAAAGCCAATGGGATTTTTCCATTGGATTTTAGATTATTGCAGAAATAAGCTCCGTGCAAACAAAAGGTTATGATACTGATGTTTTGTTCAGCAAGATAATCTTCACAAATGAACCCCACTTTTATTTTTGAAGCTAAATGCAATCGCCAGAAGTAAAAAGCTAGCGTTAGGCTATAAACTAACTACACCACAGTCGCATGACTTCAACGTCACCACCACTAAAAATACTATAAATTGATAAATCTACAAGTTGGAAAGTTTGAGTTAGAATAGTTTGCAAGAGCGCGAGTACAAACACAACTAGACGCTGTAAAGGCGGACTAGTGAGTAGATGAGTTACCGTGTTCGGCGTGATGACGTTTAATGCCCCCAACAACCTCTGTAGTCTCATCTAGCCACTTGTTAGCAACCGCCTGTTTTAAGACACGTAAAAGCTTCAAAATTCGTAAAAAAGCTTAAAAAAAAAAAAAAAAAAAAAATTACTCCCTCCGCCGACGCACCTTAGTCCTCCCCGGCGGGTCAGCCGCGGAACCCCAAAGCCGGCCAGCCTGCCAGGCTTCCAGGAGCGTCCCGCTCCAACCCCGACTGTCACCAGCTCTTCCAGGCGGCTCCCGACTGCACCCCCGGGGACCTCCGTCGGTCGTCGCCGCGGAGGGAGACGCGCGCTCTCCAACTCCGTCCTCTCCAGCTCCCGCCCTCGCTTCCGTCCCGGCACTCCAGCCGCGGACCCCGCTCAGACGCGGCTGCTGCTGGCTTGCTCTCCGCTCCTCCAGTCCGCCGGCCCTCGATCCTCCCGATCGCCGCCGGCTCCTGCATCCACGCTGCCAGCCTCTCACACTGGCGCGTCCCTCTCGCACACATCCACAAGCACAGGTTAAAAAGACCCGGCTGCAATCAGCTCTAATTGGCCGCAGCCGCTGAGACCAGCCGAAGCCTACCCGCCAGCCTACAGACCTTATTTCAGGCATCTAACCAAAAACCCATTCAAAAAACCCATTGACTTCGAGACGAGGGAACCGGAAGTGCAAAAATGCTAACTTATTTCCGGGTTTCAGGACTCATTCCTGCAGCACTCTATTAAGCAATATTTGACCTATGATTGGTATGTGCACGTCACAAATTGCGCCCGCCGCCCAGTAGTAACAAGTTCCTTGCGGTCACTTCGGCTATACAGTAATACCATAGTTACTTTCCCATTTGGTGCAAGAAATAAATAAGAAAGATTCTTCATCTGCAATACATCAAACTATGTTCGAGGTCATATTGCTGGTTAAAAAGCGGGATATGGCAAGAATAAATATCTTTGTTGTATAACAATCATAACACTATTAATGAAATAGTATGTATAATAATAAATTATTTCACAGCACTATATAGAAATATATTTCAATTTATTTTATATGACATAATATAAAACTAAAAGTATTGCTGCTACTGCTGCTGCTGACTAGTCATGCATTTCTTTTTTCAGGATTTAAATGTGTCCACTGGTTGATTCATTTATTAATCTGTCTGAAAATTAGCAATGTTTGCATACAATCATCACAAAAAATACATAACATGTCATATAATAAGACTTTACTGCAATTTATTCAGTCTATTCGAAATCGCGTACATCACAAGCGGCGATGTGTTGGGCATTTGTAATCTAATACTCTTATTTTGAAGTATGTTTGGTTATTTGTGGGCTTTTATTTTGAGGTTTCCCGGGAACAAGTGCTTGCTCCTGAATTCAGGTGTAAAAATCTCACTATTCTTGCTGGATTTAGCTCTACTATATTGTCCTATAATTCTGTTTTGTATTAATTTCCAAAAAAACAAGAAAACAAAACGGCTCCCATCATTCACGATTGCTAACTCGCATCGGTCAATACTGAAGCCACATTGTCAAAACTCTTCATACAGTCTGCATTACCAACATGCATCTTGGCAAAACAGTTAATCTCACCTCCAAAACTCACTCAGACCACCAAAAGACTTCATACATGTCTCAAAATAAGCTCGTTGGACCAGAACACTGGAGACACTTCTCACTCAGAAAGCATACATTGTCACTCATAACACACTAACCTAAAAAACACTAACAACAGGGAGCATTACATAAATGATGAACTTTCATCTTTGAAGTTTGAATGATTTTTCACGTAAATCAGTATTTCATTATAGAATAAGAATAACACCTTTTTCACTTTATTGACTGTACTAAAGTAATGTATGTAACAAGAATGAGTCAGCAATTTGCTTCAAATCGTAATTTACTGTATTTGTGAAAAATAAAAACTTGAAACAAAAAAAAAATCCTGAAATTCCAGGAGGTAACCTTTGGATCCTAAAACACAAAATATATTTCAAAATGTCAGTACAAAAATGTAAACATTTGTAGTTCAACTATCATTGAAGGATGCACAGCTCACCTGTTGTTTTGTCAGAAAATTTGTACTATTGATGCAACTGTTGAACGCTGCAGATTTGGTTGCACCCTTACAGTAAACCAGCCTCTCTCAAAGAGAGACCATGGTTTACAACATGGTCAATAATTGTGGCCCTTATTTTTTGCAATCAGCTGTGTATTTCATTTTACAGTTTTTTACAGTCGCTAACATCCGTTTGTCCAATCTGTAGTCACATTTTCAAAACTCTAAACACAATTATCACAACATCCGTCAGTTGTGGACCATACCATTAACACAATTCATGTTGTTTTCACGCAATTAACTTAATTAACACGTTTCTAAAATGCTTAGATTTTCTTTACAAGATCCATACCAAAATTATGGATCTTTCTTGTCTTATTTACAAATGCTTGCACACAGCAAGCCAGAAATGAAAACCTAATGTTCAAAACCTTAAATACAGTATAAAGCCTCTACTTCTGCAACAACAGCAGCTCAAAAGCTTTATTGAAACAGCTGATAAGCATTTTTGAATGAACAGATCACTGAAACATTGAGAAATAGCTGATTTAAGTTGTGAAAATAGACAAAACACAGTTCGAATGAAACAGTTGTACACAGTTCCTTTTGAAAGGAACAGTGAGCGGGTCACCAGCACCGGCACCAATACGTCCAGGTATGGTGTCTATCCAATATGTCTTGTTCTATAGTGAGTTTTACACTATGCTACTCTACATGTAAACATGGGTTACAGTACATACAGTAGGACATACTGAAAAGCATTTACACATACTGTGTTTACACATACTGTGCATGCCAAGCGTTTCTATCCAAGGTGCATAGTGAGAGACGACATAAGATGTGATGTGGACGAGAACATGTGGCCAAATGCTGAAGATCGTATAGATTACAGTTTGGTCCACAACAGACGGATGTTGTGCTAATTGTGTTTAGAGTTTTGAAAATGTAACTACAGATTGGACAAAAGGATGTTAGCGACTGTAAAAAACTGTAGAACAGGACTGTGTATTTTATTTTTACACAATTGGAACCAAAGGCCATGTATGTTGGATTTTTTGTTCATCACTGGCAGAAATTTCATGTTGCTACTAAAGCTTTTACTGCAGCAATTCTGTCACTATTATTTTTTTCTACTGTACATTCAATAAAGTAAAGATGACTCATTCACTTTTAGATAGTATGTTGCCAAAAATGCACACATTCAACACTCAACCAAAACAGTGGTTTGCAGTAAAAGGAAAATGAATTATAAAAAACAATGGATTTCATATTGTCTATTGTATGCAGGTAGAACTGAAACATGAAAAGTAATGCAGTTTTTGTAATGCCATCAACTGTTAGTATTTTGAAAGTCATTGTGCTATGATTGACTATATGTTCCTCTTGGATAGAAAACATGTGCTAGTGTTTTGAAAAAATGATTTGATATTGAGTCGGGTTTGCCGTGTTTTGATAGAGTTAGTGTATGTAGAGAACGTTTTTTTGCATTTTGAAATGTAGAGTTGGTGTTTAATTAACAAAATGTGCTTTTGAGCAGAAAATTACAGTTTTTTTACAATCGTTTTCACACTTGTCTCAATACCATGTCCACTTCTTCAAAACTCTTCACAGTGTGCTTTTGAAACACACACCTGAGCACATCAGTTAACCTTTGGTGCAAAATGCACTTCAACCACCAAAACACTTCATATTTCACCCAAAAGTGACTCATGCTGCCGTAACTATAGCATATGCTTTCTCCCATAAGACTACTTTGTCACTCAATGTACAATGAACTAAAAAACACAAACAACTTGGAGCATTGCAAAATACATATATTATGCGTTTCCCTTTCCTCTATTTTTGCATCCACAAATATTTCAAGCCAAGCAGCTAAAGAAACTTTTGATCTGTTGGTTTGCCTCTCACAATAGATGTCATGACTGAGTGTGGTAAATTTACAGTAAACTCTAAATGAATGATTGTTTTACTGTATCGGAAACCCAGAATAACAATCTTTACTGTGTAATGTAAAACAATATACGATAAAGAAACAAATTACAAAAGCAACAGTATTCTTCAGGGGGTTTACTATATTTTGCCATTTGGTCTTGCCATACACCGAGGAAAGAATCTCTTCGAGTGCCTTATCCAGCCCTGGATGTGTTCCACTGTTATGTCCATACACCCAGCAGCCATTGCATCTAGAAGTGACATCTGGTCATGTGGGTGGTGGTCATAAACCTTCCATCTCCATGCAGAAAATAATTATTCTATGGGGTTGAGGAAAGGAGAGTATGGTGACAGGAATAACGACATCATCCTGGGATGGGCCGTAAACCACTCTGTGATCTGGCGGGAGTGGTGAAAGGCCACACTGTCCCATACAATCACATATACTGGTGAATTCTGCCTCCCTTGCTCTCTTTCTGCTGAAAGCCTTTCAAACAGTTCATCGAGAAAAACAATAAGGCGTGCTGAATTGTATGGGCCAATGATGGCCTTATGCAGCTGCAGTCCATCAACAGATATTGCTGCACACATCGTGATGTTAGCCCCCCTCTGGCCTGGAACATCTACAGTTGCCCTTTTCCCGATTACATTCCTTCCACGGCGGCGTCTTTTTACCAAGTTGAAACCGGCCTCATCCACATAGATGAATGTGTGTTCGGTTTCACTGGCTTCAAGCTCCATGACTCTTCAGTAAATTAAAGAATACACAAGGTACCGTAAGTCACAAATTGTATAGCTTACTGTGTTGTGCAAAATCTCAAAGAAAATGCCTGTGTGCTGTGTTGTTCAAAATTACCTTAGATATCTTACCTGGACATATTGGTACCCGAGTTCCTTGACACGCTCAGAGTTCCTGTCAAAGGAGACAGTATACAACTGTTTCATCCTGATCTGATGTTTCTGTAGAACTCTTGAAATGGTTGTAGTGCTAACACTGTCAATGTTTGGAAATATGTTGTTGTCTGCGATTATGTTGTTGCGTATTTCTCTTAGCCTGATGCTGTTGTTGGCAATGACCATCCCAACTATTGCATCCTCTTGTTGAGGCGTAAATATTCTTCCCCTTCCCCCTGTGTGAGGTAACCGCTGGGTCCTATAGTGAGTCAAAGACAAATGTGCACTGATACATCAGCATTTTCTAGACTTTTCTCAAATCACAGTACTACTGTAATATACACACCAATTGAATGCCTTCAATCAGAATGCTGTAAATACTGTATAGTACCTGTTGGTTTGCCGGAAAATCCTCACTATTGAAGCCACTGTGGATCTAGGCAAGTTTGGTTGAACCCTCAAACCTGCTTCCCTCAGGGACAGACCATGATTTACCACATGATCAATGACTGTGGCTCTGATTTCATCAGCCACAACTGTTCTTGCTCTTCTGCAATGTCTTCTTCCTCCTCCTCCTCCGCCTCCGCCTCCGCCTCCGCCTCCGCCTCCGCCTCTGCCTCTGCCTCTGCCTCTGGCTGCATCCATTTTCCTCACCAAGGCTAAAGAATGCAAATGTCAATCCAAAGATGGCCCCTTTTGTATATGTGGTAACGAGGCACAAACAAAAAACGCCTGGGTAGGTCGTTAGCTGAAATGACAGCCAGGTGTTTCAGCAGTACATATACAGCAGTAATAGTGGAAAAATCTACATCTATATTTTCCCTATATACATGCACATTTCAATGCAAGCATGACCACTTTTGTATAGATGGTAACAAGGCTGCAAACAAAAAAACTGAATAAGCTTTCTGCTCTTACGTATTTCAAGCGTATAGTTTCATTTGTCTGTCAAAATGCAACATATTTCCATCCACAGTGATCAGAATTTTGTTGGGTTTTGAACTGAAAGTTAACTGTTTTGAACAGAGTATCTAAATGTCTGCAAAATTTGCTGTAGTTGTACAGAATTTTGCTGGTGGTGAACACTGACTGAGAGAGGTATTCATGAATTTTGGAAGAAGTGGTAGACTGTAGTTAACATGATTTACGGATGGGTTATATATAAAATAAAGAAAAAATAAAGAAAGAAATAAAGAAATAAAGAAATAATCTCTTTTGCAATTATCCGTATTATCCTTACTCTAAATTATTTTATCTGCTCTGCTCTATTTTACCAGTCCTTTTTTACCAGTTGAAATAGCTTTAAAGGGGCAATACAACCCATAAAAGACAGTTTTACACTTACACAAAAGTGATTGCAGCTCCCGCAGATGGCAATCAGTTTTTGGCGGACGATCACTTTTTGGCACGACACCGGCTAAATGTCCTCATTAAAGTCTATGATCGCGTGCGTCGGGCAAACCAGTGGAGACGCTGTAGGTTAATGTAAGTAGCTAGCTATCTAGCTAGTTTAATACACTTTAATTCACAGATTTGATAGAATGATTTGATATAATCTTTTGAATCTTTGAAGACTGAAACATTAGCCTAGCTACTACTTAAA
This sequence comes from Hoplostethus atlanticus, assembly GCA_034670405.1. Classification (NCBI taxonomy): domain Eukaryota; kingdom Metazoa; phylum Chordata; class Actinopteri; order Trachichthyiformes; family Trachichthyidae; genus Hoplostethus; species Hoplostethus atlanticus. The sequence continues at coordinate 2,900,300 of JAXDDX010000055.1, read as the reverse complement.
GGCATAGACCACCCAAAAATCAAACTTTGTCAGCTGTTTACTTGCCTTGAAAATAGTCTAATAGATCCATAAATCCATATTAATCTACAGGATCTTTTCCATAGGAGCCATATGTTTCTCACTTCTGAATTAATGGAAAAGATAGTCACTCTAGCTTAGGCTTTTAAGGCTATAGACTGAGTCCTATCTTATCCATTCATTTTGGTATTGGGACCAGTACAGGATCTACAATGTGGAATGTTGATTTATTTTTTCTATTAGACTATTTTCAAAGTAAGAAAACAGCTGACAAATTTAGATTATTGGGTGGATATGCCTTTAATGTTAGTCAGGCCCAGGCCCAGATGCTGTACGGTAGTAACACATCTGCCTACCTCTTTGGCGTGTTGATAGTGTCTTTGGTTCTGGTACAGCATTGTGTGGGTCTGTGTTTGAGCGGAAATGATGGTCTGCTGTTGTTGTGTGTGTGTGGATCTGACTTGCTGACAGTTTTGCTCTAGAATACTTTGTTGGTGACTCCTGACTACAAAGGTTGTTGTGTGGTACGTGCCCCATGAGCTGGTGTAATGGATTTGATTTATCATCATCTACAGACTGCAGACATTATGTTAAACAAGCAAGATACTGTAAGGATTGTAAGACTTCAGTTCACTGAAGCACGCGCCTGCGCTGTACTGGGTTCCCTTTACGCCCTGGAGAAAAAGTTGACCCCCCGATTGTCATTGTATAATTCGTATAATTTGTGTGTGTGTGTGTGAGTGTGAGCATGCACACACACGCATTTTCCTGCACTCTTTTCCTATCAAAACACAAAACATTCTAAACATTCAAAATTTTCTCACGCTCTACCCCAGCTGCAAAGTGGGGGAGGGACATATCAAATAAATCGCTTTATGTGTGGCTCCTTCCCACAATCGATCAGTATGGCAAAAATAATCTCTGCTCAGAGGGCCGTAGAAATTATTTTAGAAGAGAGAGAAGCTAATGTGGACGGAGTGTCTTCCACTTCGGAAGATGAAGACATTTCCGAATATGAAGATCACGTCTCTGTCAATTCGGAGTCTGACAGTGAGTTTGAAGAAGAGGATGAGATTGGCCTTCAGCCAGCCCCAGGACCAGCCCGTCAGCAGCCAGCCCCAGGACCAGCCCCAGGACCAGCCCGTCAGCAGTCAGCCCCAGGACCAGCCCCAGGACCAGCCCGTTAGCAGTCAGCCCCAGGACCAGCCCCAGGACCAGCCCGTCAGCAGTCAGCCCCAGGACCAGCCCCAGGACCAGCCCGTCAGCAGTCAGCCCCAGGACCAGCCCCAGGACCAGCCCGTTAGCAGCCTGCAGGAGGAGAAATATGGATGTCAAAAAATGATGAAATTGAATGGTCCTCTTGCCCATGGCAATGAGCCACCCCGCTTGGCTGCCAATGTGATAAAGATGCAACCAGGGCCAACGTGGATGGCGGTTTCTCATGTGCAGGACATAAAGTCTTCTTTTGAACTTTCTATGCCAGACACCATCCAGAAAATCATTCTGGACTGCAAAATACAGAATAAAGATCTGGGCTGCCTGTGATGCTGCTTCATCATATACATGGAATTTTCAAGTTTATACGGGGAAGCCAGATGGAGAAGAACTGAGAAGAACCAAGGGATGCGGGTTGTCCTGGACATGACACAGGGACTCTGTGGCCACAACATCACATGCGACAACTTTTTTACTTCTCACAAGCTGGGACAGGAGCTCCTCAAGTGGAAGCTGACGATGGTAGGAACACTGCGAAAAAACAAGCCAGAGCTCCCACCTCAGCTGTTGACTACACAGAACAGGCCCGTCAATTCATCCAAATTTGTATTCACAGCCGACACGTCTCTGGTGTCCTACATGCCAAAGAAAGGCAAAAATGTGCTACTCATGACTACGCTGCATAAGGATGGGAGAATCTGTGGCCAGGAGCATCAAAAGCCACAAATCATAATGGATTACAATGCCACAAAAGGAGGGGTGGACAATTTAGATAAACTGGTGACTGGCTACAGCTGCAAAAGAACCCTAAGCTGGCCACTTGTAATATTCTACAACATCTTGGACATCTCGGCGTACAATGCTTTTGTCATTTGGATGGCATTGAACCCAGATTAGAAGACAGGGAAGCTCCAGACGAGACGGCTCTTTCTCAAGGAGCTGGGCAAGGCATTGGTTAGACCTCAAATGTTGAGGAGACAACATAACCCAAGGACCCCAGCTTCTGCTGCCATCGTGAAGAGGATTCAGGAGGAGGATGCTGGTGCCCCACCTGTCCGACCCACAGAACCACCAACTCCAGTACCTGAAGTAAGTGTGAGTGATGATGTTGCATGTGTGTTTCTGACTCTCCTACCTACATATACATAATATGTGTGTGTGTGTGTGTGTGTGTGTGTGTGTGTGTGAGAAATAGTTTTTGTAAGAGTTTTTATCATTCTAGGTTGCAGCAGGTAGCAAGAAGAAGGGCTACGATGTGTGTGGACCCAAGAAGGACAGGAAGACACAGTACACATGCATCAAGTGCCAGAAATACATTTGCAACACGCGCACAGTACAACTCTGTCCCTCATGTGGTGTGTAGACTGGTATGGATTTGTGTTCAATGGGGCTCATTTGTCATTTCCATAAAATGTGTATGTAAAATTTGTCTTTCCAATTTGTTCAGTTCAAAGCAATAAACCTTGTTTTATTCATACTTGTTCGAGATTAAAATGATTTATTCCACCCATGTTTTGATTGCAATTGATTTCTTTTTGTACAAAAATCACATTTTATCACAAAAAACAAATAGCACTTTTATTGCTAAATATGATCAAGCAGAGGTCTATATTGCTTGTAATTGAAATAAAGTCATTGGCTGTATTGTTTTAAAAACACAATAATGTTGTGGGTCCACCAGACCCGTGAACATTGAGTGAGTAACAAAAAAACGGATAAGGGTTAAGGACTGACTCTGGATCAGCTGTCCTTTCAAACAAACAAAAAATAATAATTGGGACCCCCATAACTGCTCACTCAAATTCACTGTTACTATGTGATATTTGAAATGAATCTAAAATACATGATAATTAATAGCCTAATAAATGTATTATATCCCCTCTACTGTTTCAGATTATTAAAGACCGCAAGCTTACTGGATGAAGCTTCTCAGCTATTGAGACAGTTTTCCAGCCATGGACCAACCACCCAGCATTCAACCAACACTTTTCACTTGCCTTAAGGCTGATGCCCATATTCCAGACCCTCAACCCACAAACCATCCACCATCCACCCCTATTGTTTCAACAAACACGGCAACTCAACAAGTAATCAGCCAAGTGTCCACCCAATTTGCACATCCAACAACCCGGCCAATACAGCCTCCTACAGTAAGACATGGGTCTTTTCCTACCTTTGCTGGTAGTAATGTTGGTAGAAGCCTGGATAATCGTTTCTCCTCAGTTGTTGCTAAACTTTTTCGTCGAAATCATGGACCAGTTTCCATCCACATGGGAACATTAATTCTTCTGCCTAGCAGAACCTGCAGCCCAATTTGTTCCTACTGTAGACGAACAGATTAAACTGCAACAGTGTGGGCTAGTGAGAAGGAAAAGTTGTTTTCCTCAACAATAATGGCTCTCATGATGACTTCCTCCAAAAAAATGGTCGAGGTGTACCCCAAACTACAAGATACGGGTGGCTTTAAACTATGTCGCTGCAGCAGGAACCAGCGTCTTATGGATATTCAGATGCCCCCACAAGGGTACACTACGGGCTACCTGCGAATGGAGAGTGGCTTGAAGAAAGCAGTTGCCTACATAGTGCCCCTCCAGAAGTGCCTGCCCTTAGTCGGTTCACAGGGACCTCAGAGGATGTAAGTGCCTTGTTTGTAAAGTACAATCCCTCGACAAATACTACAGATCAGCTGGGGGACCCACTACAAGACATCTGACATTGTAGCTGATTTTGTAAACCACACACATTCTACTCAGATTGTATCGTTGATCACCACACTAGAGAACTAATGTTTCAAATTATCAGGGCGGTTGTTGACATATAGAAATGTGCTCTCAAATTGTTTAGAATTGTACCAGCCAATGAGAGGCGCTGATGTTTGAATGTTTGGCCTATAAAAGGGCGCATGCGCGAAAATAAAAATGGAAGCGTTCCAGTGAAACCAAAAACTGATGACCCACTGTGTTTATTCCTCCGGGATTATTTTCGAGCTAGTGCTGGGTACGCACGCCAGAATCGCTGCATATTTCACCTCTGCTAACAGATGCGATGTTGTATCTTGTATCGACTTTTATTAGTTTTAGTTTCATATTGACTATATATCGTCATTCATGAATAACAGTGAAGGTTAGTACTAGTATATAAAACAAATATCCACACAAAATATAGTGTGCGGTGTCATGTTCTCGTCATGCAGAAATCGGCATAACACCGTTCATCACCGTGGATTTTTTAACATTAACTAGGCTAAGGCTACCCAGCTCATATGCAAATCTAATGATTTCGAATATAAAAAATAAACATAGTGATTTTCAAAGCATTTTGAGAGAATTGCAATGCATAAGGAGAGAGACAACACACACTAGCTTTGTAACTTGCTTTATATAATGTTAACAAAAATGACTGAAATGTCAGTTTCTCTCGTGATAACCAAAAACGTACATATAACATAGATACCTACAAATAAAGCTCTGCATCTCCGTAGATGGATATAAGAAAGTACTTGATGAAAAGCAGCAGAACCACAGAAAATGTACAGCATCCAGGTAAGAAAGTGATCAGGCAAGACAGATGAGAGAGGAATACAGGACAAACAGGATTATGGACATCTGTTTGGGTAAGTGAAATTCGGCGTAGTCTTTTCGTTATAGGGCTCGCCGACTTTCGTAGGGTAAAAAGTCAATGGAGCAGGACAGCACCCTTTGGGAGAAGTAAACAACCCATATGAATAAAGACTCCCAAAGGGTACAGCAAGGTCTGCTTCTCTGACCTAAATTTATCACAGATTTCTTGTCCCTTTCTTGAATACATTGTATCCATACCTCCTAAAGGCTATATGTAGGCCTATAGATTTTCTGGTCACTAGCTGTTAGCCTACTAGTTTTACTCTAATTCATTCATATAGGCCCTAGTGTCTGCATGCTTTTATGCATTGAGTTGCTGCTACATAATATATATAACCTAATAAAGTGGTCACTGAGTGCATGTAATAAACAGTGCAAAGAAGAAATTATATTTGTTTCAAATATATATTTCAAATGAATTTCATGTAGACATGAGGAATCTTATTTCAGACAATTTCTGTAAGATATTTTAAATTATATGACTAAGCACATTCTGAATATGATCAATATATTTGTTGTCATATGTTCCCATGTTAGTCTTTTGTCTCATTGTGTGACTGGAGTGTTGCTGTAGGAGCATCCACACTGAATTCCTTAACTAACCTACTGGCTCTGTACCCTGATAGACTGAACATTACAGCTAACAAGAAGAGGCTGAAGGTTAGAGCTTCAAGAGTTATTATTTTCAGTGATGTTAGCCGGCAAATTCAAATGGTCAGAGCTCACTTTACATGGTAATTTACAACAACAACAGCACACACTCAGCAAGTGGTTTATCTACTAGCCTGAATCACTAGATGTGAGATGCTGGCGTGCTTTGGGATGTGTGAGTCCGACAGGCGAGTCAGGTCGGACTATGGAGCGGATAGAGCTAAGCCAGCAGCAGCGAGAGAGACTGAGGGGAGCGGGCCGTCTCCAGCAGTGGCCGGGGGCACCCTGCAAGGGCTGTCCAGTCGGGGTTGGGGCGGGACGCCCCTGGAAGCCTGGCGGGCTGGGGCAGCCTTGGTGCTCCGCGGCTGGCCCACAGGAAACCGAGGGAGGGGCGCCAGCGGAGGGAGACGGCGCCGAACTCAAACCCGGGTCGCTTTATTGTGTTGTGGTGCAAATAAAATGGCCCTGTTAGCCAGTTGACTCTGACTCCTGCCTTGTCTCTGTCTGTCACGGACCCCAGTACAGTAGCAAGTTGCTCCAAAGAGAAAAGTCTGGTTTACACAATGATATGGAAAAAACAAACAAGTTATCCTTAAATCATTCATGTCATGCTTCATTCTTTTGTATTATTCTGCAGTTGTAAATATGTTCTACAAGCATTATGAACAAATATACTGAACTACAATAATTAACGTAATTAACTACAATACTAAAATCTCAGAGAATGATACAATTCCTTTTCTCAGGCTTTTCCATATGAGCCTTGAATTCTTCAGCTTGCTTTCTGGTCTCCTCTTGATATTTCTTCTCTATATCCTCCAGTTTGTTCCTATAGTCTTCCTCTAATTCTTTTCTCTCCTTTTCCTCCTGTTCTCTTCTGATTCGATCCTCTTCTTTCCTTTTGTTTTCCTTCTCGTACTCTTCTTGGAGCTTTTTGAATCTTGTTTTCTCCTCCTCTCGTCTCTGTTCATCTTCCTGATATCTTTTTTCCCACCATTCTTTTTGTTTCTTCTCCCAAGTCTCTCGTTCATTTCTCATCTCTTCTCTACTCTGCTCCAGCTTTCTGTCAACAGTTTCCTTTTCCTCTGATTCTGATTTTATTTTTTTCTCCATGGCTTCAAGTTTTTGTTCCCATTCCTGTGTTTTCCTCCTCCTGTCTTCTTCTTCTCTCTTTTCCTGTTCTTTCTTTCTCTCCTCTCGCTCTTTGTTAATGTGGTCCTCCTTTTCTTTGAGTTGTTTGGCTCTCAGTTCTCTCTCCCGTTCAGTTTCTGATCTCTGTTTTTCCATTCTTCTTTTCATCGCTTGCATTTCTCTCTCATGTTTTCTCTCCTTTTCCTCCTGTTTTCTTTTGATTCGATCCTCTTCTTTTATTTTGTTTGCACAATTTTCCTTTTCCTGCTCGTACTCTTCTTGGAGCTTTTTAAATCTTGTTTTCTCCTCCTCTCGTCTCTGTTCATCTTCCTGACATCTTTTTTCCCAAGAGTCTTTTTGTTCCTTCTCCCAAGTCTCTCGTTCATTTCTAATCTCTTCTCTACTCTGCTCCAGCTTTCTGTTAATGTTTTCTGTTTCCTCTGATTCTGATTTACTTTTTTTCTCCATGTCTTCAAGTTTTTGTTCCCATTCCTGTCGTTGAATGTCCTCCTGTGTTTTCCTCTTCCTGTCTTCTTCTTCTCTCTTTTCCTGTTCTTTCTTTCTCTCCTCTCGCTCTTTGTTAATGTGGTCCTCCTTTTCCTTGAGTTGTTTGGCTCTCAGTTCTCTCTCCCGTTCAGTTTCTGATCTCTGTTCTTCCATTCTTCTTCTCATCGCTTGCATTTCTTCCTCATGTTTTCTTTCAAGTTCCTCCTTATCTCTCTGCATCTCCTCTTCCTTCTCCTTCAAAATCTTCTCTACTTCTTTTTGTACAGCTGCCTCTGCCTCTTGGAACATCTCATTGGTGTAGCAGCCGCCACCATTTTTCTTCACCATTGAGTCAATCTTTGTCAACAGACCACTGACTTGTTTGCGGTCTGTCTGATCATTGTTATTGAAGACATGGTATCTCCCTCCACAGTCATCAATCAGTTTTTTGACAAAGTCATCACAGTCTTTTTCTAGATAATTCTCAAATGGTTTATTTTTCAGCTCATCTCCTCTAGTGAAGGTAACAATGATGAAACTACCTGAATTCTTGCCAAAAGCTTTCTTGATCAGGTTCACAGTCTCTTTTTCCTCCTGTGTAAAACGACCAATTTGTAGCACCAGTAAGAACACATGAGGTCCAGGGGCCAACATGCTGATGCATTTCAGAAGCTCCTGTACAACCTCATCGTTGGAGAGAGTTGTGTCGAACAAGCCGGGAGTGTCGACCACAATAACAGACCTGCCATCAATCTCTCCAGCTGCTTTCTGACAAAACGTGGTCACTGATTTCTGGCTGGCTTCGGATGTAAAATGCTCTTTGCCTAAGATGGTATTTCCAGTGGCACTCTTCCCACTGCCAGTCTTTCCTATCAGCACAATCCTGATACAGTCTGTGCTCTGATTTTCTTCATCACCTGTCATCTCACTCTTCTTTTTCAGATCCTGCAGTTCAGCTTTGAGTCTTGTATTAGTGCTTTCCTGCTCTACAACCTTCTCCATCTGTGCCTTGGTAAACATCTCCATTGTGAAGCTACTGGATCCCACAGCTCTCATCTTTTCCACAGCATCCAACACCTCAGGGACCTGCTGCTTGTCCTTAATGTTGAGGACAACGTATCGTCCTCCACAGCTCTGACAGAGCTGCTGGATATTTTTGTCCTTTAGAAGGTTGACAACAGCTGGAGCAGTAGGATCTGACTCCACAGTAAACAGAATCATGGTAAAGTCATTGACTCGAGAGCTGAATACGTTCTGGATGGTCTGTAACTCTCCCTTGTCTTCCTCAGTGAGGGGACCCACCGGTATGACCAGGATGAAGGCATGGACTCCCTCAGGATCACAGAGGGAGATACACCTGAATGATTCATTCATCACTGCTTCCTGAGGTTCTCCATACAAGGCAGGCAGCTCCACCAGGGAAACCCAACGTCCACACACCTCTCCCTGATTGGTCACACACACTGCAGTCTTGGGTTCTGGATCAAGCTTCATCTGGCCCAGAATGGCCTTGGCTGCTGAAGTCTTCCCTGCTCCTCTCCTCCCACATAGAACCAGGTTTAAAGGTTTGGCTTGTTCAGACACAGACTTTGGTGTTGTTGTACCTTCAGTGTAGGTGAGGCAGTTTCCTTTGTTTTCACTCACAATGTTCTCAATCTTCTCCATTAACAATGAACGGTCATCTTTTAACATGCTGTAGTGTCTTCCTCCACATTCTTTAAGGAGCTGATTTACAGAGACACAGGTTTTATGTTCCTCATGTGTTGTGATGACCATTGAGTATTTAAAGGCTTCTTGACCAAACAAACTCAAGATGAACTTCAGTGTGAGTCTGTTCTCCTCTGTGAATTCAGAAGGCTCCACTAACAGCAAGAGGACATTTGGTCCAGGGTAGCAAATAGACATGCATTTCCTCATATCTTGTCTCACTGATTCAACAGGTAGAGTGAAGATGTCTGGGGTTGTCACTACAGTTAAAGGTTTTCCCTTCCACTGTCCTCGGGCTGCCTCACTTTTCTTGTTTTGTAAGTGCTTATAATCATGAAAAGCTTTGTTCTCCATGATGAAAGTGTTTTCTTTTTGTCCTCACTTTTTCCAAACAGCACAATCCTGAGTTCAGATGCTGTAAAAAAAACAAAGCAAAAACAAATCATGAACAACAATAATTTCCAAGATCCTAATGAACACACACTCATCACTCTCCATTCATCATACATTCATACATTCATTTAGAAAAGAGGGTTGGGGACACTGATGAGAAATTCCTTTGTATTGTTTCTAAATGAATGGGCCTGAATAAACAAATAAATATGGATGTTGATTCTGTTTGGTTCAAATTATTTTAAATAAACACTTGACTAATGATCCTTTTCAGTCAACCATCAATATCATGAATGTTCTTGTTTCAGAGCCATGTTTTACAGGTTCTAGTCCCATACTATAGATGAACTGATATTTCACCACATTATTAGTGATTGATAAACGGTGCTTACACCTGTACTGTAACCACAGACATTTACTTTTAGCTTGAAATGAATTTAAAAGAGGTAACATATTGTGTTACAGATATGGAGGATAATAGTCAGTCCATCATCATACAGTCATTTGTGTTGATTACCAATGTACTCATCACATCATCAGCAAAATGTTTCCTTGCACTTACCAGCAGCTCTAACAGGATCCAAGTTAATCGTCTTTGCTTCTCTTTGTTTCATTCTTAGATGATCACTAGTTAAATCAGTAGTTGCATCCTCATATACATCACAGCTCACATGGTCTCCATTGTTCTCCTTCACAACTTGGTCCAAGCGTGTTAACAGCTCTGGTAGTTCAAGGTGCTCCTGCTTCAAGTACCTGTATCTACATTTTCTGATCATGTCTTGTAAGGGTGGATGGTGTCTGTAGTTTCCCATGACACCTGAACTCTCCTCTCTGGGTGTTGATATCAATACCAGTGAATGATCAAAGGAGCGCTCACTGAAGCTTTCAAGGATTGTGTGTAACCTCAGTTTGTCTTCCTCAGTGAAGTCTTCAGGCTGTAGTACCAGCAGGAACACATGAGGTCCAGGAGCAGAGAGTCTCACACAGCTTCCTACAATCTCTGACAGTTTGTCTTGGGAAATGTCAGAAAGCAGCAGGTCTGGGGTGTTGATGACCACTATTTTTCCCTCCTGCAACCGTCCACTCACTACCAGAGAGCGGTCAGGTGCTTCCTGAGTGTTGAACACAGTCTCTCCCAGTATGAAGTTCCCCACTGCACTCCTCTCAGACCAGCTATTCCCCAGCAGCACAACCCTCAGCTCAGACACTGAAATGAAAACACTGAATTAAAAAAGGAACCAAAGTAAAGACCCCAACGAGATATTAAGATTAATTTATTCAGATCAGCCTTTTAGATCTTGCAAAACTCACATTTGACCTTGTCAACCTTCAAATTAAATAATATGTGAACTTGTAATGATTAAGTTCCTACCACATAACTTTATTCTCATTATATGTTACAGTTTGTGCTCATCTATTGTGAAATGATGGAAATGATTATCATGTTTTTGTTATTATCTGATTCAGTTCAGTTTAACTCACTGTCAGGGGGTAGAAACTCATAGCTGCTGTAGCGTTTCAGAGGTCTATCATCTTCTCCCTCTATAAGAATACAGAAAAATACAATTCAGACAATCACACCTGGGTCAACTTAATATTTGAATCCCTTTAAACTGACATGGTTCATATAATCTGAAAGGTCTGTATAATGCACCATGATTGTTGATGTCCCAATGTTGCTGCACTAACAACTACTACCTAGCAAGTTATCCTTTGGTCTTCAAAATGTTTCCACCATTTTGTATCCCAGATCATATTATAGCAGGCATATCATAGAAATGACGGGAAGCATTGGTGAAGAATAAGCTCAATTTCACAGACTGTGAAGTGGAATCTATTATTTGGAGGCTTAAGCTCTGGTGTTAAGTGGTGAGATTTCAAGCACGAGGCCAAGAAGCTCATTACATTACTGAGTACAGTGCTAGTGTGTGGGACAGGAGGAGAGGGGACCCAATGGAGGAGGAGAGGGGACCCAGTGGAGGAGGAGAGGGGACCCAGTGGAGGAGGAGAGGGGACCCAGCTCTCTGGATCAGCACCTGCCCAGATGGAACTTGGTATGGCGCCCGGTTTGGATCTTATTGTAATCCGACTTGCAATAAAACAGAGTCATTTCTGCTTTGTTACAATGCAGAATATTTTTATCAACAGATTCTGATGAAGACCCTGGTGCCTCCAATGAACAGGTTGAAATTCAGGAGAGAGAATCTAGGCTATTCTTACTACCCATGATTTTTATCATGGGCAGATTTTTCTAAATCCCAAATCCTGCGTGGAAAGTGACGTATCACACTTTTTGTGTGTATGCATGGTTTATACATTTGGCCCCTGGTTGGTAGCAGATGTGTGTGTTTTGTCACCACCAAGTGGAAATGTAATGGTCTTACGCCTTTGGAATTAAAAGCCAAGCTGGACTGGAGGAATAATCAAGATAAAATGAACTTTATTGATTCTATTGAAACTGGTTCATTGCAGCAGTAAGCCATAGAGCTCTAATTCAGTGAACAAAAGCAAATTACAAAACAGCAGGATATCAATGCATTAAATTAGGAAAGATTATATTTGCTGGTATGTACGGAAGCCGTGAACTGCTGTGCTTGCAATATTTTTTTTTAATGCCGTTATATTGGGCCAAGTTTCATGGTTTTAGCTCATTCCAGCTCACGGCAATTTGAGCTGCGGCATAAGAAAAATAAACCGGCAGGAGAACAACAGGAGATCATTAGGGGTTTGAACCCTAATGATTCATAGAGTTCCTAACACATAACTTTATTCTCATTATATGTTACAGTTTGTGCTCATCTATTGTGAAATGATGGAAGTGATTATCATGTTATTATTATTATCTGATTCAGTTCAGTTTAACTCACTGTCAGGGGGTAGAAACTCATTGCTTCTGCAGCGCTTCAGAGGTCTGTCATCTTCTCCCTCTATAAGAATACAGAAAAATAGAATGTCAGACAATCATACCTGGGTCAACTTAATATTTGAATCCCTTTAAACTGACATGGTTCATATAATATGAAATAGGGCTGTATCTGACAATAACAATGTTTAACAGTAAATGCCCCATGATTGTTGATGTCCCAATGTTGCTGCACTAACAACTACTACCTAGCAATTTCCTAACCAAAAACCGTGGGTTGATAAATCCATCCGCGACGCTTTGAACGCCCGCACTGCTGCCTATAACTCCGGTCTTGTATCCGGCAACATGGACGAGCACAAGGCAGCGTCCTATGGACTGAGAAGGGCGGTGAAGGAGGCCAAGAGGAGGTATAGGGACAGAGTGGAGTCGCAGATGGAGCAGCGCGACACCAGACGCCTATGGCAGGGGCTACGGACTATAACGGACTACCAGGGCAGACCCCCCGCAATTGTGAGTGCCGACGCATCCCTAGCGGAGGACCTGAACTCATTCTATGCACGGTTTGAGGCTAGCAACAACAGCGCTAGCTCGCCGGCTAACAACATCACCGTTAGCGCAACCGGAGTGAGTTCTACCGCTGGGGATGAACACACACTCTCTGTGACCGAGCACAGTGTGAGGAGGGCTCTGACGAGGGTGAACACCAGGAAAGCTGCTGGTCCAGATGGCATATCTGGACGAGTACTGAAGACCTGTGCTAATCAGCTAGCTCCAGTGTTCACCACTATATTCAACATCTCCCTGGCTGAGTCTGTGGTCCCCGCCTGCTTCAAGAGATCCACTATTGTCCCTGTGCCCAAGAATGCTTCTCCAGCATGCTTGAATGACTACCGACCGGTGGCCCTCACCTCGGTGGTCATGAAATGCTTCGAGAGGCTGATAAAGGACTACATCTGCGCCTTCCTCCCTTGCTCCATGGACCCGCTGCAGTTTGCTTATCGTCCCAACAGATCCACGGATGATTCTGTCTCCCAGGTACTGCACACCACACTCTCTCATCTGGACAGCCGGAAGGGGGGCTATGTGAGACTGCTGTTCATTGACTATAGTTCAGCTTTCAATACCATAGTCCCAACCAGACTGGCTGGCAAGTTGATTGAGCTGGGACTGAACACCCCCCTGTGTGCCTGGATCCTGGACTTCCTGACCGCCAGGCCCCAGGTGGTCAGGGTGGGTAGACACACCTCCAACCCCCTCACCCTGAACACAGGATCCCCCCAGGGTTGCGTCCTCAGCCCCCTACTGTACTCCCTGTACACACATGACTGTGTGGCCAGGTTCAGCTCCAACACCATCATTAAGTTTGCGGATGACACAGTGGTGGTGGGCCTGATCTCCAACAACGACGAGAAGGCCTACCTGGAGGAAGTTGCTGATCTGTCACTCTGGTGCCAGGACAACAGCCTCCTCCTGAATGTCACCAAAACTAAGGAGCTGATTGTGGACTTTAGGAGGTCACAACAACAGAGGACGTACTCACCACTGGGGATTAATGGGAATACTGTGGAGAGGGTGAGCAGGTATAAATACCTGGGAGTCCACATCACCGAAGATCTCACATGGTCCACACACACTGACACTCTGGTGAGAAAGGCGAGGCAGCGCCTTTACCACCTCAGGCAACTGAGGAAATTTAAAGTCTCCCGGAGGATCCTTCAGTCCTTCTACTCTGGAGCTGTGGAGAGCATCCTGACAGGAAGCATCACTGCCTGGTTTGGCAACAGCTCCGCTCAGGACAGGAAGGCTCTGCAGAGAGTAGTGCGTTCGGCTGAGCGCACTATTGGAACTACACTCCCCACCCTGCAGGACTTGTACACCAGGAGGTGCAGAACCAGAGCCTGCAGGATCATGAAGGATCCTCACCACCCCAACAACGGTCTGTTTCAGCTGTTGCGGTCAGGCAAGCGCCTTCGTAGTCACGCTGCCAAAACAGAGAGACTGAGACGGAGTTTCTTTCCTCAGGCCATCAGGACTGTGAACTCTGACCTCACCAGGGCCCCCACCAAGACACACACACTGCCCCTCTTATGCACACACACACTTAGGTAAAGACTACACATAATTTATAATTTATATTATATTACATACATACAATTTTACCGTTTTTTACTATATTTTTTTATAAAGTGCTCTTATTGTAAATATTGTGTTGTTTTTATATAGAGCTCTTAAAAACTGTGACATTGTAAATATTGTGTTGGTTATTGTAAATAGTGTGAACCTGTTATTTTGCACATTTCTGCTAAGCATTGCCACTTTGCATTTCACTACACACCTCGTGTGTGTATGTGACAATTAAACTTCTTGAATCTTGAATCTTGAATCTAGCAAGTTCTCCTTTGGTCTTCAAAATGTTTCCACCATTTTGTATCCCAGATCATATTATAGTAGGCATATCAAATAGAAATGACGGAAAGCATTGGTGAAGAAGAAGCTCAAGAATGTAGGCTATTCTTACTAACCATGATTTTTATCATGGGTAGATTTTTCTAAATCCCAAATCCTGCGTGGAAAGTGACGTATCACACTTTTTGTGTGTATGCATGGTTTATACATTTGGCCCCTGGTTGGTAGCAGATGTGTGGAACTGCAAAGGCTCCATGTATAATCCACTGGTATTTAATGTTTTGTCACCACCAAGTGGAATTGTAATAGTCTTACTCCTTTGGAATTAAAAGCCAAGCTGGACTGGAGGAATAATCAAGATGAGATGAACTTTATTGATTCTATTGAAACTGGTTCATTGCAGCAGTAAGCCATAGAGCTCTAATTCAGTGAACAAAAGTAAATAACAAAACAGCAGGATATCATGCATTAAATTAGGAAAGATTATATTTGTTGGTATGTACAGAAGCCGAGAACGGCTGTGCTTGCAATCATTTTTTTTAATGCCGTTATCTCGAGATCAAGAGTTAATTATTTCGTTATCTCGAGATAACAGTTAGTCAGGCGGACTTTAGTGGTTCTTGAGGCTTTTTTTTTAGAGCAGATTGAGCTGGACTTGTGTGTCAAATTTCAAGTCAAACGGAGTCACGGTGTGAGGGGCGTGGCCTTTCCAAAATGGGCCTTAATTACAGCGCCACCATCTGGCCAATTGGGCTCATGATTCATGGGAAGCATTTGCACATCATTTCCACATCATTTCCTTCCGGGTTTGAACCCTAATGATTCATAGAGTTCCTACCACATAACTTTATTGTCATTATATGTTACAGTTTGTGCTCATCTATTGTGAAATGATGGAAGTGATTATCATGTTATTATTATTATCTGATTCAGTTCAGTTTAACTCACTGTCAGAAGGTAGAAACTCCTTGCTTCTGCAGCGTTTCAGAGGTCTGTCATCTTCTCCCTCTATAAGAATACAGAAAAATAGAATGTCAGACAATCATACCTGGGTCAACTTAATATTTGAATCCCTTTAAACTGACATGGTTCATATAATATGAAATAGGGCTGTATCTGACAATAACAATGTTTAACAGTAAATGCCCCATGATTGTTGATGTCCCAATGTTGCTGCACTAACAACTACTACCTAGCAAGTTCTCCTTTGGTCTTCAAAATGTTTCCACCATTTTGTATCCCAGATCATATTATAGCAGGCATATCAAATAGAAATGACGGAAAGCATTGGTGAAGAAGAAGTGTGAAGAAGAAGCTCAATTTCACAGACTGTGAAGTGGAATCTATTATTTGGAGGCTTAAGCTCTGGTGTTACAAACTGAAATATATTGAATGGCAAAAGGAAACTGCAGCAGTAAACGTTAAGAAGTGGTGAGATTTCAAGCACGAGGCCAAGAAGCTCATTACATTACTGCGTACAGCGCTAGTGTGTGGGACAGGAGGAGAGGGGACCCAGTGGAGGAGGAGAGGGGACCCAGTGGAGGACAAGAGGGGACCCAGAGGAGGAGGAGAGGGGACCCAGTGGAGGAGGAGAGGGGGCCCAGTGGAGGACAAGAGGGGACCCAGAGGAGGAGGAGAGGGGACCCAGAGGAGGACAAGAGGGGACCCAGAGGAGGAGGAGAGGGGACCCAGAGTAGGAGGAAAGGGGACCCAGTGGAGGACAAGAGGGGACCCAGCTCTCTGGAACAACACCTGCCCAGATGGAACTTGGTATGGCGCCCTTTTTGGATCTTATTGTAATCAGAGTTGCAATAAAACAAACTCATTTCTGCTTTGTTACAATGTAGAATATTTTTATCAGCAGATTCTGATGAAGACCCTGGTGCCTCCAACGAACAGGTTGAAGTTCAGGAGAGAGAATCTAGGCTATTCTTACTACCCATGATTTTTATCATGGGCAGATTTTTCTAAATCCCAAATCCTGCGTGGAAAGTGACATACCACACTTTCTGTTTGTATGCATGGTTTATACATTTGGCCCCTGGTTGGTAGCAGATGTGTATGGAGTCAGTTAACTCTCAAAAGTCACAAATGAATACAACACGATTCACAAATATATTTTGCGATTTATATATAAATGTCTCTGTTCACAAATATATTTTTCAATACACACACAAATGTGTATCGTTTCATATAAATGTAAAAAATATATATATAAATGACAGAAGGTTCACAAATAAATTAGTGTTCACAAATGTCTGTTTCCGATGCACACACAATTACGTCTCGTTTTATATAAATGTAAAACAAATCCACAAATATACTTGTGTGTGGATTTTTGAGAGTTACCTGACGTGGTTAGATTCACAAATGCATTTTTTCTAAAGGGCCTTTCTCTGTAGCCTATCAGACGTCACTTTCAAGTTCAGCCAATCACACCAGCATGTGATTTCAAAGCTGCGTTCAATGTCCCTAATCCCGACGAGTTTCGCGTCCGGTAGCAGTACTCCGAATCCCAATTCACCCCTTGGCCCTACCCCTTAGCCCTTCCCCTCCGTTTTGCACATTCACGTGTAGGGGTAGGGGTGTCACAATTCTAGTTGGGATTGAGGGGTAGGGCGAAGTGCTAGGGCTACATGGCCCTCCAAACGGAGATTTTTCAGGGGCACACACTACAAACCAAGGGTTATGACAAATCTCCGACAATCATCAGCAAGATGGGGGGGGGGGCGCTGCACAAGCAACAAAAGGAAACCATAAATGCAGTATTTTCTTTGTTAATAAAGATTTAAAACATATTATAACCATCATATTATCTTAGTTTAATGTCGTTTCAATGTATTATAGACCTTTTCAAACAAAAAATCGCTAGTATGCCGATGTCTCTACTTTACAACATTGTTTTTAGGCTGATTTGTGCATGACAGTCTCGCATTTTGACATATTTCCATGTCGCATTTCCCCCCTTTGATAGCATATGACGCCGAAATATAACTAAAGTCCAGCAGCGAAGTTGCTGCACTTGTTACAGCTCCTCTAATACCAGTGCAGACTGGCAGGGTAACGGTAGGAGCACGGCTTGCTAGCCTACAGAGCACCGCTAACACTATTCTGTCAAGAAGTGGTCTGATAATGAAGCAGTGGTCTTTTTTATTTGATGACTTGTTTGATCGATTAGTAGCGCGAAACGTATAAGTTGTGAACGAATCGCGAGCGTCCATGCTTTTCTATCACCATCAGATGAATGGCAAATGTCACTGTGATAATACCATTATTGCCATAGTAATGTCCGATAACAAACTTGTCGCGTCTGTTTATGTAAACGTCATCGATGACGTATCAGGGTCTTGAAGGGTTGTCCCATTTCATAGGGAGAGATTTCAACCACTACCCCTTGTAACTCTGTTCCGAGGGCCAAGCTGAAGGGCGAGGGGCACTCGAAAACAAGTCGTAGGGGTGAAAATGAGAAATGGGAAATGTAGAAGAGACTTTGGCATTGTTTCATGAACTGGGTGAAGGGGAATCTGTTGGTGGACGTCGCAGTACGTGTTTCCCAGTGGGACCTTTGAGGGAGTAACACAGGGGGCGGAGTCCAGTCGAAGACTGTCGCGGAAGTCATAGAGCTGTACTGCCTGAGATATGTTTGATATCAGTCAGGTGTTTGAAGATACATCGTTGTTTGTACTTATTGCTATAATCAAACACTTATTGAAACAGTGGAGAAGTGTCAGACTTCAGCGATGTGGACTGGAGCGAGGAGGAGTGTTCGTCTGATTCCGGCTATGAGCCAGAGGGACCGTAGTCCCCGTTATACCGGGTAGACATAGGTTATTATTTTTTCGCGCCTCTGTGTAGATTAGATTAGATTGCTCTTTATTGTCGTATAGGTTCTATACATTCATGGAAGCACAGCTGCTTCAAAGTGTAACATAGTGCAAAGTTTAAAAAAGAAGTCGTAAAAAGCGGAACAATGTAATCTAATGTAATGTAATCTATACAGAGGCGCGATCCGATTGACGGCGAACTAATTCAACCTATGCCTGAACCCGAAATAACATAAATTAGGTCTACGTGAAAAAATAATAACCTATGCCTACCAGGTGTAGCGTGTTGTGCTTCATTATGAACGATGAGACTATTTGGTCAATTCTGAAAATTGACAATTATTGAAATTATTCTTAGTAATTAATATCTTATTAATTAACACTTGCGGGGCACCACCAGTTTACACTGGAATAGTCTCTTTATGATGATATCAGTCTAATAATCAGAAGAAGTGAGCTCTAGATTTCAGTGATTTTCTACCTTCATGTCCAGGATATATCAATGACACACAAAAGCCAGTTCTTTATAAATGCAAAGATTTTATTAACTATGTAAATAAAACACCAATAAAATGAATAAATGTATACTAAACTAAAACAGATAATGGCAATAAAACTGGCAAACAAGATAGCAAGATAAACAGTGGCAGAGGATATATCAAATAAGAGTGGCAAATGATATCGGGATCAAAGATGGCAAGGAAGTTTGCACCGACAAAACGACCTGAGCTGTAATACGTCTAATTGCGGCAATGTGGCAACAGCGAAAGATGGCAGCTGACAGTTTCCGGGAGACTTGGGACAGAAGGACAGAGAATAGTGGAGAGAGAGAGAGAGAGTATTCTAACCTCACTTTCACAGTTCAACACTGCCTTTGCATCACCCGTGCATCAACAAGAAAGTTGGTTAGCGGCGTCCTCGTCTCCGTGGTAACCGTCACGCAGTTGCAGTGGACAGGTAAACACGCACGTGTTGGTCTGGACCAGTCGACGTCAGGAGGGCCGTTGTGGAGTGCGGACCGGGGGCCGTTGTTCGTCGGAGTCATCGTGCCAACAGTTCACCTCAGTGGATATAGAGGGATAGGGTGATGTGTTGACTCACGTCGTTCAGGAAGCAGAGTAGAGTAGCGGCTGGCTTCTGACGTGGTTTCGTAGTCTTCTGGATCAGGTGGAGTGAACTCAATCGGCCATCTCGGCAAGATTCACTCTGGAGCTGGTCTGGTACTTGAGCTGAGAGAAGAGCTTTGAGCCAGGTTCAAACTTAGTTACAGGACGGGCTGCGGGACGGTTGAGTTGAGTTTCTTGATGTTCCTTGATGTTCCTTGATGTCTTTCCGCCTGAGGTTTTGCCCGTCCGCCCGTTGCAGGAGTTGTCCTCCTTTGTTCGTTCGAGTTCGTGAGATTTCGTGTGTGTTCTGAGCTGAGCCCAAGGGTCAAGGCTTTATGGTATGTCAGGAGTGGTAGGTGTTTCCCTCATTTGCATGCATCAGATTTACAACTTGATGACCGGTGATCACCATCCCCTAAAACTGCATTTCCAGCTCAGGTTTGGAAAACATCATTTTTCTTGATCCTTTGGGGATGCAACTGACATATTTAATCACCTAACAACAAATGGGTTTGAATGACACCAAACATCACTGTCTTACCACAAAATACTGGCGAGTAAACCAAAAGTCCTGATAACACATTCTGTGTGCCTTGAATAACCAAGATACTACATTGGGGAGTAGGGCACATCATCTGCCACAGGATGTGAAGTTTAAATCTAATAAACATATACAGAAAGCACATTTTCCAGAGTTTCTTTGTTCTCTTATTCTGTGTCTCCCTTGGAAGGCAGATTAGGTACATTTCCCCGGCCCTTATCATCGGCCCCATCTCCTAATGGCACCAGAACGGGCTAGCCGAACCTGCAAAGTGTTACTTTTTGGCAGCTTTATGGGGGAAATCCACCTTTTGCTGCAAAGGGGGTTCCTTGGGTTCCTGGGAGCACAGCGGGGGTCTTGACCTCATAGAAAGACCCTGGGAGAGGAATGTGTTAGTCTTTGGGTGTTACTGTGTATGGTCCGGAGAGGGGGGGAGGCCGATGTCTCCTGCATACACTACACCTCTAAGGAGCCAAGTGGACTCAAACCATGCCAGGAAAATGCCCCCCACAGCACAACAGAGCCACCGGACCCCCTCAATGCAGGGGTCAAGCATTCAGCCACACATGCACTCGCCCACTTGTAGAGAATATGGTGAAGGATGACTCATCTGACCATATCACTGTTTCCCACATCTCTGGAGACCAGTGCCTATATGGTTTTTGCACCACTGAACTCTCAAATGTGCACTGGTCTTTGTAATGAGTGGTTTCTGCACTGCAACCCTCCTATAATATCTCTCTCTATGTAGTTGTTAGCGGACTGTTCTTGCTGACATTCTCAGTCACCTGAGTAAGAGTTGCTCTTCTGTTTTTCTAACATATCCCACTAATGCACCAACATCACGGTTATCGAATGTGCGCCTATTTACTGATGTCGTTCCCATAGATCTACATGCAGATGTCACTTTAGTCACTGTTCCTGTTGAAACACTAGCCAGTTGAGCAGTCTTTGTGACTGAAGCTCCAGGTTCTTCTATTTATTCCACACAAGCAGGAAATGTAAAACGCATCACTTCCTGTGCTCCAGGATTTTTCCTGGGCAAAGACCTACCTGACACCGGGTGTTCAGAACAGCAGATGGAAAAGCTTCATGACCTGGCTAGAGGTTGAATCACTGTTGAGTTATAGTGATCAGATTGAGAGGAGACAACATTTATTATGCTGCAGATTATTACTTTCAGGGTAAAAAAACTTTATTGTCCCTGTGGGGAAAAACCCGGGGCCGTTTTTTGCATCAATACAAACAATATCTTTGGATTGAAGGGTGCCGATAGAAAATTTGGTGCAGATTTTTTCAAACTTTTTTTTGACCCAATTTTAGTTTAAATTTTGACCAATTTTAATTTAGTATTCATTTTTTTTCCAGAGTTTTGTTCTTGTCAGGATGGAAACTTAGACCCTCATGGACACCAAAAATCTCTCTGAAATCCCAAAAACTACAGATACTACTCCGCTATTACTATTACTATTTTTGAATAAAATTTAGATATTGACAAAAAAGTCAAATTTTTTTTTTAAAAACAAAATTAAAAAAAATTTATTTTCCCCTTAAATTTTAAAAAAAAAAAAAAAAAAAAAAAAAAAAAAAAAAAAAAAAAAAAAAAAAAAAAAAAAAAAAAAAAAAAAAAAAAAAAAAAAAAAAAAAAAAAAAAAAAAAAAAAAAAAAAAAAAAAAAAAAAAAAAAAAAAAAAAAAAAAAAAAAAAAAAAAAAAAAAAAAAAAAAAAAAAAAAAAAAAAAAAAAAAAAAAAAAAAAAAAAAAAAAAAAAAAAAAAAAAAAAAAAAAAAAAAAAAAAAAAAAAAAAAAAAAAAAAAAAAAAAAAAAAAAAAAAAAAAAAAAAAAAAAAAAAAAAAAAAAAAAAAAAAAAAAAAAAAAAAAAAAAAAAAAAAAAAAAAAAAAAAAAAAAAAAAAAAAAAAAAAAAAAAAAAAAAAAAAAAAAAAAAAAAAAAAAAAAAAAAAAAAAAAAAAAACCCCCCCCCCCCCCCCCCCCCCCCCCCCCCCCCCCCCCCCCCCCCCCCCCCCCCCCCCCCCCCCCCCCCCCCCCCCCCCCCCCCCCCCCCCCCCCCCCCCCCCCCCCCCCCCCCCCCCCCCCCCCCCCCCCCCCCCCCCCCCCCCCCCCCCCCCCCCCCCCCCCCCCCCCCCCCCCCCCCCCCCCCCCCCCCCCCCCCCCCCCCCCCCCCCCCCCCCCCCCCCCCCCCCCCCCCCCCCCCCCCCCCCCCCCCCCCCCCCCCCCCCCCCCCCCCCCCCCCCCCCCCCCCCCCCCCCCCCCCCCCCCCCCCCGTTTTTAAACCCAAAAAAATTTTTTTTTTAAAACAAAACCCCATTTAAAAAAAATTTTGAGTCCTTTTTTTTATTAAAGGAGGGGTGGGCGGTAAAAACGGTTGAACCGGGTTTTCCGGTAAAACCCGTGCCAAGGTAAATTTGACTCTACCGGAGACCGGTAAAAGGGGCTACTTTTGGGGCTCTTTGAATGAAAAAATATTTTTTCACATTTAAAAACGTAACACACAAAGCCAGCGAACTGGCGCTGCATTTAAAGTAATAAACATTTTGGAAAAAACGATGTAAAAAAAGGAGTATTAAAACGTAAACTTCGACGTAAAAGAGCATGCTTTCTGAAGATGATGGTGAAAGGGAAGTCAGCAGCATGATGGGGGGTCTCCCTTTCCCCGATGCAAACAAAGAAGAAGAATTAGTTAGAAAGAAAGGTGCTTCGTCCATCATCTGGACGTGGTTTGGGTTTAAAAAGTCGGACCTTGAGCAGAAAACTATTATCTGCAAGCAATGTCGAGCAAGAGTTGTTGCCGGCGGCGGTAACACGAGCAATCTCTTTTATCACCTCAAAACAAAACATGTCTGCAAGTATGAAGAGAGTACTAGGATGCACGCAGACACAAGCAGTCCCTCCACAAGTGGTGCTAAACAAAAAACCACAACGCAGACGTCGCTAGCCGAGTCATTTTCCAGTGGCTATCCGTATGACGAAAAAAAGCAAGCGGTGGAGGGACATTCCATAACGGAGTACCGATGTAAGGACATGGTTCCTAAACAAACAGGTTTAAGGCATTGATCAAAACACTGGATCCGAGGTATGTGATGCCAGGTCGAAAATACTTCAGCCAAACTGGAAAAAAGTTTGCATATAATGTGCTATTTATCTTTATAATTATTTTCTTGGCATGTTGCCTAACCTTTGAAGTTTTTGTTATATACAGTAGAAGTTATTTGAAGTATTTTTATGTTTGTTTGTTTTTTTAAATATTTCTTTGTATTGTTCAGAACTTATTTTGGAAAACAGTTTGCATATATTTAATACAGTGCAGTTTTGCACAATAAAACATTCATAAACAATTAAGTTCAATGTCAGTTTTGTCATAATATACAGATTACAGAATACTAATGGAAGAGCCCAGTAGAAACCTCATAGTTAACCCCCCGGGAATAAATTGTTACCATCCCAGAGTCTTGTACTGCTCCTAAAGCATTTTTTATTATTATTATAAGAAAAACAAATATACCATGATATATACCGTTACCGTCCAAAAATTCTAAATATACCGTGATATAAATTTTAGGCCATACCATCCACCCCGAATTCAAGGGTTTATGATCTACGTGGAGTAGAAAAAAAAGTTTTGTCTCCAGTTACTTAGTTAGGCTATAATCGCTGCTAGACGCTCAAGAGAGCAGTGTCAACGTTAGGCTCACATGAACTGAATTACTTACGTGGTGGAAAATAATTCATTGTCATAAGGCATTGTAAAAACTCAGGTTTGTCAAGCATGGATTTGGCTTATTTTCCTTGGTTAATACTTGTGGAGATGTCCATATATAATATAAATTAATGTACATGAAATGTGCAGAAAGTTCTTTTCTGTCCATGTCCCCATCATTTTAGCTTTTCTTGTGCTCCAGGTCAGAACACAGCTCATTCACTTTTAAATACTGGGGGAAAAAAATCTAAATAGCGCATTTTTAAGTACTAATAATTGACCATCATTGAGAAAAATGGAACAAAATCGGCAAATACAAATTACAATAGTGAGACACTGGCAGTCAGTCTGCTTTCTATATTTTTATAGCAGTGAAAGGATACAGATATACTCCAAGACAGACAATTACAGACAAAGACAATTATAAGATAAGATGCCTTTATTGATCCCCAGAGGGCAAATAAAGAGGGAAAATTCAAATGGCCTATAATCGAGATTTTCATCTATATTTATATATCTATATTTCTCCAAACCGATTTTTATGACAAACTACTATTTTCGGCTAAGCGACTGACATATTATGAATCTGACTGTAGTTAGCTGGCTAGCTAACCTTTCTCACATTTTGAAGGTTTCCCAAAGAGAAAGAGTTGATACACAGCGATTATAGCCTAACGATCGAGATTCTATGTGACTGGAGACAAAACTTTTTTTTCTACTCCACGTAGATCATAAACCCTTGAATATAAAAAGGACTCATTGAAATCGGTTGAGAAATGTAAACGTTATAGTGCTTTTCATCCAGAAAAACCGCAGCTCACCATTTACTTGTAGGCCAGTCTTGCCCGGACCAATATGGCGGCGACGTTTACGTAAGATCCACAGGCCAATGCGGCGTCTATGAGGTGAACAACCAATCCCATTTACCTCGTCTCAAAATGCAGCTCACGGCAGCGCCGCAAGCCGTTGCTTATGGTGCATTCCATTGTACTCGGAAATCGATTATTCCAAATCGGTATTCCTAACTTCCAATCTAAATGTGTTCCAGTGCATCTGCTCGGGAAAACATAATCGCCCGCAGCAAACTCATGTTTGTATGGCAAGTCTCAGAATGTTACAAGCATCTAAACTCAACATCAACTACTACAGCGCCATTAGTGAATAAAATCGGCGCCTATCACATTCGGACGCCGTTTTTTCCGAGTACACTGGAATGCACCATTACTTTGCGACGAGTGAAGCTAAAACAACAACATATCTACGATATATCAACTCTCCAGTTATTATTTTGTATGATGCAGGCAGCAACATAGATCCCTGCACAGTCTCCCAACACGCGAAAATGCCAGGACAGAGTGGATTCATTTTATTTTTAACGGCAACGGCTACAGTTTTTTCTGTGTGTGATGATCACTCCTCAGACTGCTTGAGCAATGGCAGGATTAGCATCTAAATTGAAGCTTAAAGATGGAGCAATTCATAAGGTACGTGACCCATCTGCAAAATTGGAATCTGTAAGTGTCACCATGTTTTGATTTAATTTACCAAATTAGTCTGGCTAGTATATTCGACTGCTGGTTAGCTAACGAGCTAGTGGGGCTAGCCACAGGCTTGTTGGGCAGTGGCGGAGCCAGGCAATTTTCAATGGGGTGGCCAGGATGGGACCAGTGGTCATTTTGGGGTGGCACAGAAAATGCGTCTAACTAGAAAATAAGGGGCTATGTTAGGCACCTACATCTCATAACTCTACATTATTTGGAATTCAGGCAATGGTGGAATAGATCAAATAATATTCTCAGAGCTCATTCTCTATCACTGTATCATACAGAGACACAGACAGATGCAGAATTCATTTTTTTAATCAAAGTCTGATTACATTATATGTAACCAATAATTAGTCAACATAGTCAACAATAGTCAACATAAACATAAAACAAAGAATTCTTGCAAAAACCTTTAGGACTGACAATAATATATACATATGACACGACTGTGCCACACATTCAGTTTACAAGAGCTGTATTCTGCGATTATTGTGGTTTCTAGAAAACCGATTGACAAAATCTTCTAAATCCAGGGACTTTGCTCATCTAGACTCCACACTTAAAACACACAGATTGCTCAGTCTATCATCATCCATGGTAGATCTCAAGTAGGTCTTAACCAGCTTGAGCGTAGAAAAGCTGCGTTCACAGGCAGCAGTACTCACAGGTATGGCAATGGCAATTTTGCATAATCTGAAGAGCTCATGGAATACCTCTTTAAATGGTTCAATGATCGTGGTGAGCTCTACTATGCTAGAGGGCTTCTGTATGCCAGATTTCACTTTCCTCTCTAGGATTCTTTTCATTTGGTGTATCTCATGTCGGAGGTCTTCTATGTTGCATTCATAAATAGAGGCAAATGAAAATAGAGCCTCCTCTTGGCAAAATGTAGCACTTGCAGGATTTAAGGCTTGGATACCCATCATTATTTCACAATTTGGTTTTGAGAATCGTCTATTTAGCTCACTCAGCATGTTATCAAGGACAGGGTAGAATATTCTAGCACGAAAAGTGTCCTTGGTCTGCTCAGAACGCTCACCTAATGGGGACATTACACTATGTCCATCTAGCCTTCTGGTCTGTTTTGTCTTTCTTTTTGGAATAGGTTCTGTCTCAACATTGCATTGTTCAGCAGTATTTAAGACTTCTTTCCAGAGTCCTTCGAAGTAGGATTCATCCCTGTAATCTTGAAAACGTTGCACAAGGGCTTCAACTAGATCCACAGCTGAACCTAAATCAAGAGATGGAGACTGAAGAATGTCAGAGAGACATCTTGCATCACCAAAAACCTTAGTGCATGTCACCAAAAGTCCAATGAACTGCAGGTCAATTTGAGCGAGCAGGCCCTGTGCATCAACAGTTCTATCTCCGTTGTTTTCTGCAGCTATTTCCTCAAGGACACGGATAATAGCAGGTAGTCTATTAAGTACAGTACGGCAAGCCATATGCCGGCAGGCCCACCTTGTTTCACTTAATCTTTGAAGCTCTCTGGGTGCTCCGTCATACATTTCTTTCTGTATGTTAAGCCACTTGGTGTGAACATAAGAGCCAGACATAAATACATATAGTCTCTGCAAAGAAGCATTCAGCTTGTGGGACTGCTTTGACTGTGTCAACAAGAACCAGATTAAGGCTATGAGCATTACAATGGACATAAAAGGCCTGCTTTGCCACCTCCTTAATACGAGACTGAACGCCGGAGTGCTTGCCACTCATGACAGACGCACCATCGTAGGCTTGCCCAACCAGGTTACTTCTGTACTCCAGGCCATATCTCTCAAGGACCTGGATTATCTTTTCTGTCAGTCCTGCAGCATCGAGGCGGTCTGCAGCTTCAAAGTGCAAGAAGCTTTCTTTTACAGCTCCCCTGTAATAATACCTAAGCACTAAAGAGATCTGTTCCTTCTTTTTTGTGTCTTTAGTTTCATCTGCCATAAGGGCAAAGACCTCACTTTCCTTGACCTCATTTATGATGGAGGAGCGTACCATTTCTGCTAAAGTATCCAAAATTTCATTCTGAATTTGGTGGCTTGTGTATTTTGCATTGCGAGCCCCTGTCAGTTTCTTTTTAACAATTGGGTCATGGTTACCAATCACATCCAATATAGCCAAGAAGTTTCCCCTGTTGTCTGCATCTCTTGTCTCCCTATGACCCCTTTGTGATATATTTTGGGTTGCAGTTAACAGTAAGACTTCAGCTACACCTTTTATATAGGTACGATTTTCCTGTATCTGCTTACTGTGTTCTTTAGTTAAGGTACTCATTAAAGATGCATTCGCTTTTTCTCCTTTCTCAAATTCCTTCCAAGCCATCATTGCATTTGTGTGTGCCTCTCCCTTTGCATGTATAGCAAACCCTCCATCTCTGAATGTTGCCTTTTTCCAGTTCTTATATCCCAAGGCTGAAGTAAACACTGACTCTGTGTTTGGGAGGCCAAAGTGCCGGCATGCGTAACAGTACACAGAGTCCTGGCTCTGTGAGTATTCTAGCCATGAGTGTATCGTGTACCACGAGGCTTGAAAGTTTCTTCACCTGTCGCCCTGGAGTGTCCTGGGAAAGAGTTTCAGGCGTGGCTGGACTGGTCCATCGGCTCTTGATTTGGAAATGTCTGTTAAAAAAACAAGCAACTTCAATTATGCTACACAGCAGAGATTAATAACAATCTTCATCAATCTTCATCTTCATCTTCATCAAGATGGCGCGGCCGTGTCTAGACGCCGTCGTGGTAGCTCCGCGGAGATTGTGCGTTTTTTTAGTTTTTGTGTTTGTTTTTAATATCTTTTTTTGCTCAAACACATCGGCACTAACATCCTACGAACGCAGCACACTTTTGGACATAAACTTTTGCGCAAAACAAAGGTTTTTGTCCACTTTTCCCATCGACCCAGCGTGGCCGGCAGAGATAGTACGAGCGAGCCACAATAACAACAGTGGAGACTCACCTACGGGGAGACGAAGGAGGAAACATCGGGGAAAACGGAGCGGAATTCGGAACAGACTGAGAGTTCAAGCCCACCGTCCACCTCTGCCCAGCATCCTTCTTGCTAACGTCCAGTCTCTGGATAATAAGTTGGATGATGTTAGGGCGAGGATTAGATTCCAACGGGACATGAGGGATTGTAACGTCTTTTGTCTGACGGAAACATGGCTGACCCCGCTGGTGCCGGATCGAGCCATATGCCCAACCGAGTCCTTCTCTGTTTTCCGTGCGGATAGAACGGAAGAGTCTGGCAAATCTAAGGGTGGAGGGGTTTGCTTCATGACCAACAACAAGTGGTGCAACCCCAAGGACATTAAGACTCTTTCTCGTTCCTGCTCGTCGAACCTGGAACATCTGACTATCTCATGCCGTCCATTCTACCTTCCCCGGGAGTTCAGCTCGGTCATCACCACAGCCGTCTACATACCACCACAAGCGGACACCGACGTAGCACTATCGGACCTACATGATGTGTTATGTCGGCATCAGAACAAGCATCCCGACGCGGCTATGGTGGTGGCTGGGGACTTTAATAGGGCGAACCTAAAAAAAGTCATGCCGAACTTTCATCAGCACATTACGTGTGCTACCAGAGGGGAAAGAACGTTGGACCACTGCTATACGCCGTTCAAGAGAGGCTACAAGGCTGTCTCTCTCCCTCCGTTCGGCAAATCAGACCATGCCGCCATTTTCCTGCTACCGGAGTATAAACAAAGGATAGCACGGGAAGCGGTAGTGACGAGGGACGTAAAGCGGTGGTCTGACCAATCAGAGGCTGAGCTACAGGACGCTCTGCGTGACGTCGACTGGGACATGTTCCAATCCAGTTCCAGGGACGTCAGCGAGTTTACGGAAGTAGTAACGAGCTTCATAGCTATGCTAGTGGACACCATCGTCCCTACGGTGAAAGTTAGGTCCTTTCCTAACCAAAAACCGTGGGTTGATAAATCCATCCGCGACGCTTTGAACGCCCGCACTGCTGCCTATAACTCCGGTCTTGTATCCGGCAACATGGACGAGTACAAGGCAGCGTCCTATGGACTGAGAAGGGCGGTGAAGGAGGCCAAGAGGAGGTATAGGGACAGAGTGGAGTCGCAGATGGAGCAGCGCGACACCAGACGCCTATGGCAGGGGCTACGGACTATAACGGACTACCAGGGCAGACCCCCCGCAATTGTGAGTGCCGACGCATCCCTAGCGGAGGACCTGAATTCATTCTATGCACGGTTTGAGGCTAGCAACAACAGCGCTAGCTCGCCGGCTAACAACATCACCGTTAGCGCAGCCGGAGTGAGTTCTACCGCTGGGGATGAACACACACTCTCTGTGACCGAGCACAGTGTGAGGAGGGCTCTGACGAGGGTGAACACCAGGAAAGCTGCTGGTCCAGATGGCATATCTGGACGAGTACTGAAGACCTGTGCTAATCAGCTAGCTCCAGTGTTCACCACTATATTCAACATCTCCCTGGCTGAGTCTGTGGTCCCCGCCTGCTTCAAGAGATCCACTATTGTCCCTATGCCCAAGAATGCTTCTCCAGCATGCTTGAATGACTACCGACCGGTGGCCCTCACCTCGGTGGTCATGAAATGCTTCGAGAGGCTGATTAAGGACTACATCTGCGCCTTCCTCCCTTGCTCCATGGACCCGCTGCAGTTTGCTTATCGTCCCAACAGATCCACGGATGATGCTGTCTCCCAGGTACTGCACACCACACTCTCTCATCTGGACAGCCGGAAGGGGGGGCTATGTGAGACTGCTGTTCATTGACTATAGTTCAGCTTTCAACACCATAGTCCCCACCAGACTGGCTGGCAAGTTGATTGAGCTGGGACTGAACACCCCCCTGTGTGCCTGGATCCTGGACTTCCTGACCGCCAGGCCCCAGGTGGTCAGGGTGGGTAGACACACCTCCAACCCCCTCACCCTGAACACAGGATCCCCCCAGGGTTGCGTCCTCAGCCCCCTACTGTACTCCCTGTACACACATGACTGTGTGGCCAGGTTCAGCTCCAACACCATCATTAAGTTTGCGGATGACACAGTGGTGGTGGGCCTGATCTCCAACAACGACGAGAAGGCCTACCTGGAGGAAGTTGCTGATCTGTCACTCTGGTGCCAGGACAACAGCCTCCTCCTGAATGTCACCAAAACTAAGGAGCTGATTGTGGACTTTAGGAGGACACAACAACAGAGGACGTACTCACCACTGGGGATTAATGGGAATACTGTGGAGAGGGTGAGCAGGTATAAATACCTGGGAGTCAACATCACCGAAGATCTGACATGGTCCACACACACTGACACTCTGGTGAGAAAGGCGAGGCAGCGCCTTTACCACCTCAGGCAGCTGAGGAAATTCAAAGTCTCCCGGAGGATCCTTCAGTCCTTCCACTCTGGAGTTGTGGAGAGCATCCTGACAGGAAGCATCACTGCCTGGTTTGGCAACAGCTCCGCTCAGGACAGGAAGGCTCTGCAGAGAGTAGTGCGTTCGGCTGAGTGCACTATTGGAACTACACTCCCCACCCTGCAGGACTTGTACACCAGGAGGTGCAGAACCAGAGCCTGCAGGATCATGAAGGATCCTCACCACCCCAACAACGGACTGTTTCAGCTGCTGCGGTCAGGCAAGCGCCTCCGTAGTCACGCTGCCAAAACAGAGAGACTGAGACGGAGTTTCTTTCCTCAGGCCATCAGGACTGTGAACTCTGACCTCACCAGGGCCCCCACCAAGACACACACACTGCCCCTCTTATGCACACACACACTTAGGTAAAGACTACACATAATTTATAGTATATTACATTCATACAATTTCCCTTACTACTATATTTTCATTTCCAAAGTGCTCTTACTGTATATATTGTGTTTTTTTTTTTATATAAGAGCTCTTACTGTAATTACTGTAATACTGTAAATATTGTGTTGTTTTTTTATTGTAAATACTGTGTACTGTTGCCCTTTTGCACATTCCCGTTGAGCATTGCCACTTTTCATTTCACTACACACCCCGTGTGTGTATGTGACAAATAAAGTTCTTGAATCTTGAATCTTGAATCAATCAAGTAACAAAGTAATAGACTTGTGGCCATTCACCTTACTCTACTCCGATAGAGGTGTTTATATGAGGTAATTTCAATCAGAGTGGCGTGAATCAGTCCTATTCATGAATTATTAGGCTGCATGTAAACATTGCCACTGTATCAGAGTGGGAAAAACTGAAGTACAATTCAAGTGTATGTGTGAAAGAGTTGGTATACCTGGAGGTCCACTTGGGCCAGCGATCAGTGGGGGCTCCTCTCTCTCGCTCTCTGAGTCTGTCTGTTGAGGTCTTTGGGAAATACCTAAAAAAAAGTGTCAGATTTTAAGGTATTCAAACTATTTTTCAAAAGGTTTTATAATGCATTTTCTACATTACCTGTTTAACATATAGACAGAATAAACTAGTGGACAATATCAGAGAAGGTAACACTGGAGTAGCCAAGTGTATGTGTGAGAGAGTTGGTATATGAACTGAACTGCACGAACACCACCAAGTAAAATTCCTAGTACATGTAATGTACCTTGGCGAATAAAGGTGATTGTGATTCTGATACCTGGAGGTCCACTTGAACCAGTGCTGACTGGGGGCTCCTCTCTCTCTGAGTCTGTCTGTTCTTTCTCCATCTCACCCTGTCTGTCACTCTCCTGTGCCTCAGCTGGCTTCTTGCTACGCTTATTGAAGAAGGATGCTATATCTGCGGTCTTTCTCTTCATTTCTATTTCTCTGAAATACACCTATGCAAAATGCAGAATATATCAACCTTATCACGATAACAAGTCCTAGCAAAGTTAACTAAATAAATATGTTTATGAAATTGCCTGCTCAACTTATCAAGCAATGACAGATGTCTCTCGTAAAAACAAGCTAATTATGAATTATTTCAGTGTAGCTAACCTAATCAAGTTACTGACATGCTAGGGGCTAAACTTCGCTAAACTTCGCTAAATAGATACGGATGGAATAATTGAAAGCGTCGAAAAGCAATCTTCCTTCTGATATTATTAGCTTACCTGTAACCTGTAATCATTTGTAGGTTTACTAGACTTACCAAGTTGCCAGTTGTAAAGTTGCTCCAGAGGCACTCGTGGGTGCGCACCTAAAATGCATCCCCGGTGTGTTGCGGCTCTACAGAAATCGTTCCGCCTGTAAAAAAAATTATTCTGCCCAAAAAAAATTACGACTGGGGTGGCCAATACGGTGGCCAGGCTTCAGTCCAGGGTGGCCACGGCCACCCCTTGCCACCCCGCAAATCCGCGCTTGTTATTGGGCATGGAAGAAGTAAGAAAACTAAAGCTGGAGTCATTAAAAGTAAAGTAAAGTAAAAGTAAAGTTATTGGTTGGAGTCAGGACTCATCTTAAAGTTATTTGTTGGGACCAGTGTCTGTTTTATAAGTCTGTCGAACGTGTCAGGCTCGGTAAACTTTAGCCACCATTAGTACAATCGCGTTTGGTTGTTTGCGCTGCGCTGTTTGGATGCAAATAGATTGCATCCAATAATATATTGGTTAACTAGCTCAAGAAAATTGTCAATCCTAGCTTGTCTGCAAGTTGTATTCAATAAGCTTATGGACATGAGCCATAAACAGACCGGCTACAGCAGAGAGTGTCGCTCACACACCCACATACACAAACACAAGGCACGAAAGTTACAATATTACACAGAATTGTTATCATTGAGAAACTAAGTGGAACCGCTCAGCTGCCTCTTCCCATTTTGGGTCAGACTCTGGCTCAAACATGTCCGGTCTCAGTGTTGGTTCTGGAGCGGCCGCCATGGTTATGGTAAATTTCTGCATCAAGCTTATTTGTTTACCTTGAGCAGCATGAGCGCTCTGCTCTCTGCCTCCGCCAGGCGATTGCGTGGAAGTTGTATGTAATGAGCACTGCTCTGATTGGCCGCCTCACGCCTCACTCACGGCTTGAGGCGGTAAATTTCTGCATCAAGCTTATTTGTTTACCTTGAGCAGCATGAGCGCTCTGCTCTCTGCCTCCGCCAGGCGATTGCGTGGAAGTTGTATGTAATGAGCACTGCTCTGATTGGCCGCCTCACGCCTCACTCACGGCTTGAGGCGGCCAATCAGAGCAGTGCTCATTACATACAACCTCCACGCCCTCAAAACAGCCTGTTCTTTACAATGGAGAAAATGAGACTGAACACACCACAGAAGCTGGTTTTAGGATTTTTTTTTGATATAGACTTCACAAACGTCTTGTAAAGACCCCAGGAACAGTTTAAATAGCCCAAAATGAGTACAATACCCCCCCTTTAACACAAAATACTGAGCTCAGGAGCAGTGGTGTAGTGCTATTTTTTGTGTGCTGGAGCGCAGTATTGTATGACGTCACCATCACAATAAATAAAGGTAGCCAATTAGTCTACTCGGTGGCAGGCAGCAGAAAGTGGGATTTCGAAACTGAATACAATGTATCGCTTCAGCGCTCAAACGCAACACAGAACGCTACACTGAAATTGAAACAAAGTAAAAAGATGGGACAGACACGTGTCTTCAATAACTCGCATGCTTTATTATATCAAAACCGTAAATACAAGCACACGGCACATTGTTAACTTAGCTATAGAAAAGTGAAATGAACAATTACAAAAACAATTAGGCATATGAAGCATTTTAAAACAAGGACACGTTTTTAAAAAGTTTGAAGAAATGCAATTAGCTAAATCCCAAATACGCAAAACATGCCAACAGTGCATTGTTAGAATAACGAGAATTATAATCCGTATTTAAAAGTCGAATCAAGTCAACACACGGATGGACGGTGGTCACAGATGCAGACGATTTGATCGCCGTAGTGGGTCAGAGAAGTCAAGACGGAACGGCGCAGGATTGGAGATGGACGCGGTGATGTATAGCACTCATGGCCGAATCTGCACTAGCTCCTGGTCCCGGAGCACTAGCCTGATGAGTCCCTGCCGCTGGGGTTTGCATGATCTGATCATCACCATCATCCTGATTTTCTAATACTTGTTGTGGATCTGATGTGTTTGAAGATGAGGAAGCGGTTTCGTTAGTCTTTTTAAAGAACGAGGCGATTTTGGTTTGTTTAGTTGCCATCTGGACTGCAACCATGCACTGCCGGGACAGACAGACACGCCGTCCGTGATTTGACAGCTATGCAGGAAATTTAACAGTTAGCTAATGCATGACGATGTGGTGGCGGGGGCACGGTCCATACGTCACCATCATGCAGTTAGCCGTCAAATGTCCTGCTGTCAAATCGTGCATTATTAGTCGAAAGAAATAGGCCTACATACATACATAGTCATTGTTTATTCATTTTATTTGGCGCATTGACGTGTTGCTTTTAAAAAAAGAGCATTTTTTTAACCATTAAAAAAGTGCCGGAGTGGCGCTCCGGTGCGCTCTTATAGCACTACACCCCTGCTCAGGAGAGATGTACACACAGGGTATGGTATGCAGATCTCTGCCAGAGAGACCTCTGAACAGAGATTATAAAGCTAAGAAAAACAAGGGGGGTAGGTTCTAAACATCTGCAAGGTTATTCTAATAGTTTAGTCTGAACAATGTGTGCTGTGTGAAAGTGTCTTTGGCAAGGGCTCTCCAGTGTCCCTCATGGGACAGGCCTTCCAGTATGGTTTATATGAATCCTGACCTATGTCACACCGGGCACTTAGTCAGTGCATCGTGTCATTAGGGCTGGGCGATATGGCTTATAAATAATATCTATTTTTAGGCTATGCCGCGATATAAATCTCGATATTTTCACATTTTTTCTAAAACATCATAACTGTTTGATTTAACCCTTTGATGCGTGCGATCATACCAGTGTGATCATTCTAGTAGTCCCTGCAGTGTACGATAACACGTGTGTGATTGGAATGTTAACAACTCAATAATCTCATCTGGTCATCGTTGGTTTCTGTTGGAAGATTTTAGAATTGATGTGTGAAAGGTGTGGCACCCTGGGGGAAAGCCGGGTGCCACAAGCCCAATCAGAGGGCACACTCATGGCATAGTACACTCTGGAGTCAGGTTTCAAAAGGAAATGATACTTTACTGGTTCTATCACAGCAGAAGACAAATCATAACTTAACGCTTTAGCTTGCGTGGGGCTCTCCAGCAGCCTCCCTGGCTGCTCGCTCTGTTCAGTCTTTTCTCTCCTCCCTTTCTCCTGGACTGCAGATTCCCTTTTTAAGCTTCACCTAATCAGCTCCCACCTGGCTGATTGGGATGCGGTTCAGCTGTGGCATGTAGTCCTTTCCCCACTGGCAGATGCTTTGGTCTGCCACATATCCCCCACTCAGCTCAGAGCTGTAGGGAGATCTGAGCTGCCCTGCAGTGATGAAGGGCCTCTGGTTCGCCATCACTGCCACAGCTCTGCTGCCTGGACCACTGGGATCAAAAGGTTGGTTCCTGGGAACCAAGCAGTTTGGAAAGGTTAGAGTGGCTCTGGATTCTCTCACCTCTGGTTGTCCAGGTCAGCACTCCACCCTCTGTAGGTGCATCCTCCGGCTCAGGGTGTGCTGAAACCTCAGGCGTTGGCTCAGGCTGGGCTGGCTCCGCCGTTGGCTCTGCCACTGGTTCCACCACCGCCGCTGGCTCTGCTGTTGCCGCTGGCACCGTTGGCTCGGGGGTTGGCTCCGCTACTGGCTCTGTTGCTGCCGCTGCTTGCTTCACCGTCTCTGGGGCTGGGGGCCACCACTGCTGGCTCAGGGGCTGCCACTGCCACTGGCTCCGCTGCTGGCACCGTTGGCTCAGGGGCAGCCACTGTCACCATGGTCACTGGCTCTGCTGCCGCCTCAGGCTCTGGTCCTGCCGGCCCCTCAGGCTCTGCCACCGCTGGCTCTGCTACTGCCAGCTCTTCTGCTGCCATTTCCGGCTCTGCCGGCTCCTCTGGCTCTGCTACCGCCGGCTCCTCTGGGCCCTTGTTAGTGGCTTTCCTTGGCTTCCCTCTCGTCCGGAAAGTTTGCACCTTCCTCGGATCGTGGAAGAAGCAGTGTGCAAGAGCATGGCCCCACCTATCACAGTGGCCACACCATGCGGTCGGTGCCTCTGGACAGGAGGGCCACCGATGGTCAGGCTCCCCACAATACTCACAGAATGTCTCATGTGGGTCATTGTCGCACTGGCATGGCTCTGCCGGCGCAAGGGGGAAATCTCCCTATCCCCCTCAGGATAAAGAGCTGTGCTCTCACGCATCTCTCCTCCTCAGACCCCACTGTATGGACTGCCGTCCATTTCTTCCACCGTTTCGGGTGGGTCTTCTCCAGGGCTCCTTCAAGCTGAGGAGTGGCCAGGACGTCGTCTCCATCATGGTACCTGAACCACTCCCAGAGTCCCAGGCACACTCGGCGTGGCATGTTCTCTGCGTGCTGATCCGAGTGCCCACATTCTCCACCATATGTGGCACCCTGGGGGAAAGCCGGGTGCCACAAGCCCAATCTGAGGGCACACTCATGGCATAGGACACTCCGGAGTCAGGTTTCAAAAGGAAATGATACTTTACTGGTTCTATCACAGCAGAAGACAAATCATAACTTAACGCTTTAGCTTGTGTGGGGCTCTCCAGCAGCCTCCCTGGCTGCTCGCTCTGTTCAGTCTTTTCTCTCCTCCCTTTCTCCTGGACTGCAGATTCCCCTTTTTAAGCTTCACCTAATCAGCTCCCACCTGGCTGATTGGGATGCGGTTCAGCTGGGGCAAGATGGCCGTCCGGCTGTGGCATGCTGGGGGATGTAGTCCCTTCCCCACTGGCAGATGCTTTGGTCTGCCACAAAGGGTAAAAACCACAACCGAGTACAATTTAACAAAAGTCTTTATTTATTCAAACAAGACAACTGCACACATCATATCTATTATTAACAGCTGTTAAATCTAAATAAATAATGGCAAATTGACATCCATTAAAATAAAATATTTCTCAAGTACTTTAAATATTTTCAGTACTTTTAATGATTTAAATGCACTGTTAATTAGTTTGTATAATATATTTTCTAAATATTCTTTTGGTAAACCTATGATTTTTAAATCCACTATAGTCAACTGTTATCTCTTTCCATTTTGAACTTTTCTTGTCATAAGGTATAGCTCGAGAAAACAAAGCTGCCAATGTAGTTTGCTTACGGACAGTGGGGGAGCTTTTAGCAGCAGTGGAGGAAGACGCAGCCTCACAAAGTTTTATGCATTCTTCGTTCTGCACTGGGTGGTGTTTCAGGTGATGGAATAGATTTGTGGTACTGCTACCTTTTAGTAGCAATCGTTTTGTGACATATTTTGCAGAGGATAGTAGTTTGTTCCACATCTGCCCTCCTGAAACCGAACCACCTCCAGTTGACCGACCCGCTGTTTTTTTTCCCGGATTAATTCTTCTGTGCTTGGCTCCTCTCTTTCGCGATCTTCCTCCATTTTGAATTGACGTTAACTCAGTCAGGACAATGATTGACAGTTAAACTGATGGGCGTGGTTAGTTAGTTTGGGGTGTCTGTGAC
The DNA here is from genome assembly GCA_034670405.1 of Hoplostethus atlanticus. NCBI lineage: Eukaryota > Metazoa > Chordata > Actinopteri > Trachichthyiformes > Trachichthyidae > Hoplostethus > Hoplostethus atlanticus. The sequence continues at coordinate 2,862,591 of JAXDDX010000055.1, read as the reverse complement.
TGTGTGTGTGTGAGAGAGGGAGAGCGAGTCTCCTGCATGTAAACGCGGCTGCTTTTAATACAGAAATAAATTACTATAATACGCAACGAATATCTCGATATAACGATATGGTCATCTGTCATATCGCACATAAAATGATATTCGAATATATCGGATATATTCGATACATCGCGCACCCCTACGTGTCATGTATGAACTTCTGAACCAGAACACAAGACACTTGCAGACATGCACACCTTAATCATGTCACACCTAAAAGCTACACTAAGGATACAAAAATCAACACATGATATATAAATTCTTCCACAGTTCCCCCCTTTGATACCATCGGTATCACATACATCTGTTCAGCTAAGCTGTTGTTAACTGGAACATACAACTCCTTCTATGATTAAGAAATTACATTATAATGATTAATACTATTTTGTAAAATATAAAATGTAGAAAATGCTAAAAGTTAAGGCAAAGGACAAAAGTTAAGGCAAAGGGCACACCTGTAAATCAAAAATGGTTATACACATTTACACACATCAATATTAATGAAAATGCTTGCAACAATAAAAGGTGATATTCATCTGAAAAACAAAATTAATCTAGGCATTAGGCGATCATTAATCAGTAGTCAATCAGTTCTAGGTTTGCTAAAGGCTAAGGTATTAGTATTAGGTATTAAAGTAGATTCACGCCGGAGGTATCGGAATGTTGTAAACAATTTGGCACATTGAACATTTCATACACGTGAATTGGGGCCATGACAGAGAACAGTTACGCACACGGGTAGAGACAATTGTGCATATTTATGCTGTGCGACACCAAACGCATCTCTCGGGCCCAAGGGGTCACTGACACTAACGTGCTGACTCTAAGAGTTGGGGCGTACAGAGATGGAACACAGACGATGGAGGTGTGTTGGAGATGTGTTTCAGATGAGCAATTAGTTTGAGTTAGAGTCGCTTGAACGCGATACATTAGGCCAGTCTCCATGTACTGAAGTAGGTTAAATGCAAAAGAGATGTGGCATTTATGTTTGAGGGAAAATAATACCTGTTTATTTGAGTTATCACATACGTCACTATGTGGCGTCGCGGTTCGGTCTGGTCATAAATAACAGTGGTGGGGGTTTAACAGTCTGCATCTGTGGTGGGAATACTAGTCCACTCCAATTTAGTTGTTGCCAATCAGCATAGGTGAACGGAATTGCTTTCACCATGCGTGGATGGAGGCATATGCTGGCAGATCCAACATGAATTTAGCTTTTGATTCTGCGCATAGTCATACATTATTTGTAAGGCCAGATTACCTGCACCATGAGTTGATCGTCGCACACGGAATATAGTACTTGATTTAGGGCTATGAGGTGTAGTTGGCGACAATTTAGGAATCTTTTGCGTAAAGAAGTTGCACGTTCCGGCGCCAAAGGGAATGTAATCTGGTGGATGCTTGTTGCAATCAGGGTTCGCCTCTAGCTGTGCTTTGGTGAAACACCAGTAACTTGTAGCTATCAGATCAGTGGCATAGAGTTCTTTAATTGAAATCTCCTGATGAGTAGCATTACAAACCTTAAAATGTACTCGTCTATTGCTAACTGACGACCATGACCATGTGCCTAATCTGGTGCAGGGATCAAAAACCCATTTGGGGCTACCTACTACCTTGCAATCCTCTTTTCTACATCTGTCAACAGGGCAAAACATGGTTATGTGAGTGGTGTATCTTCGTTGGCGGCGCAGAGCGTGCCGAGATGTGTCCTCATCAGGGGCGTTGCTCTGGTCCCGCGGTGGTGCCGTTGGCTGGGCACTGCCATCTGTGTGTGTAATTATCAGTGTAAGTGTTTGGGGAGACAGTAAGTGAGCTTGTGTGCTCGTTGGAGCGGCTGTTGTTTAAGACCTGCCGGGGGACTGCTCCTTCCTCCACAGCCCAGATGACGAGGGCTACACCGATCACGAAAAAGGAGACTATTTCCAGTATTGTGAATATTATTATTAAATTACACTATATTATATTATTGTTATGTTACTACTACAACAAAGTATTTTTTCAATTATTCTTTAAATAATTTAAATACAAAATTTGAATGTATATGATTTACACAAAACGTATGTAAAACTAATTATTTTAATATAATTTCTAATAAAAGCAAATTTCAAACAGGATTTTGTAGAATGCAGTGCACTACAACTGTTAGATTGTGTTGTATGTTTGTGTTTTCCACCAGACTGCAGTAAAGAAAAGAGAAGACCTGAGTCCTGTGTGGCTGCCTACCAGATAATGTTCCACAATACTGCAGACAAGGCAGCTGCTCTACAATAGCAGCAGTAGTAGTAGAAATAGTAGTAGTAGTAGTAGTATAAGCAGCAGTAGTTGTAGTAGTAATAGTAGTATTAACAGTACTAGTAGTAGCACTTAATAGTAGTCTTTTTATTGTTGTTGTAATCTTTATAGTGGTTCTTCTTCCTCGTTCACCTTTAGTCTGGACTTCAGACTCTGGATCAGTTTATCTGCTGATCTAAGACACATAAAGGCATTAATAACTTTCTCCATGTCATTTTAGAGAGATTCATCATAGAATGAACTAATGTGGATTCTCATAATTCAGACCAAAATAAAAACCATTAGATTTGGGAGTTGTTTATTGGAAGTTTTTCAAATAGGTCAAATAGTGGTTTATCTACTAACCTGAATCACTACATTCACATCATTAAACAGAAACCTTTTTGTTCATTTATGCATCACACTTGGTTTTAGTTGCACAGTGATAAAACATTGAAGCATTGCAATAAAAACTGACAAAACACTATGATGAAAAAAAAGAGATAACTGGTTTACACAACAATATGGAAAAACAAACAAGTCATCCTTAAATCATTCATGTCACAAGACTTCCTGTGATCATGGTCTAGAAAAACCCTAAAACATCTCAGCTCAATACAACATCAACTACACTGATCAAGGACTAGACATTTCTAACAGTGTCAACATCATAATGGAGAAATACTGAGAAGTCAGGCACTGGGTAGTGTTATCAGAGGATGATGCAGCTGGTTTTCAATTTTTCAATTTCTTCTTCCTGTTTTTTCTTCAAATCCTCCATTTCCCCCTTTAGATTTTTTTCTTTGTTGCTGGAGAGATCTTGTAAGACTTTGTACTCACTGTTGTGCTTCTTCTGTTTCTCCTGCATTTCTTTCTTATATTTTCTCTTCAGATCCTCCATTTCCTCCTGTCTTTTCTTCAAATCCTCAATTTCTTCCTGTCTTTTCTTCAAACCCTCCATTTCTTCCTGTCTTTTCTTCAAATCCTCAATTTCTTCCTGTCTTTTCTTCAAACCCTCCATTTCTTGTTCATGTGTGTTCTGCAGAGCCTCCATTTTTTTCTTTTCTTTTTGTAAGACTTTATACTTACTGTTGTGCTTCTTCTGTTTCTCCTGCATTTCTTTCTCATATTTTCTCTTCAGATCCTCCATTTCCTCCATGTGCTTTTCCATAAGAGCTGAAAAGTGTTTTTCTCTGAAATCATTGAATTCTTCAGCTTTCTTTCTCGCCTCCTCTTCATATTTCTTCCTTGTGTTCTCCGTTTTTTTCTTATAGTCTTCCTCTAATTATTTTCTCTCCCTTTCCTCCTGTTTTCTTCTGATTCGATCCTCTTCTTTTCTTTCATTTGCATCCTTTTTCTTTTCCTGCTCGTACTCTTCTTGTAGCTTTTTAAATCTTATTTTCTCCTCCTCTCGTCTCTGTTCATCTTCCTGACGTCTTTTTTCCCAAGATTCTTTTTGTTTCTTCTCCCAAGTCTCTCGTTCATTTTTCATCTCTTCTCTACTCTGCTCCAGCTTTTTGTCAACATTTTCCTTTTCCTTTTTCTCTGATTCTGATTTTATTTTTTTCTCCATGTTCTCCAGTTTTCCTCCTCCTGTCTTCTTCTTCTCTCTTTTCCTGTTTTCTTTCTTTCTCTCCTCTCGCTCTTTGTTAATGTGGTCCTCCTTTTCCTTGAGTTGTTTGGCTCTCAGTTTTCTCTCCCGTTCAGTTTCTGATGTCTGTTCTTCCATTCTTCTTCTCATCGCTTGCATTTCTTCCTCATGTTTTCTTTCAAATTCCTCCTTCTCTCTCTGCATCTCCTCTTCCTTCTCCTTCAAAATCTTCTCTACTTCTTTTTGTACAGCTGTCTCTGCCTCTTGGAACATCTCAGAGGTGTAGCAGCCACCACCATTTTTCTTCACCATTGAGTCAATCTTTGTCAACAGACCACTGACTTGTGTGCGGTCTGTCTGCTCATTGTTGTTGAAGACATGGTATCTCCCTCCACAGTCATGAATCAGTTTTTTGACAACATCATCACAGTCTTCTAGATAACTCTCAAATGGTTGATTTTTCAGATCATCTCCTCTGGTGAATGTAACAATGATGAAACTACCTGAATTCTTGCCAAAAACTTCCTTGATCAGGTTCACAGTCTCTTTTTCCTCCTGTGTAAAACGACCAATTTGCAGCACCAGTAAGAACACATGAGGTCCAGGGGCCAACATGCTGATGCATTTCAGAAGCTCCTGTACAACCTCATTGTTGGAGAGAGTTGTGTCAAACAAGCCAGGAGTGTCAACCACAACAACAGACCTGCCATCAATCTCTCCAGCTGCTTTCTGACAAAACTTGGTCACTGATTTCTGGCTGGTTTTGGATATAAAATGCTCTTTGCCTAAAATGGTATTTCCAGTGGCACTCTTCCCACTGCCAGTCTTTCCTATCAGCACAATCCTGAGAGAGTCTGTGCTCTGATTTTCTTCATCACCTGTCATCTCACTCTTCATTTTCAGATCCTGCAGTTCAGCTTTAAGTCTTGTATTAGTTCTTTCCTGCTCTGCAACCTTCTCCATCTGTGCCTTGGTAAACATCTCCATTGTGAAGCTTCTGGATCCCACAGGTCTCATCTTTTCCACAGCATCCAACACCTCAGGGACCTGCTGCTTGTCCTTAATGTTGAGGACAACGTATCGTCCTCCACAGCTCTGACAGAGCTGCTGGATATCTTTGGTCTCATTTACAAAGTTGACAACAGCTGGAACAGTAGGATCTGACTCCACAGTAAACAGAATCATGGTGAAGTCATTGCCTCGAGAGCTGAATACATTCTGGATGGTCTGTAACTCTCCCTTGTCTTCATCAGTGAGGGGACCCACCGGTATGACCAGGATGAAGGCATGGACACCCTCAGGATCACAGAGGGAGATACACCTGAATGATTCGTTCATCACTGCTTCCTGAGGTTCTCCATACAAGGCAGGCAGCTCCACCAGGGAAACCCAACGTCCACACACCTCTCCCTGATTGGTCACACACACTGCAGTCTTGGGTTCTGGATCAAGCTTCATCTGGCCCAGAATGGTCTTGGCTGCTGAAGTCTTCCCTGCTCCTCTCCTCCCACATAGAACCAGGTTTAAAGGTTTGGCTTGTTCAGACACAGACTTTGGTGTTGTTGTACCTTCAGTGTAGGTGAGGCAGTTTCCTTTGTTTTCACTCACAATGTTCTCAATCTTCTCCATTAACAATGAACGGTCATCTTTCAACATGCTGTAGTGTCTTCCTCCACATTCTTTAAGGAGCTGATTTACAGAGAAACATGTTTCATGTTCCTCATGTGTTGTGATGACCATTGAGTATTTAAAGGCTTCTTGACCAAACAAACTCAAGATGAACTTCAGTGTGAGTCTGTTCTCCTCTGTGAATTCAGAAGGCTTCACTAACAGCAAGAGGACATTTGGTCCAGGGCAGCAAACAGACATGCAATTCATCATCTCTTGTCTCACTGATTCCACAGGTAGAGTGAATATGTCTGGGGTTTTCACTATAGTTAAAGGTTTTCCCTTCCACTGTCCTTGGACGACCTCACATTTCTTGGTTAGAAAGCTCCTATAAACGCGAAAAGCTTTGTTCTCCATGACAAAATTCCCAAGTGTTGTCTTTTTGTCCTCATTTTTTCCAAACAGCACAACCCTGAGTCCAGCTGCTGTAAAAAACATCAGAAAAATACAAACATTCAAAATAATCTCCAAGAACGCAGTGAGTACATATAGATGTTGATTCAGTGTTTTACAAACTCTTGGAAATACACTCACTCCTAAATTGAAATCATTATACTTGGCTAACTTAAATGCATCCTTTTCTGTATCAGATAATACATCATGTTGCAGATTTACAGCTGGATGATAAACTCCTGTAATATATTTACTTACATTGGTTGGCAGTGCTTGCCTCTGATGATGGACTTTGTGTTGTGTCAGGTTTCATTCCTGTGAAAAGATGATACCATGAATCAAGAAACACTACCCTGACCCTTCCTCTTAGCTCTTGCTTATTTGCTTCACTGGATCCCATTTGTTTAATTAAAAAGTAGATAACATATTGCACTTTTACCTTAGCACTGGTTATGCTCTCAGATGCTTGTTTAGGAAGCAAATGCACTTACGATTTCTAGTGACTAGTAGTTCTCATGCCTACCAACATTGAATGCATTTATTCTAAGTCACTTTGGATAAAAGCGTCTGCTAAATGACTGTAATGTAATGTAATATAATGTAATGTAATAACATCAGCTGCAAAAACTCTCAACTTGATGTTTTAACAGGATAATAGTAATTGTAATCATCATACAGCCATAAAGTACTCATCACATCATCATCAAAATGTTTTCCTGCACTTACCAACAGCACGATCCAAGTTAACCGTCTCTGCTTCTCTTTGTTTCATTCTTAGATGATCACTAGTTAAATCAGTAGTTTCATCCTCACAGCTCACATGCTCTCCATTGTTCTCCTTCACAACTTGGTCCAAGTGTGTTAACAGCTCTGGTAGTTCAAGGTGCTTCTGCTTCAAGTACCTGTATCTACATTTTCTGATTGTGTCTTGTAAGGGTGGATGGTGCCTGTAGTTTCCCATGACACCTGAACTCTCCTCTCTGGGTGTTGATATCAATACCAGTGAATGATCAAAGCAGCGCTCACTGAAGCTTTCAAGGATTGTGTGTAACCTCAGTTTGTCTTCCTCAGTGAAGTCTTCAGGCTGTAGTACCAGCAGGAACACATGAGGTCCAGGAGCAGAGAGTCTCAGACAGCTTCCTACAATCTCTGACAGTTTGTCTGGGGAAATGTCAGATAGCAGCAGATCTGGGGTGTTGATGACCACTATTTTTCTCTCCTGCAACGGTCCACTCACTACCAGAGAGCGGTCAGGTGCTTCCTGAGTGTTGAACACAGTCTCTCCCAGTATGAAGTTCCCCACTGCACTCCTCTCAGACCAGCTATTCCCCAGCAGCACAACCCTCAGCTCAGACACTGAAATGAAAACACTGAATCAAAAAAGGAACCAAAGTAAAGACCCCAATGAGATATTAAGATTAATTTATTCAGATTAGCCTTTTAGATCTTGCAAAATAATGTTGTGACATATCAGTTCAGCTATCCAGTTACAGATGTTGAACAAATAACCATGTGAAACAAACTCAGCCATAATTTCCTTGCCAGAGACCACAAATCATGGTGCTGTAGTATCATCTAAGTATCATCTTATATAGATAGCTCCATTAGGGCTGGGCAATATGGACAAAACTCTTTATCATGATAATTTGACCGATTTGTCAAAATAACGATACATACAATGATAAACAATCAAAAAATGTAGATAATGTTACTTTCCATAAGCATGTCAAAGAAATTTCCATATTCAATGAAATGGTGCAATGAAAAGCTATCAACATAACTTGATTCAGAACATTCATCAAGTGTGTTTCATAATAATATCAGAACAGCTCTTTTTCACCTTTGTCTAGTAAACTGAAAAAATATTTACAAAATTAGATTAAATCTGGAACATAAAAATCTCAATTTACCTTTCTGTTTGTCAATCATAAATGCAGAAAAAACCTTCCTCTCCCTCTTCACATAGAGGGCTTGGACTCAACCTCTGGTTTATTAAGAAAAGCAGAATTAGGTATATGCCATGTTCCAATGTTGTTGTTCAGCAGGAAAACAAAAGGTAGCCAAAAATAGTATCACAATATGTTTTTTCATATTGATCAATATAGATAATTAGCATGATATACATTTAATACCACTTAATTTGAAGTTGAATTGGTACATTCAGTTAAGGACTGGATCCTAAAGAAATCACAAGGTTTGTTATGGATAAAAACAATAATTTATTTTCGAATCAATGACTTGATACTCTCCAACATGGTTTAATATGCCTCAACAAACAAGGCGATAGCAACAATGCTGTTAAATAAACATCAAACAAAAAATAAACATGTTGCACTACATTCATTGGCTGTTGTACATTGGTACTGGCAGTTGTATTCAGTTTTTAATGCCACACATTTACAGAAAATATATAAAATAAAAATGGACTCACAACAAAATTTAAAGCGCGGATCACTTGACCGCAGTAAGTGGCTTGTTGTGTTTCTCGTCCTCGTTGGCACAAATCGCCTGCATATTCTGCAATGGATATCGGTTTTCTCTTTCTCTGACTTTAGAAATCCGAACCATTTCCAAATCACAGACGTCGTGTGGCCTCTCCTTGCCACAATTTCCTCATCTTGTGTGGAAGTTTGAGTCTCCTCACAGTCTTTCATTATCACGTGTGTCTGCAAGCTCTTGTGAGTGGGCATTTGCAACAAAGTGTGTTTTTTTCCTTGTTTTGGCTCTACATGCTCTACCCTATTGCTGTGGCTTGATTGGCTGATTATGTTGCAAGCAGAGGTTAGATCCAAATGCAGACCAGAATCATTTATCGAAAAATTACTCTCATCAGTTTATCATCGTTATCATAGGATTTCTTTTGGTGATAATTATTGAAATGGTTTTATCACCCAGCCCTACTGGCAACCCCATTTAGATGTGAGCTCATAATGCACATGCATAAAAGTTGTACATTTTTGGTTTATCGCCCAGCCCTAGATCCATCTAACTTAGCCAAGTGTAGTAATTTCAGTTTAGGAGTGAGTGTATTTCCAGGAGCTTGTAAAACACTGAATCAACATCTATATGTGCTCACTGGATTCTTGGAGATTATTTTGAATGTTTGTATTTTTCTAAATGTTTTTTACAGCAGCTGGACTCAGGATTGTGCTGTTTGAAAAAAGTGAGGACAAAAAGACAAAACTTGGCAACTTGATCTTAGGGAAGAAAGTTTTTCATTTCCAAAAACATTCCCCAACCAAGCAACGTGTGGCCGCCTGTGGACAGTGGAAGGGAAAACCTTTAACTGTAGTGAAAACCCCAGACCTCTTCACTCTATCTGAGGAATCAGTGAGACAAGAGATGAGGAAATGCATGTCTCTTTGCTACCCTGGACCAAATGTCCTCTTGCTGTTAGTGAAACCTTCTGAATTCACAGAGGAGAACAGACTCACACTGAAGTTCATCTTGAGTTTGTTTGGTCAAGAAGCCTTTAAAGAAGAAGATTACTTTATTTGCAACTCGGGGTGCACACACACACCAACACACACAACACATGCAAGGGGGGAAGTGGCCGCCGAACACAACACACACACACGCAGGGTAGGGTGTCCGAGTTGAATGAGGTCTCTGCATTTCCCCATCCCCGCCGACCTTCCTCCAGGGACAGCCAGGGAGCAGTGGGCAGCCTCCATCCTCATCTTGGTCAGGGACAGGACAGGATGTTGCATGTTTTTAGATGGGTTCTTTTACAGGAGGAGACCCATGTGAGCATGGGGAGAACATGCAAACTCCACACAGAAAGGCCCAGGCGATAACCCACCTGGGCACCCCAGAGTCAACAGCGCCCCCAGGCGGGAATCGAACCCAGGACCTTCTTGCTGTGAGGCAGCAGTGCAAGCACTGCACCACCGTGCCACTCAATGGTCATCACAACACATGAGGAACATAAAAGCTGTGTCTCTGTAAATCAGCTCCTTAAAGAATGTGGAGGAAGACACTACAGAATGTTGAAAGATGATCATAAATTGTTAATGGAGAAGATTGAGAACATTGTGAGTGAAAACAAAGGAAACTGCCTCACCTACACTGAAGGTACAACAACACCAAAGTCTGTGTCTGAACAAGCCAAACCTTTAAACCTGGTTCTATGTGGGAGGAGAGGAGCAGGGAAGACTTCAGCAGCCAAGGCCATTCTGGGCCAGATGAAGCTTGATCCAGAACCCAAGACTGCAGTGTGTGTGACCAATCAGGGAGAGGTGTGTGGACGTTGGGTTTCCCTGGTGGAGCTGCCTGCCTTGTATGGAGAACCTCAGGAAGCAGTGATGAACGAATCATTCAGGTGTATCTCCCTCTGTGATCCTGAGGGAGTCCATGCCTTCATCCTGGTCATACCGGTGGGTCCCCTCACTGATGAAGACAAGGGAGAGTTACAGACCATCCAGAATGTATTCAGCTCTCGAGGCAATGACTTCACCATGATTCTGTTTACTTTGGAGTCAGATCATACTGTTCCAGCTGTTGTCAACTTTGTAAATGAGACCAAAGATATCCAGCAGCTCTGTCAGAGCTGTGGAGGACGATACGTTGTCCTCAACATTAAGGACAAGCAGCAGGTCCCTGAGGTGTTGGATGCTGTGGAAAAGATGAGAGCTGTGGGATCCCGAAGCTTCACAATGGAGATGTTTACCAAGGCACAGATGGAGAAGGTTGCAGAGCAGGAAAGAACTAATACAAGACTTAAAGCTGAACTGCAGGATCTGAAAATGAAGAGTGAGATGACAGGTGATGAAGAAAATCAGAGCACAGACTGTATCAGGGTGGCACTGTTAGGAAAGACTGGCAGTGGGAAGAGTGCCACTGGAAATACCATCTTGGACAAAAAGCATTTTATATCCAAAGCCAGCCAGAAATCAGTGACCAAGGTTTGCCAGAAAGCAGCTGGAGAGATTGATGGCAGGTCTGTTGTTGTGGTCGACACTCCTGGCTTGTTTGACACAACTCTCTCCACCGATGAGGTTGTACAGGAGCTTCTGAAATGCATCAGCATGTTGGCCCCTGGACCTCATGTGTTCTTGCTGGTGCTGCAAATTGGTCGTTTTACACGGGATGAAAAAGAGACTGTGAACCTGATCAAGGAAGTTTTTGGCAAGAATTCAGGTAGTTTCATCATTGTTACATTCACTAGAGGAGATGAGCTTGAAAATCAACCATTTGAGAATTATCTAGAAGACTGTGATGATGTTGTCAAAAAACTGATTGATGACTGTACAAAAGGAAGTGGAGAAGATTTTGAAGGAGAAGGAAGAGGAGAAGGAGGAACTTGAAAGAAAACATGAGGAAGAAATGCAAGCAATGAGAAGAAGAATGGAAGAACAGAGATCAGAAACTGAATGAGATAGAGAACTGAGAGCCAAACAACTCAAGGAAAAGGAGGACCACATTAAGAAAGAGCAAGAGGAGAGAAAGAAAGAACAGGAAAAGAGAGAAGAAGATGACAGGAAGAGGAAAACACAGGAGGAAATTCAACAACAGAAATGGGAACAAAAACTTGAAGACATGGAGAAAAAAATAAAATCTGAATCAAAGGAAAAGGAAAATGTTGACAAAAAGCTGGAGCAGAGTAGAGAAGAGATGAAAAATGAATGAGAGACTTGGGAGAAGAAACGAAAAGAATCTTGGGGAAAAAGACGTCAGGAAGATGAACAGAGACGAGAGGAGGAGAAAATAAGATTTAAAAAGCTCCAAGAAGAGTACGAGCAGGAAAAGAAAAAGGATGCAAACGAAAGAAAAGAAGAGGATCGAATCAGAAGAAAACAGGAGGAAAGGGAGAGAAAAGAATTAGAGGAAGACTATAAGAAAAAAACGGAGAACACAAGGAAGAAATATGAAGAGGAGGCGAGAAAGAAAGCTGAAGAATTCAATGATTTCAGAGAAAAACACTTTTCAGCTCTTATGGAAAAGCACATGGAGGAAATGGAGGATCTGAAGAGAAAATATGAGAAAGAAATGCAGGAGAAACAGAAGAAGCACAACAGTAAGTATAAAGTCTTACAAAAAGAAAAGAAAAAAATGGAGGCTCTGCAGAACACACATGAACAAGAAATGGAGGGTTTGAAGAAAAGACAGGAAGAAATTGTGGATTTGAAGAAAAGACAGGAGGAAATTGAGGATTTGAAGAGAAAACATGAGAAACAAATGCAGGAGAAAGAGAAGAAGCACGACAGTGAGTATAAAGTCTTGCAAGAAGAAGTAAAAAAATGGAAGAAATGAATGAGTGGAAACAAACACAAAAGCATGTGCATCATCATCTGAACACCCAGTACCTGACCTCTCAGTATTTGACCATTATGATGTTGATACTGTTGGAAATGTCTAGTCCTTGATCAGTGTAGCTGATGTTGTTTTGAGCTGAGATGTTTAGAGTTTTTTTTAGACCATGATCACAGGAAGTCTTGTGACATGAATGATTTAAGGATAACTTGTTTGTTTTTTCCATATCATTGTGTAAACCAGAATCTTCTCTTCTTTCTATTTAATTTTTAATCATAGGGTTTTGTCAGTTTCTATTGCAATGCTTCAATGTTTTATCACGTTTTTGCACAGTGATGCATGAATGAACAAAACGGTTTAATTTTAATCATGTGGATGTAGTGATTCAGGCTAGTAGATAAACCACTTGCTGAGTGTGTGTTGTTTTCATAAATGGTTAAATTGTCATGTAAAGTGAGCTCTGTCTATTTGAATTTACTGGCTAACATCACTGAACATAATAATTCTTGAAGCTCTATCGTTCAGCCTCTTCTTGTTAGCTGGAAAGTTCAGTCTATCAGTGTACAGAGACAGTAGGTTAAGGAAGGTAAGATTGTTGGATTTAAAATGATCTTTGTTTCCTTTGGTGTACAAGGAAAGGAGGAACATTTAATTATTATAGGATGGAAGGAAGGCCCAAGTTTAAAAAACCTTTTAAACCATCCTCTAACACCCAATTTAATTAAAATATTAAATCTGTTTGTTCTTTATTTTATTTTAGAGGATGAATATAGTTGTTTTCCCTAATTCAGTGTGGATCCTCCTACAGTGACAGTACAGTCAAGACAAGTTTTCCTACCCAGTTCCTGTCAAGGAGGTTTTCAATCAAATCAGCACCAAATTGTATACAGTTGAACTTCACATTCAATGAGAAGTGATGATTGATGACATAAAAAAAATTGAGTGACTTTGAGTGATTGAGTGAAAATTATTTTTAATATTTTTAAAAAAAATTTAACTCTTTAAAAAGGTTTTAACTCCCGCTCAGTTTTGCAGTGTTTTTCAACCAGACAAACATGTTTTGAAAATAATCATCACTTCTTATCATATTGAGTCTAACCGTGAACAGTTTGAGCTTTAGTCTGATGCTGTTTTTGATTGAGACATCATCGGGGAAGTGCAGCTTGTTCACCTATTTGAAACGCAAATAAACAACTACCAAATCTGATGTTCTTTATTTTGGTCTGAATTATGAGAATCAAGTCGACCGATTAGTTTAGTCTACCATTTGAGAAATCTCTCTAAAATGAGGTTGTTTGTTTTCCAGTCTGACTCTGAAGTCCAGACTAAAGGTGGACAAGGAAGAAGAACCACTTGAAAAAGATTACAACCACAATAAAAAGACTACTATTAAGTACTACTACTAGTATTCTTAATACTACTATTACTACTACAACTACTGCTGCTAATACTACTACTACTATTATTTCTACTGCTGCTACTGTACAGCAGCTGTCAGGTCTGCAGTATTGTGGAACATTATCTGGTAGGTTGAACACAACCACACAGGACTCAGGTCTTCTCTTTCTTTTACTGCAGTCAGGTGGAAAACACAAACATACAACTCAATCTAACAGTTGTAGTGCAGATCAGGGGCCTGTTCCAAGAAGCAGGTTCAGCAAACTCTGAGTCTAACCCTGCACTCTGAGTTGATTCATTCCGAGATGGCCAATTCTGAGTTTTCGGTTCCAGAATGGCTGATTTGAGTTAGTTCAATCAACTTTGAGTATGTTCACCTTGAGTTAAGCGCGTGCGCGACGACAATAAAAAGCCATCATCAATGGAGGTCCGATACTACGATTCACCATGGCAACCAGCAAGCAGAAGGGTCGTAAAGGAGAGGGAATTGGCGTGGGAGAGAATCGCTGCCCGAGTCAATGCGTACGTTTGAATGCAGCAGTGTATTCATTTAACATTTAACCACACTTTCTTATAATATTACCTACATGTGAGAAAGTGGTGGAATGGTATTGGAAAAAAAATATTTTGCAATCCCACGGGCGCAAAGCGCTCTTGGCAGCAGCTGAAAATGAAATATAAAAACATTACATTCATTTAGCAGACGCTTTTATCCAAAGCGACTTACAAAGGTGATAGTTAACACTATGTGGGGATCGAACCCACAACCCTGAGACTGAGAGTCTAATGCTCTACTAACTGAGCTGTCTGGGCCAGACATACTTCAGATGGTGTACTTGGGGTGGCAAATTAGAAAGGCAGATCTAGAAATCTGTTGCTTTTCTATTTGTAGGAAATAAAGAAGACCAAATGAAAGGTGTCTTTATTTGACTGCTCGGGGTGGTGGTAGCTTAATCCGTGAACTGTAAACGGCATATTATATCTCGGACAGCTCTTCCATCCTGGACATAGAACATCTAATCGGGGTCTCAAAATCCTCTCCCGACGTAAGGCTATGCGAATTACTCCCGCTTGAATATTGATCGGGTTACTGAGGAAAGGACACGCCATGTCCGACGGCTGCTTCAGGTTCAGCAGAGGGGAGGAGATAAGGAGAAAATCAGGGTTTGTTCAAGAAAACCTGCTAGCGAGCAGGTGAGGTTCACAGAGTCAGTTACCATGGTAACTGACTCAGAGTTTGAGTTACCTCTCTTTCTGGAACGGAAAACCCAGAGTTTCCCTCATCTCAGGGTTAACAAACTCAGAGTTTTCACTAAACCCGCTTCTTGGCACAGGCCCCAGATCTCCAGCCTGGGTTTTTCTTTTTGCTTTCTCAGTAATCTTTACAAAGAGAATAGTACAGGACCCCCCCCCTCCATTCTCCAAATAAATCAGAAAAGAGAACACATTTCCAATCTAATGTTACGACCGTGTACAGGACCCAAGTGCAAACCACAGAACACAGAGACGGAGTAGGGACAAAAAACAGGTTTTACTTGGGAAACAGTACAAAGGGAGGTAATGCAGGGATGGCAAGGGGAAGCAGGGCTGGAGCAAGAGCGGGGAGCAGAGTAGGGAGGCAGGCAAACAGGTGACAAGCAGGGGTCCAGGAGACAGACAGGCGGATGGGCGACAAGCAGGGATCCAGGAGACAGACAGACAGGCAGGGTAAACGACGATGGTAAGGTCGGCAGGCAGGATCAGGGAAGGAGACTGGATCTGGGTAGAGGATAATAAGGATTAGTAGGCAAAAAGGAACTCTGAGAGAACCGCGGCCGAGAAACGAGACTGCCGGGGCAGTACAAACAACGATCTGGCGATGAGTGGATGGAAAGCCGGGTTTCTTATGCTGGTGGTGATGAGATGATGGATAGCAGGTGTGCGGGGTAGAGCAGGTGATCGGGATGAGATGATGATGCAGGGAGGAGCCGGAGACTGGAGCCACGCCCGCCAACACATACACACACACAGACAGAGACAGACAGGTGGAGACAGCTAGGAGGCAGAGGTGGAGGGCGTGACATCTAAAACAAATTCCCTTTATAAAATGACAATTTCCTATTATGCTTGTGATCATATATCGTTTTCTTTTTCTATTACTGTCAGATTATTTGATACAGAGCACCAGAAATAAGATTATACCGTTAGAAAAGTATTAGTTTGACAGTCAAATTGGTTGTTTCCTATGGACTTTTCAACTGTACCAGTTGAAATTTGTATTTCAAATCAAACAATAACTAGGAGGCAAAATTCGTATTATTTAATTATTATTTCATGTGTCTTCTTTAAACTGACATTGAACTATATAACAACAACAACACCATTCAATGAGTCAAGTCCCCCTATTTCAAGTCAGCATAAGTATTGGGACAAAGTAAGCTTTGACAACCTGGTCAATTTTATTGTTATACATAAAATATGAATATATTGTAAACAGCACTTTTCCCAAGTATGTACCTCCAGGCTGGATAGGTTTTTGTTTACTGAGCTGCAGGAAGCATGCAACAAAAAGGGCAGATCTGTTGCAGTTATCTTCTAAACAAAAAAATAGATTTTTGATGAAGTCACAATAGAAGTCATTCTAACTCTGTTAAACTACTACTGCTGTCAACCAATCCCCAAGAAACAGAGGCAGGTCTACAAAAAATAAATATACTTTATTTACATAAAACCAGCAAAGAGGGCCGGGGCTGTTCTAACATACAGTATTACTAATAGTATTCTAATGTTATTCCCAATAACACCACAAGAGGGCGCTCAAGCACATCTCCTTAGTAGCCAAACGGTGTTAAAAAAATGATTTTTTTATGGAAGGAAAATAAACGGCAATCTCTTTAGTGATTGAATAATATACTCTCCGCCATTTGTTCCCCTCCTGTGTTTAACTTAATTTGATGAGAAAAAAAAAGTAGAAAAACCTTTTCATAGGATCCCTCTCTATGTTCAGCTACCTGAAATCCTGTTTGAAATGTGCTTTTATTAAAAATTATATATATAAAAAAGTATTACATGCTTTTTGTGTACATCATAGAAATTCATAATTTTTAAATACAATTATTTAAAGAATAATTGAAAAAAAACTTTCTTGTTGTAGTAGTAATAATAATAATATAATAACAATATTTACAATACTGGAAATAGTGCGATGCAAGCCAAGATTATCTTCATGAATTTGAAAATCTAGGATGCCTCATGCTGGGTACAGACTGGTAAAAGACCAACCTTTAGCCAGTGGGCACCGTGTGCTGTGGCAGAGTATAGAGTACCATGCAGCGGGTGGAGGGAGCTGCAATTTTGTCCAGGATGATCCAGCTGGGGTTTCTTACTCACCAAATGTATTCAGTTCCTGCTCCATTGTCCTTGGTTGGACACAAATCAGAAACTGATCAGGTGAGAGCTACTGTCAATATTCCTCTCTCTCTCACGTACAGACACACACACTCTTCCTCCCTCCACACTCAAAGCAAGGCTTGAACTTACGCATGTATTTTTCTCTCCTAAGATTCAACATTGTGATATTTGGCAGAATTGATGATTTCTCAATGAGAGCATTTCAAAATCGTTTCTTGAAAAGAAGTTCTAATGTATGCATCCCAAACCTAAAACCTGGCGCTGAACAGAAACCCCCTGATACGACCCCACAGTGTAACATTTAACACCTACCATTAAGCAATGTTTTGAACAGACTTGTCTGATGAGCTTCATAGTAGTTGTGAAACAGTAATTCTTGCATATAGTTCTTACCATTGTTAGAATTAAACAGATAGAGTAATATCAGATACGCATTATGTCTCCTGAACCCTTTTTATCTAGATCCTATATCTCAATGCTGCTGCCCACAACAAAGCTTCAACTGCATTTTTGTTCTTCTTGGAGGGAGTCAGTAGATGTGGATGGCCATCAAGGTAAGACTGTTTTTTAAGGGTAACTAACTCAGGATCTCAGAAAGCCTGGAAGGATTTGTAGCCTGACTCTATATGAAAGAGTTTGGGACCAATTTGCACCAGCTTTAGCCATTTGGCATTGCAAAGGCCAATGTGGATGAAATATTGCTTTTTCTCAGTCTCAACTTGTTATCCTTGATCCTATAGATCCCAGAGGGCCTGTAACCCAGATGAGGTACTATTGGGTACCGAACAAAGAAATTGCTATTTGGAATATTTAAAAAATAAATTCAATTCAATTAGGTCCTGAACTTTGGACCAAGCCAACTTGCAAAACCTTTCTCTGTACGTATAGATAATAAACAAAAAGGCTATTAATAAGAAACATAATACTGATAATAAAGACTACATTAAATGACAGTATTACAATCATAGGTGGCTGATCTGAGTTCAACCTGACCCCAGATCAGCTATGGCATGTTGGAATGCTCCAAACTCCAAGCAAATGAGCTAAGAACAATTAAATACAGCTTTCAAGTTCAAGTTCAACTTTATTGTCATATAGTAGTAGCAGCAGTAATAGTAGTAATAGTAATAGCTGGAGTAGTAGTAATAGCAGCAGCAGTAGTAGTAGTAGTATCTGTAGTATTCTGGATTTCAGAGAGAGTTTTAGTCTCCCATGATGATCTCAATTCTGTTTCCATTCTGACAAGAACAAAACTCTGGAGGAAAAACTAAATACTTAAGAAGATACAGTTGGTACAGATATTGAATATCTGCAGCAAATATTTAGAATATATCTGCTCACTATAACTCAACAGTGATTCAACCTCTACCAGGTCATGAAGCTTTTCCATCTGCTGTTATAAACACCCGGTGTCAGGTAGGTCTTTATGGGAGAAATTAAGTGATGTGTTTTAGGTTTCTAGCTTGTTTGGAATCAATAGAAGAAGAACTGGGTAGTTAGCATGAGCAGTGATATCCACCGTGGCTGAACAGACAAAGAAAAGAGCGCCACCTACAGGAACTCAAACTGCATCAAACTGCATCAGCGTGTCCAATCACCGTATTGGACACGCTGTTTGATTGACAGGTGATCTCTGGGAAGAGCAGTGAGAAACAGCAGATTGGAGTTTTAGTTTTAGTTAACAAAACAAACAAACAAACAAACACAACAACAACAACATAACAAACAAAACAGAAAATGTGTTATAGCATGTGTATTAGCTATGGTGTTTTTATATGGTCTCCTGTCTGGATGTGTTTGTCTTGTGTATGTTTCCAAATCCCTACCAGCTAGTTCTATATGTCTAGATGGAACCAGTTACACTGTTTTTCTATGTATATACAGATATAAACACTAGAACATCATTATTTCTGTGTCTGGCCTTTTGGCTGGTTGTGACATTAGGCTACAAGTAAAACTAGGCTTGGTTCATGTCTGAGTGTCCCACCCACTTGTCTCAGGTGAGTTGGTTGCAGGTGGAGTTACACTTTACAGATTCACTTTCATTCATGAGCTTGGACAACGAATGGCGCAGTAAGAAATTCACCTGGTGAGTAGACTCAACCAAAATAAATGCAGACAAATCAAGACAGACATGTATCTTTAGTGTGAATACAATAATAAATTGATAATGTAATCACAGGATAGGTTGCATGATCAAATTGATAATCCTCAATTGTGTAACTATTCAGGCCTGGTGATCAGATGGACCAGAATCATAATTATAATTATGGGATCAACTTGACAAAGTAAGAAGAGAAAATACTGCAGATTCACAGATGATTCAAATATAATGATACAATAAAAAGACGCTAAAAGAAGATAGAAACGGCCTCAGAGAGGAGAAGTGCAGCATGTTCACCTGATTGAAGTGAAAAATAAACTAAATAAACTACCAAATCTGATGGTTTTTATTTTGGTCTGAATTATGAGAATCAAGTCCACAGATTTGTTCATTTGAGAAATCTCTCTAAAATGAGGGTGTTTGTTTTCCACTCTGGCATGGAGGAAGTTATTAATGCCTTTATGTATCTTAGATCAGCAGATGAGCTGATCCAGAGTCTGAATTCCAGACTAAAGGAGAATGAGGAAGAAGAACCACTTGATAAAGAAAACAACAACAATACAAAGACTACTACAGTAGTACTACTACTACTATTACTGCTAAAACTACTATTATTACTACTACTACTACTGCTGCTAATATTTCTACTGGAAGTATTACTATAACAACTACTACTACAGCAGTACTACTACTAATACTACTTATAATAATAATTGTTATATAGTAACTTTTTATCCAGGGAAGGTTTACTGAGAACACATGCTCGTTTCAGCAGAAACCAGCTATACATACATTCATACATATACATATATATATATATCCAGAAGGTAGAGAAGCAGCATGTAACCAGTAGAAGACTGGTTGTACTGGGCAGCTCCCAGAATGTGTGAGTGAGAAGCAGAATGGAGCTGGAAAAAGCATAGAGGTCTGATAAATAAAGGTATACAAGGAATCAGTGCCTTTGGCAGTGTTGGAACACATTGTATCACAAAATCAAGATACACCCCCTTAACACTGATGGAGATTAAGAGTGTGTGTTTGCATGTGTGTGCCAGAGGGAGAGAGACTTTAAATTCTCCATATTTTTCCTTCCTGTGTTTCTTACAGCCCAACAGACAGCAGCTCCTCCTGTTGAATTTCTGTCTCGTGGGTTTCCAGTAGAGTGGCATCATGGCAGAGTCAGCGACTACAGCATGTGGTGAGTCCAGTCAGACCAGTCAGACTTGATTGTTTGTGCAGATAAATCTGACTTTAGCTATTTTCATTTTGCTAGGAAATATACCAGTTTGTAGAGATTGATTACAAATGTGTCAGCAGTTTCACTACACACTGTTAGGAATAGTTTCTTGGTCGTGGTGATGAACGTAAGAAGAAAGCAACAACAAACTACGTCTCGGGATTCTATGAGTATTTAATACAGTTCAGCGCTGAAAGGGAGAAATATCCGGCAGCATCTCTGCCTACGAGGATAATCTAAAGAACACCAAGCAGATACAGTTCCTTTATACAGATATTCATGTGATATTTTACATAGACCCTTTCATCCCCCTCAGCCTCTGTCTGTCGTCCCTATGTCAATTGAGTAGAGTGGAAGTAGTTCTGTCTCACCTTCCTCTAGACCTGTGAACACCATGTCTCCTGTGCTAATTTCCAATTGATCAACGGCAACCAAAAGGCCTGTATTGTATTGTAGAAGAGGCCTCCAGGCGGCCTTAGTGTATTGTATTTCAGTGTCTTGCCGAGACAAGACAATCTTGCCTCGGCCAAATATACAATTCCCAACATTCCCTACTTTTTGACTTGAGGATAAATGTTACAATTTATTCTCACATTACAAGAATTTTGGTATTCCGAGGTCTAGTCTTCATGTTGGGCCAAAAGACCTCCCGGATCTTGTCTGTCAGGGAGGCAAAAAGACTCAACAGAAGTTGAAGTGAGCAGAAGTGACCATTCTTGAAAAACAAAACCCCTTGTATAGAGGAAACAAAAATCAAGGCAGGTCATACATGATAATAGTACGTGGTGTAAATACAATAGCACATTACAATCACACTATTGGGTATTTTAAATCTACTATTTCCATAAATAATAACTCAGTTATTATTCATAAAACTGGTGTGCAGTGGTGTACTGGCTAGTCATCATTCATATCAACATAACATAATCCACATATCTTTATGTTTGTATCATATGAAATAACTGTCCTTAGTTACACTGTCCGTCTGTGTGTTTGCTGGAGCTAAATGTGACAAATAGTTTCCCATGTTCTGTTCCAGACCCATCCATGACCTCTCTGGCCATCCAGTTGTTTATAACATTAATATTTTAGCATTACATTACATAGTCTCCTAGATTTTACCCTCAGACTAGCTTAAATTGTCCCCCTATAGTGGTACTCTGATCTTCAGTATATACACCTGGCTTGTCCTAAATAATAAAAATACTTAATATTCTGGATTAAACAGTAATGGTCAGAACATGGGCAAGGAAGTACACATGGCGCTTTGCATTATCAGTGAGGTCCATGGTCCACTGCTGTGGTGTATAGCTCTTGGACTCTGTGTGCTCTTCTGCGCATGTTCAAGAGTGCCGGGGATCCTGGAGTCTTCCTTGGCTTTGGAGGCCTGGGCTGGTGTCTTTTCAGATGCGTTCATGGATTTGTGTATCTCAGATGCACCCAAACTGGAATTCCCGTCAGTCAAGCTGCAGTATTGGTGACAAGGAGCACTGTGTGCAGTCCGGACCATGTTGTGCTGAAGAACTGGATGTAGTCTTCTTTCACCAATATCTGGTCTCCA
Organism: Hoplostethus atlanticus; assembly: GCA_034670405.1. NCBI lineage: Eukaryota > Metazoa > Chordata > Actinopteri > Trachichthyiformes > Trachichthyidae > Hoplostethus > Hoplostethus atlanticus. The sequence goes on along the minus strand of JAXDDX010000055.1, from coordinate 2,840,687 downwards.
GGCTGTACCTATGGAGACTCATCAGTTGTTGCTGTTCCTAGTCGTATTCTGATAACTTGGGAGACAGATTGCATTAACAACTGGCAGTACTTCACTACTTGATGACATGTAGCTCTCCTCTTCCTTGGCACAGAGCCCCAGGAACCCTCATGTGCCACACAATGACATAAATGACATTGTTGGTTGTTAGTTGTTAGTTTGTTAGTTGTTAGTTGTTAGGATTAGCGTGCATGGGCATCAAAACACTCAGCAATTGCGTCATCCCTTCTTTTTCTGGAATAGAGCACATACATTTAGTTAGTTTAGTTTTTAAACTTTTGTTTGCTCTGTCCACAAACCCACTGATCGTTTCATGATAGGTACAATGGAATTACTGCTTAATTCCCAAAGCTTTTCATACTGTTTTCCTAATTTTCCCGTAACATGAAACATGGTAACCTATACCTTTAGAATAATCTAAATGACCACAATGTCTGTTGTACATGAAAGAAAAACCTCACCCCTTTGTGTGAAGTGGTCTATTTGTTTTTGACTGCCAGACCTAAGCCTAGCCTTCATCTGAGCAGTAAATAGCATAGCATCATGGAGATCATGCATTACCATGCACTACCCCCCCTTTTTTGAATGGGAGTTCCTGCTCTAGTCAGGAAACTCCTAAATGTCCGAACACTTCTGCAACTTTGGCAGACCCTCAACAATCCGTTTTCCATCAATTTTGCAAACAGTCCAGCCTGTTTTCCTTACACCATCAACGCAAATGCTGCCCCATCAGTATTCAAGTCTCTGTCCCCTGGGATAGCTTCTTTGGGTATTGTCATACTCAATGCTACCTATACGTTGTGCCCACGTCATCATTTCTGCATGTTTCTCTGGTTGATAGCCTGAGTTATTAACTGCAGTTCTATATTTCTGATCTGCTCCTGTTATGACTGCTGTTATAAAAGCTGGATCATCTCGAGTTCCAGTCAACTTCCCATACCTGCGATAGAGCTGAAATTTAACGTTAGCTGGACAACAGGTGGGTTTGTGTAATAAGTTGGTATTTTTATTTATTGATTTATTGAATGATGATCTCAAATGATCTCACCCCCTCAATGAGTTTGGTTGTAACTTAGCCTATATAAAGTATAGTGGCCTATTTATGTTGTATAATTTATTAGGTGCAATAAATTCTTTGACACACTCTCTATTTAAAGGGCCCATATTATGGAAAGCCGTTTATTCCTAGCGCTTATATATGTTCCACAGGAAATTACTTCCCTAAACAGCTGAGAAAATTTGAAATCTGGAAGTCAACCCGTTTTTCTGTATTTTCCTTTTTCCCAAAACGTTGCCAAAGATAGGAGCAAAACGGCCCGTTTCCGAAATGGTTTCTTTGGACGACATAGGGAACAAGTCCAGCCCCTCTCAGAGCATGCCCACGCCCAGGTGAACAACCCCCCCCATTTACGTCGTCTCAAAATGCAGCTCTCGGCAGCGCCGCTGTTTTTACATTGCGAACATTGGAGCTACAACAACAACAACAACATGTCTACTGCAAGAGCCCAACGCAAGAGTTGTTCTGTTTTAGGATGCAGCCAGCAACATAGATCCCTGCACAGAATCCCAACACGCGAAAATGCCAGGACGGAGTGGATTAATTTTATTTTTAACGGCGACGTCCCGGCTACAGTTAGCCCAGCTTTGTTTGTGTGTGATAACCACTTCACGCCGGACTGCTTCAGCAACTATGGCCAGTTCACAGCAGGACTATCAACTAAATTGAAGCTTAAAGATGGAGCAGTTCCCACTCTACGTGACCCATCTGCAAACTTGGAACCGGTAAGTGTCACCATGTTTTGATATAATTTGCAAGTTAGTCTGGTTAGTATATTTGACTGCTGGTTAGCTAACGAGCTAGCGGGGCTAACGTTAGCTACAGGCTTGTTGGGTGTGTAAGAAGAAGTAAGAAAACTAAAGCTGGAGTCAGGACACATCTTTTAAAGTTATTGGTTGGAGTCAGGGCTCATGTTAAAGTTATGTGTTGGGACCAGTGTCTGTTTTATAAGTCTGTCGAACGTGTCTGCTTGGTAAAGTAGTCTGGTTAGTATATTCGACTGCTGGTTAGCTAACGAGCTAGCGGGGCTAACGTTAGCTACAGGCTTGTTGGGTGTGTAAGAAGAAGTAATAAAACTAAAACATCTTATTAAAATAGGTAAGGAGTTGCACTAAATTTTACTTTCTACATTATTAGGCCTGTCTAAGCGACTGGAAAAGATTTCCAAAGACAAGGACTGTGCGCAGTTGAAGAAGTGGCAGCGCAGTATCAAAAACCACATCTACTGGACTGCAGCTTCTTCTACAACTGGGCCAGAGAGGGTGGCAAAGTGGACATCAATTGTCAACCACGTGCAAGATATCCACAACCATGAAGACCCCATCTTCCCAAAGTGTCTGCATCCAGAACGCATTTCAAGAGACAAGAGCAAATGGTTGACAGCAGGTGTGTACTCAAGCATTGCACTAACGTGTCTTACGGGCTTGTTCAGGTTTCCTTATTACACCCTATGTTATTCTTTGATTAGGGGTTTTACATTTATGATATAATAGTTGATGTATGTTGAAAGTTTTTTACAGAATTGCTAACACTTTTCCATAAGTGGCAAGAAATAAGATGTACTTTTCTTCTTTTAGGCACCCCAGCTTTGTATAAGCTTGAGAAGGCACTAACAAACAAGAGAGTCCTAAAGGATGTGGAGAAGCTGAGCCCTCACCATCAGACCTCAGCGCTGGAGTCTTACCATAGTGTCATCCTGCGCTTTGCTCCAAAAAATGTTGTCTTTCCATTTCTGGGAATGCTGTGCAGGTAAACAAGATATTACACTGTCTCAACACATCTTTATATATGTGCTCTATGCAAGTACTGTAATTATTCCTTTTTTTAAATTCGTATTATTTTTTTAGGCTTTACCTGTCTGCCATGCATTTCAATGAAAATGCTAACCGTCCCCAAGCCACAACACGTGCTGGTAACCCACTCTTCAAAGTGCAGTTTCCCAAGTTCAAGAAGGGAGAGTGCACGGCAAAGCCAGTGAAGACGGACGCAACTTTCCGTATGTTTAACGCACACCTATTTATTATTCTAAATACACAACTGCTAAGTAGAACAATTGAAAGGCAACAACATATGGAAAATTGAGGTAGTGGCATTTTCATAACTTTACTTTACTATACAGGTTATACAGATGAGCTGATGGACCTCCTGTTTGAGGACGTGTTACAGGACCCTCAACCATATTCTAATGAATTGTCGAAGATCCCTGTCCCAGACGACCTATGTGCCCAGTACGAGAGACCAGCAAAGGAGGATGTAATTGCAGCCTTCGTGTCCCGCTTCAATAAAGACGCGGTCTGAACCCCATGTACATGCCTTCGGCATCAGGTAATTTGCAGCATATACGCAGCGCCACACAAGTGCTAACACTTTTTCTTGAGTGGTGAGAAATAACATGTATTTCTCTTCTTTTATGCACCCCAGCTTTGTATGTGTTGGGTTGAAGATGCTGACCATCCCCAAGCCACACCATCTGCTGGTGACCCGGTCTTCACGCGGAAGTTTCCCAAGGCCAAGAACGGAGAGTGCACATCCAAGCCAGTGAACACAGACACAACTTTCCATATGTTTAACACACACACCCATTTATTATTCTTAATTCCTAGTACAATTGAAACACAACAAATGAAAAATTGAGGTAGTGACATTTTTTTTTACTTTACAAGTTACTTTGTGTCCTGCTTCAGTCAAAGGGCTGAACCCCGTGTACTCGCCCCTCGTGTCAGGGAATTCACGGCGTATCCGCTGCACCACACAGGCCGGTAAAACAACCCTGACCCTGCGGCCTAGGTAGCCCCAGCACCACCAGACGAAGCATCTGTATGCTATGAACCTGTAACGACTGAGAAGAGGGTACATGTGTGAATAAAAAAAAATATTCTGATTAGAGTATTGTTTCTGTTGGAAGTTTTTTTTTTCCACCTTTGTGAGTGTGGTCTGGTCGGGAGTTAGGTGGGTTATAGGAATCTAATAATTATTTCAAAATATCAAAGGACAAATTGTCATGCTCCTGTAGACAATGTAATAATCAATGGAGCCAATTATTAAAGACAGATGTCTTTACCCTGAACTTATCAAGAGAGAACATGTGTGAGCACATGAACACTAGATAGTTATAATACTTCATATATTCAATTTTGATGATGGGCTACATGCAGCTAAAACAGTACAGCTAAAATTAGAGAAGTACTTCAGTAAATCACAACACATGTTTTGTTTGCTATTGATCGGTTGACAATGTAATTTCTGCTGACGTGAAATAAATAAACCCCGAATGCAAACACTTACTGTCCTCATTTTTATTGTCATGCACAGTATTATCCATTGGTTATGATTATTAGAGAAATTGTGTCATGCATAGAATAACTAAAATACTTACTTCGCCATTTGCCTATGCTGTAAACGCCCATAGTCTGCTCTATACCGGTTAGCTGACATTTGGAGGACGAACATGTCCAAGCAAACATTGCCGAAACCCCTATGATCCACCATACATGTAGGTGGTTCTCGGATTTCATTCATTCGCCGAAGAACCTATTGAGTGAGAAACGGTAAGTCTACAGGGATTTTCCAAACTTCATAAACACTACATTGATTATACGGAAGATAGAATGTCTTTTATCACAAGTCACCGTTTGGATCTCCCTGCAGCACACGTTTTCTCTTTCACTTGGCATTGTGGCACAATTTCTACAAGTACACCTGTTGAGAAGTAGTGCAGAAAATTCACTCAATATGACTACAGTATACCAAACAACGTAGCGCTGCGGTGTTTGGATGCAAATAGGTTGCATCCAATAATATATTGGCTAACTATCTCAACAAAATTGTCAATCCTAGCTTGTCTGCAAGTTGTATTCAATAAGCTTATGGACATGAGCCATAAACAGACCGCTACTGCAGAGAGTGTAGCTCACACACCCACATACACACAAACGCAAAACACACGCACGCACTAAAGTACAATATTACACGAAATTGTTACCACTGAGAAACGTTCTGCTGGGTTCTTGTAAGTGGAACTGCCTCAGCTGCCTCTTCCCATTCTGGGTCAGACTCCGGCTCAAACATGTACGGTCTGAGACTGGACATGTTTGAGCCGGAGTCTGCAACACTGAGTGTTGCTTCTGGAGCGGCCGCCATGGTTAACGTAGTCAGGCTTGTTTACCTTTAGCAGCATGGGCGCTCTGCTCCCGCCCCCACCAGGCGATTGGTCGCCTCACTCCGTGCTCTGATTGGTCGTGAGGCGGCCAATCAGAGCACATGCTCATTACATACTACTCCACCCCCTCAAAACAGCCTGTTCTTTACAATGGAGAAAATGAGAGACTGAAACACACACCACAGAAGCTGGTTTTAGGATTTTTTTTGATATAGACTTCACAAACATCTTTTCAAGACCCCCAGGAACAGTTTTAAATAGCCCAAATTAGTACAATACCCCCCCTTTAAGTTCTTTTACATTTCTTCTACTTTTATTCCTCCAAGGAGTGGAGGAGGGAACAAAAACATATTCAGGCGAACCAGTTAGCTCCAATTGTGTGATGCTATGAATATATTTTTATTATTCAGTTTATATAAATGCTCTACATTTCTCTGAAAAGTGATAAATAAATATGATCATTCTATAAATGTATGCAAGTCAATTTATCAGTTACCAGGCCGTGGATGAGCCAGGAATAGTAGTAGTCAACACAACATGATATTAATCGCATCAGTATATGAGTTATAGTATATATTTGTGGTATCTAGAGTCACATGTCAAGTCAGCTGTTACGACAAAAATTAAACAAATTAGTTTGAGCTCTAGTCAAAGGATCAAAGTATCAACAGACAGAAATGTTTTTAATCAACATTTTAAACAGGCACACCAATGGCGAACCCAAAGCTAACGTTATTTTACAATAACGATCTTACGGATATTTATTGTCAGCCTGCTGTATCATCACAACCTCTTCGGTTGAATCTAATGAAGCAATAATGTCTGCAAAGCAAAGGAAATCCCTGTAGTATAGGCCTAAACCGTACAAAACTAACAGATGGAGCGTGAGTTGTTTGTGTACCTCCCCACTTATAATACTGTGAAGTGATTCGCTGAATTAAAAACAACTGACAACTGGTTCAGGCAGAGTATTGGTGAAATTTGTTTTTGATTGACAGAGGATTGTAAGCCTGGGATTGGCCAAATTAAAAAATGATTGACAGTTCCCGCCCCCTCTCAAGTCTCCGGTCTGCAGAGACACATACTTGGGCACCGTTTCACACCATTTCGAGGAAACATGTCGTTCAACCCGGAAACCGTAGCAAAATGGTGCACACCGTTTTCAGATTGAACGTGCCCCAGCTCTTACCTCTGTTGATGTAATCTGAAGAAATTTCACCCCATGCTTCCTGAAGCACCTCCCACAAATTGGATTGGCTTGATGGGCTGCTCCCACAACAGCTCAATAGGGTTGAGATCTGGTGACTGGCCACTCCATTTTAGACAGAATACCAGCTGACTGCTTCTTCCCTAAATAGTTCTTTGCCCATCTTAATCTTTTCCTTTTATTGGCCAGTTTCAGATGTGGCTTTTTCTTTGCTACTCTGCCTAGAAGGCCAGCATCCTGGAGTCGCCTCTTCACTGTTGACGTTGGGACTGATGTTTTGCGGGTACCATTTAATGAAGCTGCCAGTTGAGGACCTGTGAGGCGTCTGTTTCTCAAACTAGAGACTCTGATGTACTTGTCTTCTAGCTCAGTTGTGCACCGGGGCCTCCCTTCTCTTTCTATTCTGGTTAGAGCCAGTTTGCGCTGTTCTGTGAAGGGAGTTGTACACACCGTTGTATGAGATCTCCGGTTTCTTGGCAATTTCTCGCATGGAATAGCCTTCATTTCTCAGAACAAGAATAGACTGAAGAAAGTTATTTTTTTCTGGCCATTTTGAGACTATAATCAAACCCACAAATGCTGATGCTCCAGATACTCAACTAGCCTAAGGAAGGCCAATTGTATTGCTTCTTTAATCAGCACAACAGTTTTCAATGATCAATTGGCCTTTTAACACGATAAACTTGGATTAGCTAACACAATGTGCCATTGGAACACAGGAGTGATGGTTGCTGAAAATGGGCCTCTGTACGCCTATGTAGATATTCCATTAAAAATCAGCCGTTTCCAGCTATAATAGTGATTTACCACATTAACAATGTCTAGACTGTATTTCTGATCTGTAATTTTAATTGAAAACATTTGTGCTTTCCTTATTATAAGGAAATAATAAGGAAATGTATAAGTGACCCCAAACTTTTGAGCAGTAGTGTATGTAGATCAGTGTTTAGCACGTACGATCACATCATTTCTAGAATGATGTGATCGTATGTGACACTGATCTACATATATTATATTGTATATTATATAGTGTCCAGGAAACATTTACGATTTTTTATTTAGGCAGACAGAAAACCATTTGCCTAAGTGTACACCTCGTTCTGATCGGCCAGAAGTTGGTTCGATTGCAGTCAGACTCGATTGCCTGTCCTTGGTAACCTGGATATTCTATCTGAATTGTTTTAACTTGAATTTTTGGATCTGAATTTACTCGAATTTGAGCAACCTGAATATAGGTTCTGAATATCTGAAACTTGAATTTTTGGATCTGACTTGAACATTGGAAACAACAATGTGAAATTGAGTTTTTGAAATTGCAAACCTTGAAATGTCATATTTGAATTTTGAAGAAGTGACAGGTACATGCTTTTCAAAGTAAAATATTTCAATGTTATGAATTCAGTCGTATTTAAAAATTCAAATATAAATGGCACTTATTTGCTTCCATTGCCTGTACTGTTTATTCAAAATAAAGACCATCAACACATACTCCTCTCTCCTCTGATTCTCTGACCGGAATCACATCCATATCTGCCGACTCAACCAGCGAAAATTATCCAGAGGTCCCCGTTTTCTATTATATAGACGTTTTCTTTTTCCTATTTCTCCAAACATTACTTCCACATCACCTTCTGTGAAATTCTTCTTCACACACCAATGCTTTCCGTCATTTCTATTTGATATGCCTGCTATAATATGATCTGGGATTTTTTTTTTAAATGGTGGAAACATTTTAAAGACCAAAGGATAACTTGCTAGGTAGTAGTTGTTAGTGCAGCAACATTGGGAAATCAACAATCATAGGACATTAACTGTAAAACATTGTTATTGTCAGATACAGACCAATTTCAGATTATATGAACCATTCAGTTTAAAATGATTTAAAAATTAAGTTGACTGTCTGTGATATTTTTCTGTATTCTTATAGAGGGAGAAGATGACAGACCCCTGAAACGCCACAGCAGCTATGACTTACTACCCCCTATCAGTAAGTTAACCTGAACTGATCAGTAATAATAATATTAACTAATAATAATATCATGGTATTGATTTCCAACATTTCACAATAGATGAGCACAAACTGTAAGATATAATGCAAATGCAAAAAATGTGGTAGGAACTTAATGATTACAAGTTCACATATTATTTAATTTTAAGGTTGACAAGGTCAAATGTGAGTTTTGCAAGATCTAAAAGGCTAATCTGAATAAATTAATCTTAATATCTTGTTGGGGTCTTTACTTTACACTCATTTCAGTGTCTGAGCTGAGGGTTGTGCTGCTGGGGAATAGCTGGTCTGAGAGGAGTGCAGTGGGGAACTTCATACTGGGAAAGACTGTGTTCGACACTCAGGAAGCACCTGACCGTTCTCTGGTAGTGAGTGGACCGTTGCAGGAGGGAAAAATAGTGGTCATCAACACCCCAGATCTGCTGCTATCTGACATTTCCCAAGACAAACTGTCAGTGATTGTAGGAAGCTGTGTGAGACTCTCTGCTCCTGGACCTCATGTGTTCCTGCTGCTACTACAGCCTGAAGACTTCACTGAGGAAGACAAACTGAGGTTAAACAGAATCCTTGAAAGCTTCAGTGAGCGCTCCTTTGATCATTCACTGGTATTGATATCAATACCCAGAGAGGAGAGTTCAGGTGTCATGGGAAACTACATGCACCATCCACCCTTACAAGACACAATCAGAAAATGTAGATACAGGTACTTGAAGCAGGAGCACCTTGAACTACCAGAGCTGTTAACACGCTTGGGCCAAGTTGTGAAGGAGAACAATGGAGAGCATGTGAGCTGTGAGGATGAAACTACTGATTTAACTAGTGATCATCTAAGAATGAAACAAAGAGAAGCAGAGACGGTTAACTTGGATCGTGCTGTTGGTAAGTGCAGGAAAACATTTTGATGATGATGTGATGAGTACTTTATGGCTGTATGATGATTACAATTACTATTATCCTGTTAAAACATCAAGTTGAGAGTTTTTGCAGCTGATGGTATTACATTACATTATATTACATTACATTACAGTCATTTAGCAGACGCTTTTATCCAAAGTGACTTAGAATAAATGCATTCAATGTTGGTAGGCATGAGAACTACTAGTCACTAGAAATCGTAAGTGCATTTGCTTCCTAAACAAGCATCTGAGAGCATAACCAGTGCTAAGGTAAAAGTGCAATATGTTATCTACTTTTTAATTAAACAAATGGGATCCAGTGAAGCAAATAAGCAAGAGCTAAGAGGAAGGGTCAGGGTAGTGTTTCTTGATTCATGGTATCATCTTTTCACAGGAATGAAACCTGACACAACACAAAGTCCATCATCAGAGGCAAGCACTGCCAACCAATGTAAGTAAATATATTACAGGAGTTTATCATCCAGCTGTAAATCTGCAACATGATGTATTATCTGATACAGAAAAGGATGCATTTAAGTTAGCCAAGTATAATGATTTCAATTTAGGAGTGAGTGTATTTCCAAGAGTTTGTAAAACACTGAATCAACATCTATATGTACTCACTGCGTTCTTGGAGATTATTTTGAATGTTTGTATTTTTCTGATGTTTTTTACAGCAGCTGGACTCAGGGTTGTGCTGTTTGGAAAAAATGAGGACAAAAAGACAACACTTGGGAATTTCATCATGGAGAACAAAGCTTTTCGCGTTTATAGGTGCTTTCTAACCAAGAAATGTGAGGTCGTCCAAGGACAGTGGAAGGGAAAACCTTTAACTATAGTGAAAACCCCAGGCGTCTTCACTCTACCTGTGGAATCAGTGAGACAAGAGATGATGAATTGCATGTCTGTTTGCTGCCCTGGACCAAATGTCCTCTTGCTGTTAGTGAAGCCTTCTGAATTCACAGAGGAGAACAGACTCACACTGAAGTTCATCTTGAGTTTGTTTGGTCAAGAGGCCTTTAAATACTCAATGGTCATCACAACACATGATGAACATGAAACATGTTTCTCTGTAAATCAGCTCCTTAAAGAATGTGGAGGAAGACACTACAGCATGTTGAAAGATGACCGTTCATTGTTAATGGAGAAGATTGAGAACATTGTGAGTGAAAACAAAGGAAACTGCCTCACCTACACTGAAGGTACAACAACACCAAAGTCTGTGTCTGAACAAGCCAAACCTTTAAACCTGGTTCTATGTGGGAGGAGAGGAGCAGGGAAGACTTCAGCAGCCAAGACCATTCTGGGCCAGATGAAGCTTGATCCAGAACCCAAGACTGCAGTGTGTGTGACCAATCAGGGAGAGGTGTGTGGACGTTGGGTTTCCCTGGTGGAGCTGCCTGCCTTGTATGGAGAACCTCAGGAAGCAGTGATGAACGAATCATTCAGGTGTATCTCCCTCTGTGATCCTGAGGGTGTCCATGCCTTCATCCTGGTCATACCGGTGGGTCCCCTCACTGATGAAGACAAGGGAGAGTTACAGACCATCCAGAATGTATTCAGCTCTCGAGGCAATGACTTTACCATGATTCTGTTTACTGTGGAGTCAGATCATACTGCTTCTTCTGTTGTCAACTTTGTAAATGAGACCAAAGATATCCAGCAGCTCTGTCAGAGCTGTGGAGGACGATACGTTGTCCTCAACATTAAGGACAAGCAGCAGGTCCCTGAGGTGTTGGATGCTGTGGAAAAGATGAGAGCTGTGGGATCCCGAAGCTTCACAATGGAGATGTTTACCAAGGCACAGATGGAGAAGGTTGCAGAGCAGGAAAGCACTATTATAAGACTTAAAGCTGAACTGCAGGATCTGAAAATGAAGAGTGAGATGACAGGTGATGAAGAAAATCAGAGCACAGACTGTATCAGGGTGGCACTGTTAGGAAAGACTGGCAGTGGGAAGAGTGCCACTGGAAATACCATCTTGGACAAAAAGCATTTTATATCCAAAGCCAGCCAGAAATCAGTGACCAAGGTTTGCCAGAAAGCAGCTGGAGAGATTGATGGCAGGTCTGTTGTTGTGGTTGACACTCCTGGCTTGTTTGACACAACTCTCTCCACCGATGAGGTTGTACAGGAGCTTCTGAAATGCATCAGCATGTTGGCCCCTGGACCTCATGTGTTCTTACTGGTGCTGCAAATTGGTCGTTTTACACGGGATGAAAAAGAGACTGTGAACCTGATCAAGGAAGTTTTTGGCAAGAATTCAGGTAGTTTCATCATTGTTACATTCACTAGAGGAGATGAGCTGGAAAATCAACCATTTGAGAGTTATCTAGAAGACTGTGATGATGTTGTCAAAAAACTGATTGCTGACTGTGGAGGGAGATACCATGTCTTCAACAACAATGATCAGACAGACCGCACACAAGTCAGTGGTCTGTTGACAAAGATTGACTCAATGGTGAAGAAAAATGGTGGTGGCTGCTACACCAATGAGATGTTCCAAGAGGCAGAGGCAGCTGTACAAAAGGAAGTAGAGAAGATTTTGAAGGAGAAGGAAGAGGAGATGCAGAGAGAGAAGGAGGAACTTGAAAGAAAACATCATGAAGAAATGCAAGCAATGAGAAGAAGAATGGAAGAACAGAGATCAGAATCTGAACGGGAGAGAGAACTGAGAGCCAAACAACTCAAGGAAAAGGAGGACCACATTAACAAAGAGCAAGAGGAGAGAAAGAAAGAACAGGAAAAGAGAGAAGAAGAAGACAGGAGGAGGAAAACACAGGAGAAAATTCAACGACAGGAATGGGAACAAAAACTTGAAGCCATGGAGAAAAAAATAAAATTAGAATCAGAGGAAAAGGAAACCGTTGACAGAAAGCTGGAGCAGAGTAGAGAAGAGATGAAAAATGAACGAGAGACTTGGGAGAAGAAACGAAAAGAATGGTGGGATAAAAGATATCAGGAAGATGAACAGAGACGAGAGGAGGAGAAAACAAGGATTACAAAGCTCCAAGTAGAGTACGAGCAGGAAAAAGAAAATTATGAAAACAAAAGAAAAGAAGAGGATCGAATCAGAAGAGAACAGGAGGAAAAGGAGAGAAAAGAATTAGAGGAAGACTATAAGAAAAAACTGGAGAATATGAAGAAGAAATTTGAAGAGGAGGCCAGAAAGCAAGCTGAAGAATTCAATGAATTCAGAGAGAAATACTTCAAAGACTTTGCAGCTCTGATGGAAAAGCACACAGAGGAAATGGAGGATCTGAAGAGGAAGTTTGAGACACAAATGCAGGAGAAAGAGAAGGAGCACAACAGTGAGTATAAACTCTCAGAGGTCTCCAGCCAGAAAGAAAAATATCTAAAGGAAGGAATGGAGGGTTTGAAGACAAACCGGGAACAAAAAATTGAGGATTTGAAGAAAAAACACGAAAAAGAAATGGATGAATTGAAACAGAAACACAAAAACAGATGCATCATCACCTGATAATGCTACATGCCTGACTTCTCAGTATTTGTCCATTATGATGTTGATACTGTTAGAAATGTCTAGACTTTGATCAGTGTAGCTGATGTTGTTTTGAGCTGAGATGTTTAGTGTTTTTCTAGACCAGGAGTTATTTTTGCATGTGCGACCCCCCTTTTAGGGTTAAAATACCCTCACCCCCCCGTAACGTATAACATATGGAAAACGCCATAGCCATCTGTAGCAAGCTTGCTACAACCGGGGCCGCGACAGACAGAGACAAGACAGGAGGGCCGAGTTTTGCTCCATATGAATGTTCAATCCGCACCCCAGTCACACCTCCCTTGTTCTGCCAATGGGATCCTGGCATCTACCATAGTAATTGGCCCCTCTTCCTATAAAAATGGTGGTGATAAAAACAATATGGCGGCATACCGTATGGCTGAAGAAGAGGCAGTGTCCGTCAAGCCGTGTGTCTTTGTGGTAGCGTCCGTGGCCTATCCTTAGCCCCGAGTACAGTCCGCGGTCGGTAGGAGGAAATACCCCGGAGCTACTTCGCCACGCAGGCCTCCAAACAACCCCGGACCTCGTAAAACGGAGATCTTCACCCGGGCAATTATATCCTGGGTGCCCGAAGACTATCTACTGCCTGGTAACGGAGGTAACTCCAACAGCGTCGGAGATGTTGGTTTAATTTATTTTTGAGAGATCCTCTATTTAATTTGTTTGGGAAGAACGGTTTAAGAGATCCTTTGATTGTTTGGGAACAATTAGCTCCAGGAGCAGTTTCCTGGACACCACTGAAGTACTGGAGACCACCCCAACTGATGCCAGGATTACTGAATGGCAGAACCAGTGGAACAGCCTTGGTAGCCAGACAACCCAATGGATGGAGAGAGGCATCACCCCAGACGAATGCCTCGCTACTGGCTACGATCAACCTTGGGCTGTCTGGAAAACACTGAACCGCCTGCGGGTCGGCAAAGGACGCTGCAAGGTGTCCATGAAGGAATGGAAAATAACAACTTCCGATGTGTGTGTGTGTGTGTGTGTGTGTGTGTGTGTGTGTGTGTGTGTGTGTGTGTGTGGCGAATCCCAAACCATGGAACACATCATGAGATGTAGCCAAGCTCCACAATGTACCGGAGATGACCTGGCCGAACCAAATGCCGCTGCGCTCGCCTGCGCCAACCACTGGAAAGACGTGATATAGAAGATGGCCACGAGGAAGGAAGAAATTGTTTGGGAAGAGGGTTTACTCCCGGAGGAAGATTGAACTGCACAAACTGAGTTTATCTTTTGTTGGTTTATTGCCGAATCCCTGAGGGGTGTTTTTTGTTGGGTTTTGGACTTGTATTTGGATTGTTGGGACTTGCCTGTAAAGTACATTTTCTTTGTTGGGTGGAAATTTACATTGTGCTTCAATACACTGTTTTATTTTGACCTGTGTTCGCATTGCTACTCTGATTATTGCTTGATTACTTGGTTGCATTCTGGTTCAGATTCAAGAAGTGGGTTCATGACTGCGTGAGGAACTCTGATTCATGTGTCCATGTGGGGGGTTGACCTTGACGAGCTCAAACATTGAATTGTGGGAAGGAACTCCGGCTGGCACTGCAAAAAAATCAGCTGGGCAATCCGCTACAGTTTGTTGTGGTGCCTTGCTTCCTCCGATTATAAATCGCTCCCTTTTTTTTCTTTTCTTTCCACAACACTGCACATTCACCCGCTGCACTCGATACGTACCGATTGAGGTCAAGGTTCAAAATATTTTTGTTTGCAGTTACAATAGAGACGGGTAGATGGATTATTTATTGTCTTCCTAGAGTAAATTTGTTTCCAAAGTATGTACACACAGGAAAAAAATATCTTTGACAAAACAAATACTACTTTTAGCATCCTTCCCGTGACGTCCCACAGGTTAAGAACCCCTGTTCTAGACCATTATTACAGGAAGTCTTGTGACATGAATGATTTAAGGATAACTGTTTTTTCCATATTGTTGTGTAAACCAGGATTCTCTCTCCTTTTTGTTTTTTTTTATCAGTTTTTATTGCCATGCTTCAATGTTTTAACACATAAGTGTGATGCATAAATAAACAAAGGTTTCATTTTAATCATGTGAATGTATTATGGTTAGTAGATAAACCACTTGAGTTTTTCGCTGAGTGTGTGCTGTTTTCATAAATGGTTAAATTGTCATCTAAAGTGAGCTCTGTCTATTTGAATTTGCTGGCTAACATCACTGAAGATAATTCTTGAAGCTCTAATGTTCAGCCTCTTAGCTGGAAAGTTCAGGGTACAGAGACAGTAGGTTAGTTAGGAAGGTAAGATTGTTGGGTTTAAAATGATCTTTGTTTCCTTTGGTGTACAAGGAAAGGAGGAACATGACTTTTAAATATTACGGGATGTAGTGAAAACAAGGAGGGACCAAGTTTAAAAAAAACAAAACTTTAATGTACATCTGCCTGTTACCCCATCCTCTAACACCCAATTAAATTCAAATATGAAATCCTGTATTTGTTCTGTTTCATTTTAGACAATTAAGTTGTTTTCCAAAATTCACTGCAGTCACAGTTCAGGTTTTCAATCAAATCCTTTACAATTGAACTCCATTCAATTAGTAATGATGATTGATGGCATTATGTTGGTCTGGTTGCAAAAATGAGTGACTGAAAACCTTTTTAGTATAGTTAGATATTTTAAGTTGCCATTTATTAAAAATGGCCACGATAAAGTGTCTTCATAAAATGCTGCAGTAAAATCACTTTTTACTGGTTTACTGTTGACATAGTTTAAGACTTTTTGTGTTTTATGGTCACAAGTTTTGATTATTTTTAATCTCTCACGCTCATCTTTGCAGTGTTTTTTAAGACAAACATCTTTTGCAAATCATTATTACTTCTTATCATATGGAGTCTAACCGTAAACAGTTTGAGCTTCAGTTTGATGTTGTTTTTGATTGACACATCAGGGACGTGCAGCTTGTTCACCTATTTGAAATGCCACAGATTTCTAGTCTACTATTTGAGAAATATCTCTAAAATTAGGTTGTTTGTTTTCCAGTCTGACATGGAGAAAGTTTTTAATGCCTTTTATGTGTCTTAGATCAGCAGGTAAACTGATCCAGAGTCTGAAGTCCAGACTAAAGGTGAACGAGGAAGAAGAACCACTTGCTAATATTCACAATAATGAAGAGACTATTAAGTACTGTTAATACTACTATTACTGCTGCTACTATACAGCAGCTGCCTGGTCTGCAGTATTGTGGAACATTATCTGGTAGGTGCACAGATTGAACACACAGGACTCAGGTCTTCTCTTTTCTTTACTGCAGTCTGGTGGAAAACATACAACACCATAACAGTTGTAGTGCACTGCATTCAGATCTCCAGCCTGGATGTTTTTTTCTTTTTGCTTTCTCAATAATCTTTTATAAAAAGAATAGTAGTAGTATCGATATGAATTACATCAGAAAATCATAAGAACACATTTCCAAAATTAAACAAATTCCCAATATTAAATGACAAATTTCCTATTATTCGTTTGATCATATGTTTTCTTTTTCTATTACTGTCAGATTATTTGATACAGAGCACTGGAATTAGTTAGCCTAAATGCATTTATTTCAGACATTGAACTACATATTATATATAGGCCTATGTTACGGTAAATGTGGGAAAGTGGTACATTTCTACATTTCCCAGTAAATGCCTACGTTTCCCAGCAGGGCAGTAAATGTAGACATTTATTATTTTGCATATCAGCCTAATGGCCCGTCATCCTAATATAATTATTAGGCATTGTTTTTAAGTTATGAGAGAGAGACACAGAAAAATGGCAAAGCCAGACCCTGCCTTTTGGTAAGTTTTCATGCATGCGCTTTTGGATTAAGTGTCGATGGAGGCATCTGAGGGCTTTTTTTTCCAGATAAAATAAGACGTTGTGTTGACAGCCTATGTTACATTCCTTGTATTTTTTTTAGGTGTTATGTT
Organism: Hoplostethus atlanticus; assembly: GCA_034670405.1. NCBI lineage: Eukaryota > Metazoa > Chordata > Actinopteri > Trachichthyiformes > Trachichthyidae > Hoplostethus > Hoplostethus atlanticus. Next base: position 2,823,866 of record JAXDDX010000055.1, on the reverse strand, counting down.
GGAGGGTTGTCTTTTGTCTCTCCTTCTCGGTCTCTCCCTCCCCTCTACTTGTCCTCCCAGGTTCCTGGTTTAGTGCCCAGTGCAAAGAAAGGAGGCCAATCTTCAATCAGCAGCAACCAATCGGTGGCCTCCTTGACGTTATATAAAGCCCTGGCACTTCCTGGAACATTCTCTGCTCTCTGTTGGCCTGTTGTAAGCGCATGGCCATTTCTTGTCATTTTAATTTCTGTAATTAAGGCCAACCCTTATGTTTTGTGTAGTTAATGGAGCAGGTAAGGGCTCTGTATGCCACCCTCTGTATGTTTTGTTTGGTTAATTAGAGCAGACAGCCAGTCGGTTTTTGTTCAATGTTTTTTTCTCTGGATAGTGAGTTAGACCTCTCCTTCTGCGTTAGTTCTGGTTTGCTTTTGTTCTTTGCTTTGATTTGGCATCCCTCGGGCTCCTTGTTGTCCTCAGGGTTTAATCACCCCTACTGTGGCAAGTGAGTATTGTAACTACCTGCAAAGAACCAACACTAAACAATATTTAGTGTGCTTGCTTCACAAGCAACACTTATGTTCTCATACGTACTTCTTTATTATTCTTCCGCCCAAAACTTCAGACCTCAACTACTTTCACACCATTTAAGCTATCGACGCCGTTCAAACTTTGAAAAATTCAGCATGCTGTAATTAAGGCCCATTTTGGAAAGGCCATGCCCCTCACACGTGACTCCAACTGACTGAAATTTGACAAGTCCAGCTCAATGTGCTCTACAAAAAAAGCCTCAAGAACCAAAGTCTGCCTGACTAGATTTTCCGCCATTTTTAATTTTTTGAAAAACACATTTTTGGGCGTGGCTCAGCACATAAATAGACCAAAGTCAATAAGCCTGTCAAAATGTCCCTGTCCCGTAAGCCACTGAATTGTTTTTGAAACAGATGGAACAAGTGGAAGGGTTCCTCTTCATCGGCCTTTACCACAGGTTATTAATGCATATTGTTTTAACACTTAAAAAGAACATATCAGGGCGTGCTGGTGGCTCAGTGGTCTAAGGCGCATACCACATAACCGTGAAGTCCTGGGGCACGTTCAATCTGAAAACGCTGAAGTACGTTTTCTCTCGTTTGGTGGGTGCGTCAGCGGTGTTACCCAATCACCAGCGACGTGTATATAAACCCTGCTGTATTAAAAAGGCAGTGCGCACAATGGATCCAACTAAAGTCCTTTACAAATGCGTCCACTGCAGCTTGGTGTATGCAACAATTGAACATGTTTGTCGTAAGTATGTTATAGTAAAGTTTTTTTTTTAATAGAATAAGCTAATTATTTAATTTTAACTTATTGTATGTGTTTTCCATAAACACGCTTTATCATGTTTTTGAAAGCATTACATTATAATGTAGTTTATATAATTGGCTTCATTGGTGAAATGTGTGCTCCCCTTTCTGTCTCAGCAATCCCTTTGGAACAGGCTAGTGCATCGAATCCTGAAGCTGCACTAGGCCTACACATTCCCGCTGCACCACTGAAGTTGTCTCTTGCTGGACCATCACCTGCCTCTGCTCCAAAGTCGGCACCAGTCTCAAACCCCCAACAAATGCATAAAGGTACATTTTAAGTTGATTGCTCTTTCCTAACACAATTTTAGCGTTGATATATTTTCTGTGACTAATCTATTTAAATGTGAGATGTAGATACAAAGCCATGGACGCATGAAGCAACTTTGCTTCTAATTTGTCTAACGAAGCAAATGGCTTTGTTACTTTCAATCTCCCGTATTAAAGAAAGTAGAAGTGTGGAAAAAGGTAGCTGCAGAAATGCTGGCTAAAGGATACGACTTTGCAGCAGGGGCATGTGACAATAAGTTCAGGCAATTAAAACACAGGTTCATTTTGGTACTGGCATTTGCATTGTTTTGGGAGTAGGGCAATTTGAAGACATTTGCTATGTCTGGGTTCCTAATTCTTAGATACAAAACAATAGTGGATAACAAGAAGAAGACTGGGAGTGGTGCCAGCAGCTGGGTCTTCTTCTCCTCCATGGAGGACCTCCTGGCTGATGATCCCAGTGTCTCTCTTGTCCGCTCTCTCTCCTCCGCTCTTGACTGCTTATTTATTTAATCTAATTATCTCCCACCGTTGTTTTGGAATAACGTGGAATTCATTGTGTGATTTGCTGTGCTGGGCCTAAACTTAAACAAATTTACTTATGTGTGTGTATTTACTTTATATTTATTACTTATTTCGATTGTATAGGCTTGGATAATTTAAGCTATTCTTCCTCTATTATTACTTATTCTACTGCTATTGTATTTATTAACTTTTGATGTATGTTGCCTCATTCCATATTACGTAGGCCTTATGTTACGTAGGCCTTATGTTGATATTTCCTCTATATCGGCTTGTTACTTTTACCAGGGCCCTGTTCCAAGAAGCAGGTTCAGCAAACTCTGAGTCTAACCCTGCACTCTGAGTTGATTCATTCCGAGATGGCCAAGTCTGAGTTTTCAGTTCCAGAACGGCTGATTTGAGTTAGTTCAATCAACTTTGAGTATGTTCACCTTGAGTTAAGCGTGTGCGCGACGACAATAAAAAGCCATCATCAATGGAGGTCCGATACTACATTTCACCATGGCAACCAGCAAGCAGAAGGGTCGTAAAGGAGAGGGAATTGGCGTGGGAGAGAATCACTGCCCGAGTCAATGCGTTTGAATGCAGCAGTGTATTCATTTAACATTTAACCACACTTTCTTATAATATTACCTACATGTGAGAAAGTGGTGGAATGGTATTGGAAAAACAATATTTTCATTTAGGTGCAATCCCACGCGCGCAAAGCGCACTTGGCAGCAGCTGAAAATGAAATATAAAAACATCAGTCATTTAGCAGAGGCTTTTATCCAAAGCGACTTACAAAGGTGATAGTTAACACTATGTGGGGATCGAACCCACAACCCTGAGACAGAGTCTCCTGCTCTACCAACCGAGCTGTCTGGGCCAGACATACTTTAAATGGTGTACTTGTGGCGTCAAATTAGAAAGGCAGATCTAGAAATTTAATTACTGGAACATAAGTTAGAGGTGGGTGCATGGTCACAGGTGAAATGTGTTGTTGGAACAATATAAAAATACTAACTGTTGCTTTTGTATTTGTAGGAAATAAAGAAGACCAAATGAAAGGTGTCTTTATTTGACTGCTCGGGGTGGTGGTAGCTTAATCCGTGAACTGTAAATGGCATATTATATCTCGGACAGCTCTTCCATCCTGGACATAGAACATCTAATCAGGGTCTCAAAATCCTCTCCCGACGTGAGGCTATGCGAATTACTTCCGCTTGAATATCGATCGGGTTACCGAGGAAAGGACACGCCATGTCCGACAGCTGCTTAAGGTTCAGCAGAGGGAGGAGACAGGGAGAAACTCAGGGTTTGTTCAAGAAAACCTGCCAGCGAGCAGGTTAGGTTCACAGAGTCAGTTACCATGGTAATTGAATCAGAGTTTGAGTTACCTCTCTTTCTGGAACGGAAAACCCAGATCATCTCATCTCAGGGTTAACAAACTCAGAGTTTTCACTAAACCCGCTTCTTGGAACAGGCCCCAGGTCCGTTGGATATGTTTTGCCTATGGTGTGATCTATGATGTGTGTTGACTTCAAGTGACTTGAGTCACCTTTTCTTTGTGTAGCGGTTGGTGTGGTGTGATCTATTTTTCCCGATATAATGGGCTATGTTATTCTCTTGCCCCCAAGGAGCGCCTATTCCCCAAGTGTAGCCCAGTAATTCTGAATGGTATTATACATTTGTAACTTATTGTAATGTCTAAATAAACAACACTATATTTTTCATATCCCCTGCATTGTTGCTCTGAGAATGTTCTGGCCACTGATGTTCTGACTCCTGGGTATAGAATTGGGCCACTCTTTGAGAGGCCCCTCCACCTCGCTACTGAGAGTGGTAAAGCAAATACAGCTAACAATAGAACCTGTTACAACTTGATGATTCAGATTCCTGAATTTCCCCCATGTTACACCATCAACTTCACAACCTAAGCCATCAGCATAACGTGGCAAAAACAGAAAGCACGAGTCCACATCTGAAGCACCCCAGTGGTTTGAGCAGCATGTCACTGAGCAGAGGAGGCAGATTTCGGAACTCATGGTCCTGCAAAAAAAAGCAATGGAAGTGGCTAGTGAAAGGAATGACCTCTTGAAACAATTTGTTACTGCTTTAACGAAGAAAAAATAGGAACTTATTACCACGTTCTGCTGATGGCTTAGGTTCTATTGTTTGTTTAATGGCATGATGTAGTCTGTGCTGCAAGGAAATAAATGCAATCTTGATCCTTGTCCTTTCCTGTTTATGTAACTTTCTATGGCGTGTGGGTGCTGGGATGGGAATGTGTGCCATCAATGCCAATTTTGTCTTGAAAGCCATTCTCATCCTCTCTGGGCCATCATATATATGTATTCATTCCTCAGTCCACACAGGACCTTGCAAATGTCTGAGAAAACATAATACAGGGCTCCTTTTGACATGTCAAACCGGTCTGCAACACCCCTGAAGCTCTCTTGGTTTGCCAGCAACCAAATGGAGCACAGCAATTTATTCAGGGTGTCCAAGGTTAACTTTACCAAGAAAGGACCAACTTTCTCACAGAGGGCCTGTGGAAAAGTACTTGCAGCATTAGTTTAAATTCACAAGAGTAAGTATATTGTTTGCACATGTGTATTTTACATCAAAGGCAGAACAACTCCAATAATAAGAGCACAAGCATATAGATCTGGAGCTTATTAAAATCTCTCTAAATATCATTTAGTAATTGCAATGTCTTCTGGTGCATGTCCTTTCCTTAGGAAGGTGTTATGATTAATGTAACAAATAAATATACTGTAGGCTGTATTTAAATGACATGGGCCTACCCACTATTAAGAGTGGTCCGCAATGTGATTTTAAGACACGTTTGTATCTCTTGCTATTGTATGTACCATTGTGGAGTGACACTTTCATAAACTTTTCTACTCTACTCCTCTAAATATATAATGGTAAATATTACAATATATCACAACAGTGATCAGCAATAATGATAGGCCTAATACTCTAAACTACTAATAAAATAATTAGCTCATTGTGGCAGACTGGGGGGTGTGGTTGGGCAGTTGGCTGGATGCGGGGGGCAGAATCGGGCTGGCAGGCGGGTTCGTCCTGCCCCGACACCGGCTGCAGCAGATCGGGACTGAGTGGGAACTGATATTGTGTGTGTGTGTGTGTGTGTGTGTGTGTGTGTGTTTGCCCCAACAGTGAGCAGGGACACGGAGGAGGGCGAGAGAGCCCGTGCCTTAATTGTTGTGTCCGTCCTTATTTTGTGTTGTCCCGTAATAAAACGGCGTTCCCGCCCCGCCTGAACACCCACAGTCTCCACCTCTGTCTAACCCGTGGTAGCAGCTTGGCTACACTCATATAGAACGTAACACAGTCTCGAAGGTAAGAAGTGTATTATCCTTCACCTGAAATGTTTGCCTTGTCATCCTGAAATGCGAGGCAGGACCACTATAATTAGGAACCACAGTTTCAACATACCCCTTCACTTGATTGGGATGTTCTCTGCTATTCTGGATGGCAAGGGCACTGACTGTAACATCGAGCGTATTTTGTAGTATTAAACACGCATTTAAACCGATTTCATCAGGCTCTGAAAATTCGTTGAAAAGAACGCAAAGAATGGCGTATGGCGTCAGCTGCCATAGTTGCAACGCTTGCGTAACACAACAGGGTGTTCAATGCAACACCTTTTCATTGAAATCAACGTTTTGCTACGTTTTGTCGGGGCTTAACGCACCCCTGGGTTCGGCCCGGGACCTATGTCACATGTCATCTAACCTGATCTTTCCTGTCTCACTCTACTGACTGTCAAATAAAGGCAAAATGCCCAAAAAATAATCTTTAAAAAAAAAGAACATAGCATCAAAACAACTCAATTTCAATATAAACTCACTAGTGCATTTGTGGGGGGTTGTCTGTAGCAATTGTCTGTGTCTAAACAACGTCCCGTTTTTATTCCCAAAACATATCCAAACATACAAAATATGATGCGTTTAAACATCTTTTGAAAGAGGGACTTTATTTATTGACAAAGGTTATGTGAGATATAGCAGCTGAGTTACACTAATTTTCACAAGGTGGTGGCTGATTCGCTGTCAAAAATAAAAGTGAAAGTTTAGAAAATGTGCCTGCTTTTACACATTACATGATATAATGTGTATCTATTTGTCACGGTGAATTATTCCCCTTAAAGTAAGTATTGTGTCTTACTCATTTGGTTGAAATATTTTACGGAAACAACTGGGAAGTCCTACAGACACAAACTTGATGATTGCGACAGAAAACAAAACAAAAACTCAAGTGCACAAAATGGCGATGAGTCGATGAGATTGTGTGGTGGTGACAGTAGTAATAGTTTAACAGAGTTAGAATGATATCTATTGTGACTTTATTCAAATTATGGATTTTTGCTATGTACATGTTGTTTAGGAGCCGCCTGGTGGCCAAGAGGTTAACTGCAACAGCTCTGCCCTTTTTGACGCATGCTTCCTGTAGCAAAGAAAAACCCATCCAGAGGTAGCCTACATTGTTTACAATATTTTATGATGTATAACTGTAGCGTTAGACATCTCCGCAGCAGTCTATCGTTATAGCAGTCAATAAAGTGGTTAGCTCACACCTTCTTGTGATTAATATTCACGGGAGAATAATTACAGACCGCCATTGTCTCTTTGGTCTGAGAACTCACTGACCGTTTATTTGCGCATGCTCACAACAGCATAATTAGTGCACGCAGGCACACACGCTACAACATAACACTGTGTAGGCCACTCAACATGGCTTTGCCACCAATACCATCAGATATGCTTAACACTCCCACTCAAAGACATGTTTAAAGCTTTCTATAATGGTAAACAAAAACCAAAAATATATAACTTCAAAATAAAACATTTAGCATACTCGCAGTGTTGTAAGAACTTTTTCATCTGCCAGTACACTTTACTTTCCAAATAAATATTCCTTGAACTTCTCAAACTTAGCCTTTGTCACTGGCTTGGTAAGGACATCCGCTACCATGTTTGCAGTAGGGCAGTACTCTATAGGTATGTTCCCTTCTGCGTGTGCAGACCGTACAAAGTGATACTTTATATCTATGTGTTTGCTTCTCTGTCTGCATACAGGGTTCTTAGATAAGGCTATCGCCCCCTGGTTGTCCTCATATATCTTGACAGGTACCTGCTGGTTACTACTATCTATCCCTTTTAGTAGCTGTACAAGATACATACTTTCTTGAGTAGTGGCTGCTAGTGCCATATACTCAGCTTCGCAGGTCGATAGTGCCACAGTTGGCTGTTTCCTACTTTTCCACGATATTACTGGACCACTTTCAGTTAAGCTGAAACAGTATCCAGTTGTGCTCCTCCTATCTTCTGTATCGGCTGCCCAGTCAGCATCGCTATACCCCTCAAGCTGTAGGCTTTTCTCACATTTCTGGTAATGTAGTTCTTGATCTATAGTACCCTTTAAGTACCTCAGTAGGTGTTTCGCTGTAGCCCAATGTTGTTGCTTTGGTTCTGCTAGGTGTTGTGATAGTTTACTTACAACCCAGCTCAGGTCAGGTCTAGTACATGTCATAATATATATTAAGCTACCTACTATCTCTCTATATCCTGTTGAGTCAATAACTTCACCCTCACTGTCAAAGTTTAACTTTTGCTCACATGGGGTGGATCTCGGTTTGCATTCAGACATTCCAAATTTTACTAATATCTTCTCTATGTGTCTCTTTTGAGTCATTTTGATCTCTCCCTCACTCTGTGTAAAATCGATACCCAGGAAGTGTTTAAGTGGACCCATGTCTTTCATCTTAAACCTTCTCTTCAACATTTCTTTTACATCACTGAGTAAGGTGGTGTTACTCGCCGCTATGATTAAGTCATCTACCCATACTAACAGAATCACTTTCTCGTTCTCAGATTCTCTGCTGTAGACACAATGATCAGCATCATTTTGTACGAAACCATTCTCTGTAAGGTGATCATGCAGTAACATGTTCCAGTTACGCCCGGACTGTTTTAAACCATACAATGACTTATTGAGTTTACACACTAAGTGTTCTCCTGTTTTTGACTTGATTTCAAAACCTTCCGGCTGTTCCATATATACCTCACAGTCTATCGGAGCATGGAGGTAAGCAGTCTTCACATCCATTTGGTGTAGGGTAAGATCCTCCTGTACGGCCACCTGCATCAATGCTCGAACAGAAGTCATGTTGGCTGTTGGTGAAAAAGTCTCTTTATAGTCAATCCCTTCCACTTGACCATACCCCTTTGCGACGTATCTTGCTTTGCAAGTCTCATATCCATCAGGGCTCTCTTTCACTGCATATACCCAGCGACCTCCCACTGCTTGTTTGCCTCTTGGCAGTGGGGTCAGAGTGAAAGTGTCATTCTCTGTCAAAGAGTTAATCTCCTCTTGCATCGCATCAGCCCACATCTTTGACTTCTTAGAGTCCACAGCCTCTCTAAATGTTTTAGGTACATCATAAGCTACTTTGTAGAAATAATCTACATTTTCACATTCGTCATTATTACACTCAGCTTTACACTGGTACTCCTTCAAGTGTTCTGGAGCCTTTCTCTGTCTCATAGGATACCTCCTTTCTCCCTGCTCTCTCTGAGTACTATCTGTCTTGGTCGGGCCTGCCTCAGCAATCTCCTCAACACTGGACTCCTTACTCTCCTTAGGCTGTCCCTGATCCTGGTTGACTACCTTCGGTGGTGTCTCTACATAACTCTCAATGTCGTCTCCCATGTCACAACCTGTCTGAGTCTGGCTATCTGTGCTCCCTTTGGTGATAAATTTCACCAGCCTATGTTTTAGGACTTTTCCTGTCTCAGGATAATACACGTTATATGCTGGACTATATTTATCATAGCCTACAAAGATCCCCTTTTCACACCTAGAATCCAGCTTCTTCTTATCCTGTTTATATACGTAGCATTCAGAGCCAAATATGTTCATGTTACATAGGTTAGGTGTTTTTCCTGTGAAAACACAGTAAGGTGTCTGCTCGAGCCGCTTACTGTAGCACCTATTGCGGATTTGAGCCGCTGTCTGTACAGCATATGTCCATAATCGTTTTGGGAGGTTACTCTCCAATAGCATACATCGTGACATCTCGAATAAGGTTCTCCACCCTCTTTCTGCAGTTCCATTCTGATGAGGTGAGTAGGGTGCACTCGTCTCGTGCCTTATCCCGTTACTCCTAAGTAAAGACTGGAACTCCTGTCCGGTAAACTCTGTACCGTTATCAGATCTTATGCACTTTGTCTTTCCATATGGAGCTACATCTGCTATGAATTTTTCTGTAGATTTTGTCGTGTCACTCTTTGCTTTGATAAAGTATGGAAAAATCATTCCGCTGTAATCATCAGTAAATGCTATCGCATACCTGTATCCATCTTTATCTGCTGGTTCTATAGGACCGCATAAGTCTGTGTGTACTAGCTCTAGTACGGTTGTAGCTTTAGCGTCTGCCTGTCTTTTTCTGCTTTGTGTAAATTTGCCCTGTGTGCATATTTCACAGTTTTGATTTGACTTGTCATTTTTCCCTTTTATCGACATCCCTTTAACCACCTTTTCTAATTTTGCAACATCATCAAAATTACAATGACCAAGTATCCTATGCCACGTTTGAATGTCATGACAACCATACACTTCATCGACATTTTCATCTTCTAGTGTGCTAAGGTAATACAGCCTACCATACACATCCATTTTGAACTTGGTACCATCCTTGTGGACCAGCCAGTCATCACCGTCCTTGAAGCGGATCTCGGCTCCGTTGGCTGTCGCTGCTTTGACTGAAAATATGTTTTGTGGAAACGTCGGGATGTAGAGTGCTTGCTTGAGCCTCGTTTTCACCTGACGTCCCTCGCTGTCCAGCAAGTAGACTTCGGCGTCTCCCCTCATCTTCGCCATCCCGCTCACCTTTGTTCCGTCGGCAAGCTCAATCATGTGGTCCTCAGGTCTGAAGCTCTTGTCAACTGTTTTGAACTTTGTGGCGTCGTTGATCATGTGTGTTGTGGCGCCGCAGTCGACCATGAGACCTTTCTTGTTTCCTCTTTGTGTAGGACAGTCACTCATCTTGAAGAAACAGAAAGATGTAGGCTCTGCCTCCGTCTCTCCGTCAGCTTTCTTCACATGGTCACGGCCTCGTCCTCGACCGCGCCCCCTTCCTCGCTGTGGTGTGTCCCATTTTCGTTCCTCTCTTCTCGTCTGGAATTCGTCTGGACATGTCCTGGCCATGTGTCCCTTTTTACCGCACGTGTAACACTCGACATCAGCCAGCGCCATTTTCTTTCCTCTGCCTCTTCCACGAAACCTCGTTGCCCCGCTAGTCTTCATCACGTTGTCTTCTTCTACATTCACGTCACTCTTCCCATATTTTTCAGTACTCTCATAACTTCGCAGTTTTGTTTTAAACTCGCCGAACATTACAATGTCATTTGTCTGGGTGATGTGCACGACGAATGGCTTGTATAAATCAGGTAGCCCCTTTACTACCATGGCTATCTGAAGCCCATCGCTAATATGCTCGTCTGCTCTTCTCAATGAAATGAATATAGTCTCTGCGCGAATAATATAGTCAGTGACCGTTTCATTACTAGCCTTATGGAGTGAGGAAAGTTAACAATACAAACTCACAACGCAGGGTTTGTCCTTTCCCGCATAGTGCTCGCGAAGAATCTCCATTGCTTTTCTTCCGTCGCGTTTCGCGTCCCTCATTATCAATGACAAACTTTTGTTGTCTAGACATTGCACTAGCTCTGCATATGCCTCGCCGTTCTTCGCCTCAGCTTTCGCGTGAGCTTCTTCGTCCTCGTCTTGGTCTATCTGGGGGTCCTCCAAGATAACTTCTCTGAGGCCGCGTAACTCCATGTGCGCGAGGAACCTCGTTTCCCAGAGTTCGTAATTCTTCTCCTCGCCGTCGAATAAAAGTCTAAACCATCTTTGTCCTGCATGACTGGGCCCATAACCTGTAGCGTTAGACATCTCCGCAGCAGTCTATCGTTATAGCAGTCAATAAAGTGGTTAGCTCACACCTTCTTGTGATTAATATTCACGGGAGAATAATTACAGACCGCCATTGTCTCTTTGGTCTGAGAACTCACTGACCGTTTATTTGCGCATGCTCACAACGCTACAACATAACACTGTGTAGGCCACTCAACATGGCTTTGCCACACATACCATCAGATATGCTTAACAATAACAATTTTAAAAGTGACCAGGTTGTCAAAACTTACTTTGTCCCAATACTTATGCTGACTTGAAATCAGGGGACTTCACTCATTGAATGGTGTTGTTGTAATATAGTTCAAAAGTTTAAAAAAGACGCATGAAATAAATGTGGACATTGTGAATTTTGCCTCATAGTCATTGCTTTATTTGAAATACACATTTGATTACTACAGAGGAAGGACAACCAATTTGACACAACTGTCCCAATACTTTTGCATTTAACTGTATATCCTTAATTCTGATGCGCTCTTTCAAATAATCTGACAGTAATAGAAAAAGAAACCTGGAAATGTGTTCTCTTATGATTTATGTTTAGAGAAATGTATTTATGGAATTCATACTGATACTGATACTATGGTATGTTTGTGTTTTCCACCAGACTGCAGTAAAGAAAAGAGAAGACCTGAATCCTGTGTGGCTGTGTTCAATCTGTGCACCTGTTGGAAATAGTTGGCCGAGGCAAGATTGTCTTGTCTCGGCAAGACAATACAACACAGTAAAATACAATACGCTAAAGGCCGTCTGGTTGTCTCTTTTACAATACAGGCCTTTTGGTTGCCTATCGACATGGTGTTCACAGAGAAAGGTGTGTCAGATTCAGGTTCAAACCAACTCAATTAACATGGGGACGACAGACAGAGGCAGAATGGGAGATGTTGGGGATGATCTATGTAAAATATCACATGGATGAGTTTGTATAAAGGAACTGTATCTGCTTGGAATTCTTCAGAGTATCCTTGTAGGCAGTGATGCTGTCGGATCTCTCCCTTTCAGTGCTGAACTGTATTAAATACTAGACGTAGTTTGTTGCAGCTTCTTACAATCATCACCATGACCAAGAAATAATTCCTAACACACCTACCAGATATTCCAGATGTTCCACAATACTGCAGACCAGACAGCTGCTGTACAGTAGCAGCAGTAGTAAAAATAGTAGTGGTAGTATTAGCATCAGTAGTAGTAGTATTAGTGTTTTAGTCAGCAATCCCACTATTGTAATCCGACCGGTTTACTTACTTCCGTGCGTTTTTTTGCTCACCTGTCACTTGTGCCACATATGTGGCTCTGAGAAAAACTACACCTTAGGATTTGTGACTGATTTTATTCGTTCATCAATGCAAATTCCAGAAGACATGGACATCCGCATTGAAAGAGCACACCGCTCGCTGATCGCCAAACCGAAAGAGAACACTGCCCCCCCCCGCGAGCGATCATTGTCTGCTTCCTAGACTATCGGGTGAAAGATTGTGTAATACAGCAAGCATGGAAACAAAAGATGAGGGACGGACCATCTACTTCAATCAAGACTAAACGACTGAGATACAAAAAAAGAGAAAACAAGTACGGGACGTAATAAAAAAACTAAAGGAGAAGAAGGTGAAGGCACAGTCCCCATATCCTGCACAGCTGAAAGTGTTTCTGGAATCAGGGACTAAGAAATTCACTACATTAATGGAGGCTGCGCCCATGCTGAAGGACATGGGGATTTGCGTTGAGGAGAATGAGATAGAGAGACTACAGTGGGGTACAGGCCCTCATCAAGTGAACTCACTGATCATTATGGTAAGTTACCAGAGAAGGGACAAATAAACGCATAAATAAGTGGAGGTCCTGAAACATATTTGGACAATCAGAGTATCTGCCTAATATAATGCATATTGAGTATAAACGGAGCTGGTTAAATGTACTATACTACCTATGTAAATTAACAGAAATATTGGTTATATTGAGCGAAATCACTGCTCAGTTGGAGTAAGTAGCATCTTTAGATAACAGCTGGGAAGTGCACATAGTGCTATTTCCCCAGAGAGAATTCGCCACATCTTTCTGGTCATGGGACTTTTGGGAGTCATGTTCTCTTGTTATTGTATATTAGTTCTGAAGGAGATGTTTATTGTTTGCCTTTTTTACTGTGTGATGTTTTGCACAGTTGTTTTGGTTTATATGAGGTGCAGAGCTGATGGGGTTTCAACTTAAACTAATATGAATAGGTTAAATCTTGTATCGTATAATGTCCACGGATTAAATCATCCCATCAAGAGGAGGAAGATACTGAGCCAACTGAAGAAACTACAATGTTCAATTGCATTAATACAAGAAACACATTTGGTTGAGGGTGAATATAAAAAACTGAAAAGGGAGTGGGTCGACCAAGTATTTCATGCCTCATATGGTAAGAAAAGGGGCGTAGCCATATTCATTAATAAATCTCTACCATTCTCTGCAGAGAAAGTGATAAAAGATAATATGGGAAGATATGTAATGGTTGTTGGCTCCATAGGAGATATGACTATCTCTGTACTAAATATCTATGCCCAAATGAGGAGAAAGAGACATTCTTTAAAAACATAGCTAATGTAATTACCAATAATGGAAAGGGGATGATACTAATGGGAGGGGATTTCAATACGGTACAGAATGGAAGTGTTAAATAATGTTATTACAGAGTTAGGTCTTACTGATCCATGGAGAAATAATAACCCTAGAGAGAAGGATTTTACCTTTTATTCAAATCCACATGGCAGTTATTCAAGGATAGATTTTTTTTTGTGTGTCACAACAAAGTCTTGAACTGTGGCATAGAGACTTTAACTATAAGTGATCACGCCCCTATTACACTAACTGTGCTATGGGTAAAGAATATTTTTTTAAATACTGGAGACTTAATGTGCAATCCTATCAGATGAGAGGGTGGTAAAGGAAATAAAACACAATTTTAAGGAATACTTTCAAATAAATGACAATGGCGAGGTATCACCATCGATTTTATGGGAGGGGGGAAAAGCAGTTATAAGAGGGAAAATAATAGAAATAAAATCCAGGTTGAGAAAAGCTCATCTAGAACAGCAAAGAGTGTTAGAGAGTAAAATCAAAGAACTGGAGTTAGAACATAAAAGAACATCAGACAACTCCACACTCCTTGAACTGAAATCAGGCAAAGATTGGATGAACTTTCAACATATAAAGCAGAAGGAGCTCTACATTTCACAAGTCAAAGATATTATGAGATGGGCAATAGAGCAAGTCGTTTGTTAGAATTCCAACTTCGAAAGGCCCAAAAAAATAGGATAATTTCAAAAATAAGACATCCTGATTCCAAACAAATTATGGCAAAGCCAACACAGACAGCGGAAGCTTTCGTGGATGATTCAGAGTCTAATTTCATAGAAAGCAAAGCACAGGCATTCCTTAAAAGATTACATTTACCATCATTATCGGCGGAAGAGGCGTCTGAAATGATACAGCCAATTTCACTACAGGAAATATCTGACACTATAAAAATTCTTAAAAATAATAAATCCCCTGGTACGGACGGGTTCCCGGGAGAGTTTTATAAATCTTTTGCAGAAGAGATCACACCAGTATTATCTAAAGTCTTTAACTATTCTCTATCATCAGGTAACCCACCAAAAACTTGGTCAGAAGCCTCGGTCTTGCATAAGGAGGGCAAAGATCCAACTTCATGTGAGGGATATAGACCTGTTAGCTTGCTCTGTAATGACTTAAAAAATATTAACAAACATATTGGCACAGAAAATGCAGAAATGTATAACCAAATTAATCAAACCGGATCAAACAGGTTTTATAGACAAGGTGCCAACAATATTAGGAGAACATTAAATCTTATATCATGAACTGAAAACCATCCCCAGCCTACCATGATGCTCAGTTTAGATGCACAAAAGGCATTTGATCAGGTAAAATGGAGCATCCTATAGGCAATTTTTGGGTTTCACTCAACTTTCATATACCCAGTCTATAGACTGGTGAAAATGGTGTATAAAAACCCAAAATCACAGATCAGAGTTAATGGTCATTGATTTTTTCTTATTTGACCAATGAAGCTAAATCCGTAGCTATGATGCTCTGAAGTGAATGTTCAGCAGAACTAGAAGGAAAGGTACATTTTAAATGGACTAATAAAGGGTTTAGATACCTGGGTATTATTATTAATCCTATCACATCACAGCTATTTGAAGCAAACTATGGGAAATTGATAACTGAGATAAAGAAGGATTTGGCTAGATGGGAGATTTTACCTCTGACTCTGATGGGGAGAATAGACACGGTAAGAATGAATATATTACCAAGATTGTTGTTTTTGTTCCTGTCATTACCTATTGTGATTTCTAGTTCTACTTTTAAAATATTAGACAAAATCCTATCAAAATTCCTATGGCAAAATAAAAAAAGCTAGAATTAAATATAAGACACTTTGCCCGAAAGAGAAGGGAGGGCTGAATTTACCTAATTTAAAAAATGACTATTGGGCAGCTCATCTTAGCGCTATAATTATGTGGATAGGTAAAGAGACAGATGCGGTGTGGGTGGGAATGGAGCAAAATTCATGTCAAAATGTACCTCTGGAATCACTTCCATTCTTGACTGAAACGGCACAGAAGAAGCTCAAGATTGGTAATGGCTGGATCAGGGGAACGATGAAAATATGGTCAGCAGTACGAAAGAAATGAAAACTGTCAAACTCCATTCGTAGGGCCACTAAAATAGCAACAAACCCAGATTTTTTACCATCTATTATGGATGCAGGACACAACAAATGGACAAACAAGGGGTTAATATATATATTAACACAAATTAGCACAAGTGTTCAATGGACAAATCATGAAGTCATTCGAACAATTTACACAGGAATTTAATCTACCATCTCATGACTTTTATAAATTCATAGAACTAAGACATTACCTTCAGAAACATAAGGAATGGGAGAATATTTGTAAAACACCATCCAAACTAGAGGAACTGTTAATGTCATTTACAGAGGAAGAGACAAAAAAAGGGGTTAAATCAAAAATGTATACAGCACTACAACATGAATCTAACAATAACAATATATGTCAAAGAAAATGGGAGTTGGAAACAAATATTATAATAACAGATGAAAAATGGGAGGAAACATTCAAAGCAGGACATAAACTAACTAACAGCCCAACATGGAGGGAATTTGAGTGGAAGGTGAAAATGTGGTATTTTAACACTCCATCTATCACTTCAAAATACAGCAATACATCTGAACTATGTTGGAGGGGTTGTGGATTGGTGGGGGACTTCACACATATATTCTGGGATTGCCCAAAGCTCCTGGATTTCTGGAAGAATGTTCAAAAGAAGATTAAACAGGTTTTGGGTATTAACTTTACTTTAGATCCAGCACTTTTCATACTGGGTATATTTCCTGATAATATGATGGATAGAGATTTGATTTCTTTATTGAGAATTCTGCTTTTAATAGCAAAACAAATAACAGGTTCCTGGTTGAAGCCGCAGCCCCCCAGCATAACACAATGGATTTCCATTTCCTTTCCATTTCAATTTAAATTTCAATGCCCATTTCCATTTCCATTGTTATTCTCATCTTCTCTGTCATTTCTTTCTCATGTTTTCGTTCCTCCTTCTCTCTCTGCATCTCCTCTTCTTTCTCCTTCAAAATCTTCTACTTCTACTTCTAGTGTGCTTTTGTACATCTGCCTCTGCCTCTTGGAACATCTCGGTGGTGTAGCAGCCGCCACCATTTTTCTTCACCATTGAGTCAATCTTTGTCAACAGACCACTGACTTGTGTGCGGTCTGTCTGATCAGTGTTATTGAAGACATGGTATCTCCCTCCACAGTCAGCAATAAGTTTTTTGACAAAGTCATCACAGTCTTCTTCTAGATAATTCTCAAATGGTTGATTTTTCAGCTCATCTCCTCTAGTGAATGTAACAATGATGAAACCCCCTGAATTCTTGCCAAAAACTTCCATGATCAGGTTCACAGTCTCTTTTTCATCCCGTGCAAAACGACCAATTTGCATCACCAGTAAGAACACATGAGGTCCAGGGGCCAACATACTCATGCATTTCTGAAGCTCCTGTTCAACCTCATCAGTGGAGAGAGTTGTGTCGAACAAGCCGGGAGTGTCGACCACAATGACAGACCTGCCATCAATCTGTCCAGATGCTTTCTGGCAAACCTTGGTCACTGATTTTGGGTTGGCTTTGGATATAAAATGCTGTTTGCCCAAGATGGTATTTCCAGTGGCACTCTTCCCACTGCCAGTCTTTCCTATCAGAACCATCCTGATGCAGTGTGTGCTTTGATTTTCTTCATAACCTGTCAACCTGGCATCCAACACCTCAGGGACCTGCTGCTGGTCCTTAATGTTGAGGACAACGTATCCTTCAGTGTAGGTGAGGCAGTTTCCTTTGTTTTCACTGACAATGTTCTCAATCTTCTCCATCAACAATGAACGGTCATCTTTCAACATGCTGTAGTGTCTTCCTCCACATTCTTTAAGGAGCTGATTTACAGAGAAACATGTTTCATGTCCCTCATGTGTTGTGATGACCATTGAGTATTTAAAGGCTTCTTGACCAAGCAAACTCAAGATGAACTTCAATGTGAGTCTGTTCTCCTCTGTGAATTCAGAAGGCTTCACTAACAGCAAGACATTTGGTCCAGGGTTGCAAAGAGACATGCATTTCATCATCTCTTGTCTCACTGATTCCTCAGATAGAGTGAAGAGGTCTGGGGTTTTCACTACAGTTAAAGGTTTTCCCTTCCACTGTCCACAGGCGGCCACATGTTGCTTGGTTGGGGAATGTTTTTGGAAATGAAAAACTTTCTTCCCTAAGATCAAGTTGCCAAGTTTTGTCTTTTTGTCCTCACTTTTTCCAAACAGCACAATCCTGAGTCCAGCTGCTGTAAAAAAACATTTAGAAAAATACAAACATTCAAAATAATCTCCAAGAATCCAGTGAGCACATATAGATGTTGATTCTACACTTGGCTAAGTTAGATAGATCTAGGGCTGGGCGATAAACCAAAAATGTACAACTTTTATGCATGTGCATTATGAGCTCACATCTAGATAGGGTTGCCAGTAGGGCTGGGTGATAAAACCATTTCAATAATTATCACCAAAAGAAATCCTACGATAACGATGACAAACTGATGAGAGTAATTTTCGCTAAGTGATTCTGGTCTGCATTTGGATCTAACCTCTGCTTGCAACATAATCAGCCAATCAAGCCACAGCAATAGGGTAGAGCATGTAGAGCCAAAACAAGGAAGAAAAAACACTTTGTTGCAAATGCCCACTCACAAGAGCTGGCAGACACACGTGATAATGAGAGACTGTGAGGAGACTCAAACTTCCACACAAGATGAGGAAATTGTGGCAAGGAGAGGCCACACGACGTCTGTGATTTGGAAATGGTTCGGATTTCTAAAGTCAGATAAAGAGAAAACCAATATCCGTTGCAGAATATGCAGGCGATTTCTGCCAACGAGGACGAGAAACACAACAAGCCACTTACTGCGGACAAGTGATCCGCGCTTTAAATTTTGTTGTGAGTCCATTTTTATTTTATATATTTTTCTGTATATGTGTGGCATAAAAAAATGAATACAACTACCAGTACCAATGTACAACAGCCAATGAATGTAGCGCAACATGTTTATTTTTTGTTTGATGTTTATTTAACAGCATTGTTGCTATCGCCTTGTTGAGGCATATTAAACCATATTGGGGAGTATCAGGTGCGATCCGATTGACGGCAAACTAATTCAACCTATCCCTAAACCCGAATTAACATAAATTAGGCCTACGTGAAAAAATAATAACCTATGTCTACCCGGTATAACGGGGACTACGGTCCCCCTAGCTCATAGCCGGAATCAGACGAACACTCCTCCTCGCTCCAGTCCACATCGCTCAAGTCTGAGACGTCTCCACTGTTTCAATAAGTGTTTAATTATAGCAATAAGTACAAACAACGACGTATCTTCAAACACCTGACTGATATCAAACATATCTCGGGCAGTACAACTGTATCACTCACGCGACAGTCTTTGACTGGACTCCGCCCCCTGTGTTAGTCCCTCAAAGGTCCCACTGGGAAACACGTACTGCAACGTCCACCAACAGATTCCCCTTCACCCAGTTCATGAAACAATGCCAAAGTCTTTTCTACATTTAGTCTTCGGTTTGATCTCTTCATCTTCTCTCTCCTCATCCTCTTGCTCCTCAAATAGCAGGCAATAGTGGACAATCCTTACGCAACTCAAATAGATTACTGCTCTGTGTTTCGGATTGAGATTGTTTTGGGGTGCTAGTGCGAAATGGCCTAACATGGTTCAAATATTACCTAGCTAACTTTTCTAGCTGTGCAAATAACACATTGTTAGCAAAATCAGACGATCATAATTCAAATGTATTCAATCACGAACGACAAGGGAATTATTGGCTAAACGTGTTATGTTTAATTTACACTTGGAGTACTGCTACTGGACGCCAAACTCGTCGGGATTAGGGACATTGAACGCAGCATTGAAATCACACGCTGGTGTGATTGGCTGAACTTGAAAGTGACGTCTGATAGGCTACAGAGAAAGGCCCTTTAGAAAAAATGCATTTGTGAATCTAACCACGTCAGGTAACTCTCAAAAATCCACACACAAATGTAACGAGGTTCACAACTCGTCTGGAGGTTTCTAAACGCAGATTCGACAATCTGTAAATAAATGTAACAACATTTAAATATGTTTTAGATGAACACTGCAGCTGTTTTTAACTGAGTATATTTGTGGATTTGTTTTACATTTATATAAAACGAGACGTATTTGTGTGTGCATCGGAAACAGACATTTGTGAACACTAATTTATTTGTGAACCTTCTGTCATTTATATATATATATTTTTTACATTTATATGAAACGATACACATTTGTGTGTGCATTGAAAAATATATTTGTGAACAGAGACATTTATATATAAATCACAAAATATATTTGTGAATGTTGTATTCATTTGTGAATATTGAGAGTTAACTGACTCCATACTCCTCCATTCCTTGGAGGAATAAAAGAAGAAATGTAAAATAACTTCAATAGAGAGTGTGTCAAAGAATTTATTGCACCTAATAAATCATACAACATAATTAGGCCACTATACTTTATATAGGCTAACTTACAACCGAACTCATTGAGGGGGTGAGATAATTTGAGATCATCATTCAATAAATCAATAAATAAAAATACCAACTTATTACACAAACCCACCTGTTGTCCAGCTAACGTTAACCTAATGATCCGTCCATTCGTGTTAACGTTACATGCACTTGGATTGTTTAACTGTTAGCTAGTAGACTAACGTTATCTTATAATGGACAGAAGCTAACATTAGCTAACTTTACATTAGCGATAGTTTTTCAACATTCGGTCAAAGTTGAACGCCACATGAATGTGTAAAGAAAATAAAGAAAAGAACAAAATAAGCAGAACACAAATACAAGACATATAAAAACAAACTGCCAAGTATTATGAGATGCAGAAAAAGGGACTATTATGGTAAATTATTGGAGGATAACAGAAATAACATTACAAATACATGGAAAGTATTGAATGAGATTATTAAAAATGGAACTGGGAAAATAGGTTATCCAACCTACTTCTTGACAAAGAATAATACAACTATTAATAAAATGGATTAGTTGCAGATGAATTTAACAATTGTTTTATTAATGTTGGTCCTAATTTAGCTAAGGCGATTGCTAAGCCTAGTTGTAGCGATGACGTGGAAAGTAAAACTAATGATGTAGAAAAATCCATGTTTATAAGGGGAACAGATGAAAAAGAAATTATCGACATTGTTAAAGCATTTAAGAGTAAAAAGTCTACAGATTGGAATGGTATTGATATGTCTATGGTTCAAAATATTAATGAGTGTGTAGTGAAACTGCTGACACATATTTGTAATCAATCTCTACAAACTGGTATATTTCCTAGCAAAATGAAAATAACTAAAGTCAGATTTATCTGCACAAACAATCAAGTCTGACTGGTCTGACTGGACTCACCACATGCTGTAGTCGCTGACTCTGCCATGATGCCACTCTACTGGAAACCCACGAGACAGAAATTCAACAGGAGGAGCTGCTGTCTGTTGGGCTGTAAGAAACACAGGAAGGAAAATATGGAGAATTTAAAGTCTCTCTCCCTCTGACACACACATGCAAACACACACTCTTAATCTCCATCAGTGTTAAGGGGGTGTATCTTGATTTTGTGATACAATGTGTTCCAACACTGCCAAAGGCACTGATTCCTTGTATACCTTTATTTATCAGACCTCTATGCTTTTTCCAGCTCCATTCTGCTTCTCACACACACATTCTGGGAGCTGCCCAGTACAACCAGTCTTCTACTGGTTACATGCTGCTTCTCTACCTTCTGGATATAGATATATATATATATATATGTATGTGTATGAATGTATGTATAGCTGGTTCTGTTGAAACGAGCATGTGTTCTCAGTAAACCTTCCCTGGATAAAAAGTTACTATATAACAATTATTATTAGTATTAGTATTAGTAGTAGTACTGCTGTAGTAGTAATTGTTATAGTAGTAGTTCCAGTAGAAGTATTAGCAGCAGTAGTAGTAGTAGTAATAATAGTAGTTTTAGAAGTAATAGTAGTAGTAGTAGTACTACTGTAGTAGTCTTTGTATTGTTGTTGTTTTCTTTATCAAGTGGTTCTTCTTCCTCATTCTCCTTTAGTCTGGAATTCAGACTCTGGATCAGCTCATCTGCTGATCTAAGATACATAAAGGCATTAATAACTTCCTCCATGCCAGAGTGGAAAACAAACACCCTCATTTTAGAGAGATTTCTCAAATGAACAAATCTGTGGACTTGATTCTCATAATTCAGACCAAAATAAAAACCATCAGATTTGGTAGCTTATTTAGTTTATTTTTCACTTCAATCAGGTGAACATGCTGCACTTCTCCTCTCTGAGGCCTGTTTCTATCTTCTTTTAGCGTCTTTTTATTGTATCATTATATTTTAATCATCTGTGAATCTACAGTATTTTCTCTTCTTACTTTATCAAGTTGATCTGATAATTATAAACTGTGATTCTGGTCCATCTGATCACCAGGCCTGAATAGTTACACAATTGAGGATTATCAATTTGATCATGCAACCTATCCTGTGATTACATTATCAATTTATTATTGTATTCACACTAAAGATACATTTCTGTCTTGATTTGTCTGCATTTATTTTGGTTGAGTCTACTCACCAGGTGAATTTCTTACTGCGCCATTCGTTGTTCAAGCTCATGAATGAAAGTGAATCTGTAAAGTGTAACTCCACCTGCAACCAACTCACCTGAGACAAGTGGGTGGGACACTCAGACATGAACCAAGTCTAGTTTTACTTGTAGCCTAATGTCACAACCAGCCAAAAGGCCAGACACAGAAATAATGATGTTCTAGTGTTTATATCTGTATATACATAGAAAAACAGTGCAACTGGTTCCATCTAGACATATAGAACTAGCTGGTAGGGATTTGGAAACATACACAAGACAAACACATCCAGACAGGAGACCATATAAAAACACCATAGCTAATACACATGCTATAACACATTTTCTGTTTTGTTTGTTATGTTGTTGTTGTTGTGTTTGTTTGTTTGTTTGTTTTGTTAACTAAAACTAAAACTCCAATCTGCTGTTTCTCACTGCTCTTCCCAGAGATCACCTGTCAATCAAACAGCGTGTCCAATACGGTGACGTCATCCTCCTTGGATTTTCTATTGATGCAGTTTGAGTTCCTGTAGGTGGCGCTCTTTTCTTTGTCTGTTCAGCCACGGTGGATATCACTGCTCATGCTAACTACCCAGTTCTTCTTCTATTGATTCCAAACAAGCTAGAAACCTAAAACACATCACTTAATTTCTCCCATAAAGACCTACCTGACACCGGGTGTTTATAACAGCAGATGGAAAAGCTTCATGACCTGGTAGAGGTTGAATCACTGTTGAGTTATAGTGAGCAGATATATTCTAAATATTTGCTGCAGATATTCAATATCTGTACCAACTGTATCTTCTTAAGTATTTAGTTTTTCCTCCAGAGTTTTGTTCTTGTCAGAATGGAAACAGAATTTAGATCATCATGGGAGACTAAAACTCTCTCTGAAATCCAGAATACTACAGATACTACTACTACTACTGCTGCTGCTATTACTACTACTCCAGCTATTACTATTACTACTATTACTGCTGCTACTACTATATGACAATAAAGTTGAACTTGAACTTGAAAGCTGTATTTAATTGTTCTTAGCTCATTTGCTTGGAGTTTGGAGCATTCCAACATGCCATAGCTGATCTGGGGTCAGGTTGAACTCAGATCAGCCACCTATGATTGTAATACTGTCATTTAATGTAGTCTTTATTATCAGTATTATGTTTCTTATTAATAGCCTTTTTGTTTATTATCTATACGTACAGAGAAAGGGTTTTTGCAAGTTGGCTTGGTCCAAAGTTCAGGACCTAATTGAATTGAATTTATTTTTTAAATATTCCAAATAGCAATTTCTTTGTTCGGTACCCAATAGTACCTCATCTGGGTTACAGGCCCTCTGGGATCTATAGGATCAAGGATAACAAGTTGAGACTGAGAAAAAGCAATATTTCATCCACATTGGCCTTTGCAATGCCAAATGGCTAAAGCTGGTGCAAATTGGTCCCAAACTCTTTCATATAGAGTCAGACTACAAATCCTTCCAGGCTTTCTGAGATCCTGAGTTAGTTACCCTTAAAAAACAGTCTTACCTTGATGGCCATCCACATCTACTGACTCCCTCCAAGAAGAACAAAAATGCAGTTGAAGCTTTGTTGTGGGCAGCAGCATTGAGATATAGGATCTAGATAAAAAGGGTTCAGGAGACATAATGCGTATCTGATATTACTCTATCTGTTTAATTCTAACAATGGTAAGAACTATATGCAAGAATTACTGTTTCACATTTTATGAACAACTACTATGAAGCTCATCAGACAAGTCTGTTCAAAACATTGCTTAATGGTAGGTGTTAAATGTTACACTGTGGGGTCGTATCAGGGGGTTTCTGTTCAGCGCCAGGTTTTAGGTTTGGGATGCATACATTAGAACTTATTTTCAAGAAACGATTTTGAAATGCTCTCATTGAGAAATCATCAATTCTGCCAAATATCACAATGTTGAATCTTAGGAGAGAAAAATACATGCGTAAGTTCAAGCCTTGCTTTGAGTGTGGAGGGAGGAACATGGAGACATACTGTACATGGAGAGGGATCCTATCCAAAGGTTTGTCGACCTTTTTTGTGATCAAAACAAATGACGGATGTTACATTATTGAATCACTAAAGAAATTTCTGTTTACTTTGTCTCTCATGGCTTCCATAAAAAACGTTTTGCAACACCGCTTGGCTCAACTGTGACGCTGTACTTGACTGCCCCCTTTTGGTATTGTTGGGAATAACATTCCTTGTCCTTGTACATGGACAGGGATCCTATCCAAAGGTTTGTCGACCTTTTTTGTGATCAAATTAAGAGAAACACGGGAGGGAAACAAATGACGGACGTTACATTATTGAATCACTAAAGGTATTGTTGTTTATTTTTCTTTTGTCTCTCAAGATTTCCATAAAAAAAGTTTTTGCAGCTCAACTGTAGCGCTGTACTCGAGCACCCTCTTGCGGTATTGTTGGGAGTAACATTGGCATACTGTGAGTAATATGTTAGGACAGCATGAAGTTTTTGTAGTTGGTTTCATTGAAGAGTACAGTTGTAGCACAAATCACCTGAAGCTATATAATTACACCAGATGTGCACTTAGGACCAATGTTCCCTCTAAACTGTGTGTGTGTGTGTGTGTGCGCGCAAGATAACATACAGTCCATTCTTATCTTCTCAACTCTGTTCTGGCTGTAGAGTTACATATTTACACTATACTTATTTATATGATGTTTGACTGATTAATTAAAGCCTCTATTTTCAATATTGCAAATGGTTGAGAAGTTGAATGATAGGTTTCTGTGTATCCCGTGGGGGGTGGGTGATAATATTAGGAGCCTGAATGCAACAGTCCTTGACGCAAAGGGCAAAAGTGAATTCAAATATTAAACCCAGCTCTCGAATTTGTTGTCGAAATGCCCTTTAAGTTATTAAAAGTAGGGGAAAGGCTCCATTTTCTAGTGACCAAAGCCAATCACAACACGTGCATTAATAAGTGAGAAAAATATTTGTTACTATATTATCGTTAAAGCGCGGGTGTCTTAAAGCCATCTTTGTTGCTTTCTCCGGTTTTTTTTTTCTCTTTTTTACAATCACAAGAATGTAAGTTGTCAAACGTAATTTACTCCTTCATTCCATGCATCATTTTTTTGAGTCTATCTTCCTCATGGTACTGTACACTGGAACAATGTGCTGTTAGTCACTCACTACAACCAACTCTAACAGTTGTCAAGATGTCTCTGCATAACTATCACTAAGACCATTTCCTGTACATTTACTGCACTTGGAAATTAAAGTGATTCTGATTCTTTTACCTGTTACAGATGGAGAAATGCCTGGTGCAGGTCAGAGGTCAGATTTCCCAGTTTCAGGGGCCATAGACCTGTAGCAGAGGGTTTCACCATCATAAAGCATTGCATTTTTTGACTCTTACATGACCCTTTAATTCCATGTTTTTATTTGTGCATCTTTAGCAACTTCTGCAGCAGTACCATGAGCCGAGACAAGTGGGTCAGTAGTACATTTATTACAAATGACAACTTCAGAAGAGAAAACACATCATAGAATCCACATATATATCCACAAATTTCCTCATCCATTTTAGTTTTAGTTTTAATATTTTGATTGAAATGATCCACAAGACTTTTAGAAATGTCTCCCGTGTAGGTAGGTTAGCCTTGGTACCACATGGGGCTCCAATTGCCAACCTTTGTGTCCAAACTTCTCGCTCTGGAAAAGAGAGATGCAACATTTGACTTATTCTGTTAAATGATGACTTTGGACAATTTGTGCCACGCAGCAGTGGCATAAATGTTTGTTATTAATTGTATCTTCCTTGTCATATTACTTTTGCACTGGCCGTGATAAAAAGATTACAACCAGTGATCTAAGATTAATACATCACAGCGCCGCTGGTGTAGTGGTATCATGCAAGATTCCCATTCTTGCGACCCGGGTTCGATTCCCGGGCGGCGCACGCATTTTGCTAATCTAAGAAACGCATTATGGGCACTCTAATATTCTTGTGAATATGTCGCCACGTTGTTGGAATTGTACATTTACAGTTGCTGTAAAGTATCAAGAAATTATAAAGTTTAATTAAACCGCTTGCTATATAACGTTAGTTTAACTCTCAGGCTGTGACTGGGTCACATGCATTTCCCAGATGCGTCCAGCTGCTATTTCCTCTTGTAGTTTTGCTGACTGGCCTAAAACCACTAATATTTTCGTGGAAAATATAATAATGCATAGTTATACAACAACTATGGGTATTCAATCGATAGATTTGTAAATTATGCCATGCAGATGTGGCGGCAGATCTTCGTGTATGTGTGCGTGCGCGGGTGTGTTGAAGAGAGAGCGCTTGATTTTGGCTTCATTTCAGCGCGCAGGTTGACGCTGCTGACGCCGCTCCTCCGCCATCTTCAACTTCCCATTGTTTGCATCAGACTGAGGCTGTCTGCGGTGTGTGTGAGCAGATTTGGGCACCGATTGATATTAAAATAGTAGTAAGTTATACCATTTACGTTTGCGGTCACTCAAGTTCAGCACAAGGTATTTGTATGTCAACGGATTAAACACTTCTCAGGACGCGACCACTCAACCATGATGATGGACGACGATCAGCCCAAAACCTTGTGAGTAACAGCGGCCCTGTCTACGTCCTGGAATGGGAAGGCTCCGTGTAACTATACGGCGCGTCCTAAATGCTAGCAATGTTTCCATTTTGTTATACCAAACAAAAACTACAAACCGTTGATATTTCCACATCAATAATATTTCCCCGTTATCATTTCACATCGTTAATGGCATTTGGCATGCAACAATGAGAAAATGTTTTTTCGGCATGAGCATGTTCCGTCATGTCTGTTTTAGCCGAGTAAATAGACGGGACCCTTAGCGCGTCTGAAAATGAAACCGAAGCGCTAATGCTAGCTAACGTTAGCTTAAAATGCAAACGCAGCTACCGATGTACTCGTACCAAAATACATAAATATGTCGAATTGGCCATTGACAAAGTCGGTGTCTCTTTGTATTCTAAGTAAGTTGTTTGCCTTTTGTGGATGGGACTTATCATATAATTAGCTAGCTTAGAAACCCGCTTAGCATGAGGCCCATTTGAATGCATTTCTTCACCGGCTAACCATAGCTAGCTGGCCGACAAGCCACGTCAACGCTCAGAGAGACGGGCCGAGACGGCTCTAATAAGGAGGTCACCACGCTCGTCTTCGCTGTGTAAAGTCGAGAATGCCCCTATTCGTATTTAAGCGGTTTTCATTTTTTTTTCATGTGGTTTTTAATTAATTGTTCGTGTCAAAGTTGGGAGTCAGGGTTGTAGCTAGCTTGGTTAACTAGCCTTTGTTTGTATGCTACTTCCTGTTTCACAAAGCCTCCATCTCTCTCCCCTTGTTTGCAGGTATGTGGGGAACCTGTCCAGGGATGTTACCGAGCCCCTCATCCTGCAGGTCTTCACACAGATCGGGCCCTGCAAGAGCTGTAAAATGATAGTTGATGTGAGTATTGTCCCCTTGGTATTGGACACAGGTTTTTTTTTTTTATAGGAACTACCTATAAAAAAATCTTGCTGGGATCACCATTATAGTCAGTTTTGTGCAGCTGCCAAAGAAAATCTTTATCCACAGATGTACTGTCCGTGTACTGTTGATTTTCCTCTTAATCCTTGATATCAGGCCCAACACTCCTATACTGATGGCTGCTGTCATCTGTAGTGATTCAATTATGCTACCTTTGCTGTGGACTTAATATCAGGCTTGTGTTCCCATTGACAGACGGCTGGAAATGATCCATACTGCTTTGTGGAGTTCTATGAGCACAGGCATGCTGCTGCCTCGCTGGCAGCCATGAATGGACGTAAAATAATGGGTAAGGTAAGCTATCGTATCTACAGGGTGAGTGGGGATGGGTGGGCTTTGGATGTGGAAATTTGATGTGATCCGCCTTCGAGAAAATTAGCCGACTGCTTGGCATTGATATTCCAGTCATCTGACTGTTTAGCTTAATTGTTGTCACCTAAAAGGGCAAGTTGCTGCAGTTAATCCCTGCTAAGTTGGCTTTTGCTACCTTATTTATTTTTGACAATAGAGCCTGTGCTGTGCTGGCTCATTATTTAAGTTTCACCAGTTCCAATCAATATTCTACTGTAGAGTGCAACAATTTTCAATCTTAACAAGTGATTTAATTGTGAATTGAGTCTTAAAATCTTACTTTTCTCTCGGTCAAATCTGGCCATGAGGTAAGATCATTTGTTTCCACTAGAAGAATTTAAGTGAACAGAGTGACATGGTCTTAGTAGTAATGGAGTAATCTGATTTCTTTATTTTGTAAAAACATACTTTGAAACAAGTGAAACTACATTTAAAGCAGGTAAGATTATCTCACAGCATTGGCAATTTAGTATTGTGAGGTACGGTTTTAAGATTCAAAAGGTTAAATTACTTGTTAAGGTGAACATTTTTTTTTTTGTAGTCAAACTTGCATTACGCCAACAGATACACTAACAGCAGAAGTAGTCGCCTATCTTTAGTACAATATTTCATCCTTGATATATGGTCCCTAGTCAATGGGATTTTTCTCATATTCTCAATACTTTAAGGTAGCTGGCAAATTATGGCCATGGTGACGCTCCTTCCCGATTGCCGCCACTGTGTGTGACAGGGGGCTTATTGCTTTAGAGCTACACCAGCTGAAGGCAGTAGTATTGTACTGTGAATGATGTAAACATACCCCACCTGGCCTGTCCTCTCTCTGCCCCTTTCCGCAGGAGGTCAAAGTCAACTGGGCCACGACACCAACCAGCCAGAAAAAAGACACAAGCAGTAAGTCCAAGCCACTGTCACTGGGAGTATTTAAGAGCATGTAATAATATAAAGGATGTACAAAGTTTGGGAATGTATGGAGGTAATGTTGCTCAAAGCCAGTCAAGAAATCAAGTTCTTGACAAAGTATGGTGTTTTGTGTACTAAGCCTGTTGGTGTCATGTCTAAGCTGTGTTGTTCTTTTCCCCCTACAGATCACTTCCATGTCTTTGTCGGAGACCTCAGCCCAGAAATCACCACAGAAGATGTCAAAGCTGCCTTCGGCCCGTTTGGCAGAATATCGTATGTGTCAAGATAATATTTACTGACAAACATTATTGAATCAAGAATGTATGGTGGGAAATAAAGATGGGCCCCGATGGCATGAAGTACCCCAGGAAGTGCCTGTCAAAAAGGAATGGAAATTCAAGAATGTGAAAGTGCAACGTTCCAATAACTGATAAAACTAACTTGTAAAATGATTCATCCCATTTACTCATTTGCGGTTTATTGTCTCACTGGAAAAAAAAGCATATTATGAATTATTTGTCTATGATCGTGAGGTGATGGTTAGACATTTTGATTACAAAATTGCTCTAATTTCACCATTGCAAGGAATTATATACTTCTTAATGATATTTTTAAGCTTCGCCTTGTTCAGTTTGCTTCATAATACTTTTTAATTCTAGATTTAGGGGTTTAATAGACTTATTCTTCTGTCGCGGCCTACTAAAGTATCACTCTAATTATAGTCATTTTATTTAGTGTATGTTTATATATAATATGTAAAAATCAATTTTTTTTTTTTACATTATCACATTCTTATGATAAAGTGATTCTGACTAAATTTTGAAGCTATTGTGTTTTTGATGTACTCCCATCGTTGTTTGTCCACAGGGATGCCCGTGTTGTGAAAGATATGGCTACAGGGAAATCTAAAGGCTATGGCTTTGTGTCTTTCTTCAACAAGTGGGTAAGTAGTCAAGAAACGCCTCTACTCTTGCTTAATTGTTGTTGTTCATACCCCATCGACAACGTCATCATAGATCCTGCGTTATTTAATAGTGGCGCGCAACGTAAAGACCCAATTCTTGCTCTTGTTCCAGGATGCGGAGAACGCCATTCAGCAGATGGGAGGTCAATGGTTAGGAGGCAGACAGATCCGAACTAACTGGGCCACAAGAAAGCCCCCTGCCCCGAAGACCACCTATGAAAGTGCGTTGCCGTGTGAGGAGATTGTTTATCTTCATACATTGGGATATCCGGGTGGTTAGATTCACGTGTTAACCGCCGTGTCTCCGTCTTTTCCCGCCAGATAACTCCAAACACCTATCCTTTGATGAAGTAGTGAACCAGTCCAGCCCCAGTAACTGCACTGTGTACTGTGGTGGAGTCAGCACAGGACTGACAGGTGAGAATAGTACTATAGAATAACAATGGCCATGATAATGAAATGTTTAACCAAGTGCTTTTCAAAGGAGATTGTTGGGGAAAAAGTGAATAAAACGGTGAATAATGGTTACAAACAAAAGCCGGCGAATACTGTAACAATAACAGGAAGACTAAAATGCAGCAATAACACATAATTAACACTCTAAGATCAGTTATTTAATTTAAGAGAAAACAATGCATTTGCTGGCCCTTTCTCTTGAGACATTCTTAAGTCTAGTGACCTCTAATAGCAACATCATGATTGCCCGCAGAATTTTAACTCAGATTGGCCAGGAGGATCCCAGGCTGCTCTCCAGTATGCCACTATTTCTCTTCATGCCGTCAATGTTTTTCCATGACACATCTACCCACATGGAAACATAATCTGATGTTCCCTCTCTATCTGGCTTCCAGAACAACTGATGAGGCAGACCTTCTCCCCCTTCGGACAAATCATGGAAATCCGAGTTTTCCCAGATAAAGGATACTCTTTTGTGAGGTATGTCACAAGTCAATTACACAAGTCTGATTAATACTTCCCTGCACAACTTTGTTTTTTCTAAGAAAATATAAGGGTATTTTTTTTATTTTCTTTAATGACGACGTGACCGGGATAAATTCAGATCCAGTACTACCATTTTTGGTAGCAGGGATGGTTTCTGCTGAGCCAGGGTTTGCTCCCAGACCTATTTTCAGTGCCTAAGTTCCTTCTGTAGTTTAACAATATGTAATGTGTATACTCACATTGTGATGTAATTATGCTGTATACTTGTTTTGAGCGATCAGTCAGACCATCGCCGTGTACAGTTTTCCAACAGCCAGAACAAATTTCTGGCAGAGGGGGAGGACTGTTGTTGAGTGAATATCCTTTAGTGTTTCCTCAGTCTCTCCCTCCATCTTTGTCCAGGTTTAACTCCCACGAGTCAGCAGCCCATGCCATCGTGTCAGTGAATGGCACCTCAATAGAGGGCCACATAGTCAAGTGCTACTGGGGCAAAGAGACTCCAGACATGATGAACCCCATGCAGCAGATGCCTATACCCCAGGTAAGAACATGCGTACATACTGTACCAACAAAACTCGACCACATCGCAGCCTTTTAGCAAGCTCTGAAGATGGCACATTGCATAACATCTGCAATTGGGTGGACACACTTACCCAACACGCCTTAAAGTACCAGGAGGAATTGAACCTCCAAGCCAAGAAATGTTGGAGCCATAATTGTTTATCCATTATAATGCACAGCAGACTGGAAGCCCTTATTCTTGCTGTAGTGGCAATTTTCAAAATAATCCATTGCATCTCGTGGTGGCCACCCAATGTTGGTACATGCATTTATCCTTTTATTCCTTTAGTACGTTTTGCAGTGAAAAGCCAGTTTCCAACAGGAGAGGAAAGGCATGAAAATTCATTGTAAAGTCGTTGGATCTTACAGTGCTCAGTGAGGGATCCCTGCATGACTCTTTAAAGCTTTCAAGAAATGTATTGATCAAAACAAACTGGTTCATTTTGAAGAGTAGAACATCTGCTACCCATTGTTTTCAGTGATTGGACACTTTCTATTAATGTCTATCCTTGCCTCCATTCAATGGTTGTGGATTGAATACCAGTCAAATAGGAGGTTAGTCTCCACTACCATCCACTCCAGCAGGTAGCCAGATCATTTGTACAAAGTTTAATTTGTAAAATGGTGAAAAGTGGCTTGTGAATTTGCAGTGAAGTGTGTTTCCTGCCCTGTCTTGAACTAGGCCTGTTGCCCAGGTATTGGACAAACACGTGATGCCCAAGTCCCATATCTTGTAGATTACAGGGGGGAAATGTGAATACTTGAACCGTGGGAACCGTGTTGTTTTACCTTCCATGTACGGTTTTGCTGGAAGGCATGCATCTGCGCTAAGTCATACTTTATTGTGTTGTGCTCTATTCTCTTCTGCAGCAGAACAAGATAGGCTTCCCTGCGGCCCAGCCCTACGGCCAGTGGGGCCAGTGGTATGGCAACGGGCCTCAGATCAGCCAGTACGTCCCCAACGGCTGGCAGGTCCCCACCTACGGCGTCTACGGCCAGGCCTGGAACCAGCAGGGCTTCAAGTAAGTAGCACGGTGCGCACAGGGCTCCCCTTCAACGCCTCCTCCTCCTCCAGCATCATCCAGGGTCCCCCTCCAAGACCAGGGAAGGGAGTGCCAGCTCTGGCCACAGGAGGGAGCCATGAACCCCCCCCCCCACCCCCCACCCCCCAAACCCACCTCTACCCCCCTCCCCTCACCAGCCCCTCACCATGTTCAGCTTATGAAGATTGAGACAAAAGCACACCAAAAACAACACATACCCGAACTCTTACTTTGTCATTGACTGTTTCACAATGTCATTATGATCCCCTCGCTGGTAAAGCACAATCCATCATTTGAAGGGCTCCATTCAAAAATGTCATATGTCCATGTTTGTCACTTTTTAGTCTTCAGTAGTTTAAATTGCAGATTTTTCCAGAAATGTTTAGTATTTGGTAGGCAACCATCTTAAACTAGTATTTTCTTTCCAAAATGAGTTTTACAGGATAATTGCAGGCACGACTGGAAGAGAATGTTGGTTTTTTTTTGTTTGTTTTTTCTTTTTCTTCAATTGATGGAGATCTCATTTCGGAACAAAACCTTTTCATTTAGCCCGTCGAGACACAGTGGTAGTTTGTCAACGGAGCCTTTTCTGATGTGCTTACGTTGTGCAGAATGACTGTGTTCTCCGAGGCTGTCGAGTCATTTTCTGTGTCTACATCCATGCCATAGCTTTTTACATCAAATTTTTTCTTGTTTTGTTGAATTATTTTTTACATCAATTACCTGAAGAGTTGCTATGTGTATGAATGTCAGTAGGCCATGTGAAATATCATTTGTAGATTGTTTTAAAGTTTTGTTTAGGGCAGCGAATGTGCAATGACTTATTTTTGTGTGCCTAAAAAAAACAACAACGAACGGCAACATCTGTAGAACTAGGTTATGTACGAAGGTGTAAGCTAAATGTAATTAAAAGCAGAGATGGTGTTTGGTTTTCTAATGTAAATGCGTTATGCCTAAGAAAAGGAAGGCTAAGCCTCTCTTTTTCTTAGGACTTGAAATCTGAAGATAAACTCTATCCTGTATAAGCTGTCCATCTCCGTTCTCTTTTTTTTTTTTTTTTTTCTTTCTAGGGTTTTGATTTGTCACAAATGATCATAAAACTCAAATTACATTATGTGAATTGGATGACATTACAATTTTGATTTCTTGTACATTATGGCCAAAAGTAGAAATGTTGCAAAGCAGATTTAAGGTAATCTACATTGTTGCCCGATACAATGTAACTTATCTTTTAGGCTCTAGTGTGATTATAGCTTCTGTTTTATGTTCGTCAGCATTTGGGAGGGTGGTAGAAGGGATTATATAGCTCGCTCTGCTTAGCCTGTACGCTCTTTTTCTGCTTGCCCGCTCACGTTCAGCCAAATTACATTTCCCTTCGACCCTTCCAAAATGCCCTCCACTCCTCTTCACTAGCCTGTTGCTAGCTTCATTTTCGCCTCTCTCATTCTAGCCTATCCAGATTCTAGTAGCGCTCATATATGCCCCCCCGGCTCCCTGTCGCCTTGTCTCTTCTAACTTGCTGGCATTTTGTCTCTCTCTCTGTCTCTCTCTCTCTTTCCCTCGTTTTTGCAGTCACTTACCGGCCAGTGCTGGGTGGACTGGCGTGAGCGCCATCAGTAACGGTGGGGTTATGGAGCCTACGCAGGGATTGAATGGGAGTATGCTAGCCAACCAGCCTGGTATGGGAGCCGCGGGATACCCTACACACTGATAAGGGGGCGGGGTGGGAGATTTGTCAACCGTCAGCCTCTTATTGGCTGTAAGGTGCCCCGCGGGGCTGTGTAACACCGCCTCCATTTGCGGCAGGACTAAGACTTTTACTGGGACATGGAACCTAATGGGGAGGTTGACATCCATACAAGATGTCAATGGGATTTCATGGGGGGTTGAGGTAAGGGGAGCCAGGGAGGAGCGATTTGACCCACACAGGTATTTACGCCCTTTGTGGTAGGCAAGACTGGCCATGAACCAGGGCTCTTACCGTTTTTAAGTTAACTGTAAATGAATATAAAACTGTAAAGGAGAAACTTTTTGGATTTGCGCTTTTTTTTTTTCTTGGGTTTTACATTTGACTCAAATTGCTTCCATTTTCACATCTTTCCTCTCGGACGGTCAACGAGGGTTTGTCGTTTTTTAAAGATGGGAAAACCTTTCAGTCTAAAATCATGTGCTAAGTTATGAACCTTAGTTATTGTTTGAGGAATGGAAATCGGTTTAAGTTTTTCTCATTTTCTCTTGGATTAAAACCAATTGCAGGGATTGTTGCCACTGCTGTTTCTCTGTAAGGGCAGATAAATATTGCACAGTTTTTCCTCTCTTGAACTTTGACAAAAATTTGATTACCAAGAGTGTTTTTCTTTTTGCATTCCATTTCTCCATATCTTTCGGACAGCCTCAAATCTTTTTGCTCCACATGTAAATAACCATGCATTCATTTGAAACGATGTAAGTAAAAATGCTACTGTTAACTGTGGGTGCTTGCTTTTTTTCTTTTTTTTTTTCTTTTTTTGTTTTAATAACTCAACAGTTAACTCCAACATTGTACGTAGCAGAGTGGCACTATCAAATGTGACACTGGCACGGTGCAACACACTTGTGATTCTTCCATGCAGGGACAGCAACGACAGCATTGCCATGCAGTGCAAACTTAAAAAGTAGACGGTAAAGGGCGAACATGTATGACACTTCTGATGGTTTCTTTTTTTTTTATCTATTGAAACGCCAGTATTTTGTATCACAAACCTGAGTGGATTCAACCTTTACACTGTTACCCTTTTTGCTAGAGAAATGGGGAGGCCTACATTAAAATTGTTGCCTTATAGAGCTGGTTTCTTTTAGCTGACATGATACACTTTTTAATTAGGCAGTGCCTACAGACATTTTCCGACCCTTTTGTTTAGAAAGGTGTTAGCCCTGAGTGATTGATAATGACTCTGCTACTGTAATCAATGTTTTCTTGCTTTGTCCAATTAAAATGCTGATGCGCATAAACAACGCTGTGAATTCTTTTCCACTTGGGTGTGTGGTTATTCTACCGGGGGGCATTAATGGAAACTTTTCACCTACAGATTTTCAAATTTGTTGTTCTGGAATTTAATTTCCACTTCCAGAGAAGGGATTACTTTGAGCCGATCACACACTGGAATAAATGCATTTGGAAATCAGTAGTGAGAGAAAATGTCTCAAGTCAATTGTTATTTCTGAAGCAACTTGTTTAGACTCTTTTTAGCACATTAGCTTCAGGGAAAGCACATACATTTGTCAACTTCATAAGACTGCAGTTTACATCTTGAGGAGCAGCCTCCCTTTTGCCTCTATGCATAGGAGCCCTGATAGTACACAAAGTGAAGGAAAAGTATGGGAAATATATCATCATTTAGCTGAACAAAAACCGAAAAGGGAACAAATCTTTATGATCTTAAGTCATATTGCTCAGCCACTATCAGCATGCATCATATTGAACGGTGACCAAAATCTTAAAATCCAGTCAAGAATATAAAATCTTAAGTGTATTTAAAATCTTAAATTATAATATAGGACTTCCATTGGTTCCACTGGGAAACCTAATAAAAATACATAAAAAGAGTTGTCATGATAACACAGACAGGCCTGTATTCTTTTTTAACATTGTTTCAGTCCTGTTGCGTGATTACATATTTTCTGTAGTGGTCGACAATTTCACATATGTGTTGTGGCGAAGAATCAACCAAATGGTGGTGGAAAAAGTATGAAACTGCAACAATGACAAGCTGTCCAAACCATCATCCAAGGTATAGGTATGGCTTCCAAATAGATTTCTTCATCTTTGGTCTTCATTGTAATGATAAAACCTGGACTCACTCAGTCCCCCTCCCAACAGAATTGCCATATCAGAGAGCGATCCAGTGTTGCATTAGCCTTTCTGAAGTCTGAAGTCCCTTTGGGCCTGACTCACCCCGATGACCTTACTTCGGCCAGACCAGTGTGCTCTTAATGGCCCGGTTAAAACATCCAAACCACACTATAATCCAGTGGTCTGCAACCATGTGCCGTGTGCATTGCAGGGTTTTTTCTTTCCAACCAAACACCAGAGCAGCTCATCTAATGCTAATCAGTCAAATGAGCGGCTGTAAGTTGTGTTAAGTTGGCACATGGTTGTCGATCACTGCTATAATACATTGTTGATGTTTTGAAGTCTCGGAGTAAAAATATTTCCTGCTAAATTTTGTATTCTGCTTCTTCATATGCAGTGTGATTCCAACACGGTCCACTAGATGGCGTACTCGGCTCATATTTCCTGCATCGTACTGCGGGAGCAGGTGGCTGGCCATGTTGTAATTGTGCTCAGTGTCACTCGCACCATCAGGCTGTCACCCCTGTTAAATGGCTGTCTGCCACATTGAAGTGTGTTTCTGACCACCCTACTGTGTATGTGTGTGTGTACTCATTGGTGTCAGTATCATTTCTACTGTGTGTCTACTTTGACGGCCTTCCATTTCTGTCACTGCCGCCCTTCAGGTGAGAAATCATTCATATTTCCTTCTCTCAAGGTAAGCGGGGAAGTTCATTAAT
The DNA here is from genome assembly GCA_034670405.1 of Hoplostethus atlanticus. Classification (NCBI taxonomy): domain Eukaryota; kingdom Metazoa; phylum Chordata; class Actinopteri; order Trachichthyiformes; family Trachichthyidae; genus Hoplostethus; species Hoplostethus atlanticus. The sequence goes on along the minus strand of JAXDDX010000055.1, from coordinate 2,786,563 downwards.
CTGTTTATCAGCGTGTGTGTGTGTGTGTGTGTGTGTGTACGTGCATAAGAGTGTGTGTGTCATTTAGTTGGGAGGTTGCCATGCCAGCACACCTCACTCCCGTCTTGCAGGGCCTTGGACAGCCCGGCAGGGTGGAATAACAGGCAGCGAGGGCCGACAGGCTGATAAATGGCCCGTGTCCCCGCGGCTGCTCAGCCGGGACCCGAGTGGGCTTCGGGTGAAGGAGGGTCTGTCAGAGACGGAGAGAGACGTCAGGAGACGGGTTAGTGAGCAGATCACAGCTGAAATCAGCCTGCCGGTGGCCGCGCTCCCGTTCTCTCTCAGTCTGCCTTCCTCTCTCTTCCTTCCATCTTCTTCTCCTTTGTTTTCCAGGGTTCCGAAATGATTCAGTTTTGAGTGTTTGTATTCATGTCAGGGTGGAAAAAACCTCTGAAACAGCATTTGGACCATGGAACACTAAAACTCTCCATTGAAACGCAGGATCATGATAATAATAATAATAATAATAATGTGGCCGAAACAAAACCAAACACAATTACTCAGTAAAACTCTCCATTGAAACCCAACCCAGTAATAATACTAATACTAATGATATGAATGATACATCAAAAATGTTCCTTTCCTTACTTCCCTTACCTGTCTTCATGTCTATTGTTGCTCTGTAAAACTCATTCATTTAGTTAAAGGTGCTTTATAAATACTAAAATACTACAGCAGGGCGGGGCCACAACATCTAGTACTTGTTGTTTTTGGAGCTAGGGAAAGTACTGGAAAGTACTGGAACAAGGAGTGTTTGTATTTCAGGGCATTGACGGAGTACAGTACAAAGTAGAAACAAAACAGACGAAGAAAATGTTGAGGGGCATGAGGTGAATTGTTTGAGCGAACAGTGTGTGTGTGTGTGTGTGTGTGTGTGTGTGTATGTGTTTCTGTGCAAGTGACAGCTTGCGGCAGAGGCTGACAGCAAATAAACATGTTCCAGTAATTAACCTTGACAGGCCCAATGTGGCGCCAACAGCAGAAACCTGCTAATGACACAATTAATCCATAATTAAGGCATTCTGTCACACACACACACACACACACTTGGTCACTGAGCGTCGTGTGTGTGTGTGTGTGTGTTAGAAATAGGGGGTGCAAGTCTAAGCAGGCAATTACGCACTAGAAGTAAAGCATGATAAAAGTCACACTGGATGACTCCCTCTAAATGATGCCTTAGTTAACCGGCCAATGAGCTGCTACAGAACTACTCTGGCAATGTCACGGCACTGACATACATACATTCATTTTTTTATTGGATTTGCCGTTTAGGTGGCTGATGTGAGCCAGGCACAAATAACCACACTCTTGGTGAGGTATGCGGTGACGAGGGCCAGTGCCGTTCTGCCCCGGTTAAACCCTTACTGGGCAATTTGAGCCAGTGTCCTCCCACTGTTACTGCACAAGTTGCAGCTAAAATGATGTAGTGTCTCATGCCTGTATAAGAGGTTTTTGAGCTAGTGACATTCTGTCTGTCTTGCTTTAATGTTATGTATTTATATTGTAATTTTGTTGTATTGTTATTTTATGTTTTTATTTGTTTTTATTTCTAGTACATTCTCTCTGCAAACTGTTTTCCTTATGGGACAATAGTTTGAATGGATGAAAGGATGGATGCATGGATGGATGAATGCATGATGGATGGATGAATGTATGGATGCATGGATGCATGATGGATGGATGGATGGATGGATGGATGCATTATGGATGGATGAATGCATGGATGCATGATGGATGGATGGATGAATGCATGATGGATGGATGAATGTATGGATGCATGATGGATAGATGGATGGATGGATGGATGGATGCATTATGGATGGATGAATGCATGGATGCATGATGGATACATGGATGAATGCATGATGGATGGATGCATGGATGCATGATGGATGGATGGATGGATGCATGATGGATGCATGGATGCATGGATGCATGCATTGTTGTTTACCATTGTTTGCATGGACTCCTTCCCAGTGATTTCTGAGTCTCACCTGTTTCATCAGCAACAGCTGTAGGGCTGCTACCGAGATCTGAGCACGTATGGAAAATGGATTTGATCATTTGAAATGCTTGGAATTTGCTCAAACGTTGTGGGAAACTATGGAAAAAGCAATGCATGAGTCCCGATACACTCATGACTACAACACAAAACACACATTTTCATGTAGTTATCACATTTGTTATGATGAGTAGTTGTCATTTTCCCCTGCCTCCTGCCAGCGTAGATCATAAAACACCAACCGAACAAATCTAGCCAAGCAATTAAGGCCTGGAAAAAAGTTTGAGACGCTTTGAGATGTAAAATGCGTAGGCACCCCAATGCCCCCGGGAAGGACAGGGTGAAGACAATGCAGTTCATCCAGGAAAGTTTGGGTCTGTGAGAAGTTTAAGGTGTGCAACATAAGCCGAACCAAATGTTTTGAGCAGAAGCTGAGACATTTTTTTTTAGAATGACTCCCTCATGTACTTCTTTAATATTTTTACAACTTCCTGGCCCCATTTTCCACAGTGTAGGTCCCCAGACTGGACCCTCTGTGGACACCAGCACCGACACCGTCGTCCCTCTTGTGGTGGAACGAGGTAATACACTAATACCGTGGTAATACCACGGAGTATGGGCGCTGGTCATGTGACATGTCCGATCTTGCTTGGTTTTTTATCATTATAACAGAGAGAAAAGATCAAACGAAATGATCTGAAATGTATGTGGAAGCCATATCCACGCGTCCGTCATCAGTCGTCGCTCCTCTTTCCAGTGGATACGAGCGGGTCCGTAAGTTTTGGTGGCAAGCGGTATCAGAGATGCAGAGGCTTTGCCCTACTTTAGTTTTTAGTGAATTGATGTCCCTGCTTAATATTCCTGCACGATCCATCCGGCACACCCCAAGGACATTTATATGTATTATATTATACATATAAATATTATAGATTTACACCTGTGGTAAGTGCTACTTACTTTAAATGAACCATTACAAAAAAATATGACACGTTCCACTTTTATATATAAAAAAAAAAAAAAAAAAGAGCCAGCTTGAGTTTGCAGGCTGATTTAAATGAACTATTTTCTTGTTTCATTAGTGAGGAATCAATAATAATATTGAGGTTTCACGAAGGTGGGAAGGGCGCATCTCTTTTTCCCACAATTTCCCCACAAGTTTAGCAGGTTGGATTTATGTGTATGTGTGTGTGTGTGTGTGTGTGTGTGTGTGTGTGGCAAGCGGATTGAGCATTGGTCAGAGAGCTTATCAGGACAATGAGGCGCACAGTTAACCCCTCTATACATTCATAGTTATATATGATACATAATATATACTGTATTATTATATATAGTAAATTTAGTGTTGGATAGACAATATGGGTTTATGTTCAGTATCTTTAAATGTGACAATTTTAATGCCATTTCATTTTAAATGACAAGAACTCGGTGTTCCCGGCCTGGAAGTTTCTTCCTGCCAGGAGGGGAAACAACAAATCTGATTCCAGCCCCTGTGACCTTAACTAAGCACGGTCTTGTCTGCTCTGTTCATATGAGTTAAGAACACATGAGCTGAACGTGCTTGGTGTGGACGTTTCCTTAAATCCTCCATTGAAAGCCATACTAATGAATTTTTTAGCAGGGCGAGGCAGAAGCTGTTGAATCCAAAAAAGCAGGAACCTCCATCATGTTGTGACACTGACTGGCCAATATCCATTTTTTTTAATAAAAAGGTCAATATGGGGCCCCTTCAATGCATCGGTCCGACCCTGGAGACAAGCCGGGCCCCAGCTGTAATTTCTACCTCTGCTACCCTGCTTCTAACTTTGAACACCTTTGACAGCTGCATTATGTATACTTTGTATACACACCTTCGGCTGCAAGTCAAATTCCTGGCGTGTGTAAATAGACTTACAGGTGATTCTGCGGCTGTCGGCGTGTCAGTGAGACAGTTATGACTGATTTACAGGCAGCACGTCAAACGCCGCCCGAATAATCCAGCTGGCAAATAAAGATGAAACTGTGCTCTCAGCCAGGCCTCAGCTAAAACTAGTTTTTTATGTAAACACAGGCTTCACACACACACACACACACACAAACACTCTTGCACACACACACATATGCTCACGCACATATACATACATCCACACAGGTGCATGTGCAAAAACACGCTATACATGCAAGGAATGTTTGTGTTTTTAATCTGGTTCAAGGGTTGTGTTTGTGTCTGTGCATCTGTGTGCTTTTGTGTGTGTGTGTGTGTGTGTGTGTGTGTGTGTGTGCACATGCATGCACGTGCTCGTGTTTGTGCACGAGCGTGTGTCTGTCGGGGCGCGTCAGGCTCAGCATTGACAGGTGCCTCATCATTCAAACTGTCAGTGGCGGAGACGAGACGCTGACGAAGGACACACACCGGTCGGCTGTCGCTCATTTCCTGTATGCACACACACACACACACACACACACACACACACACACACACAGTTAGAGAGCGTCTTGGATAAGTCCTATGTAGGACAAAGTCAGCCTGCGGCGAACTCCCTCCATTACCACTGTCAGTAACGCTCCAAATGAAAAAAATCCCCCATCTGACTTGACTCATCGCTCATCACCAGTGAGAGAGAGAGAGAGAGAGAGAGAGAGAGAGAGAGAGAGAGAGAGAGAGAGAGAGAGAGAGAGAGAGAGAGAGAGAGAGAGAGAGAGAGAGAGAGAGAGAGAGAGAGAGAGAGAGAGAGAGTCCCGTGGATCAAAGACTAGATGTCATATCCCCTCCCCTTCCCTAAATTCATCCAAAAAGCCAGAGCAAGGGGTGTGTGTGTTTCTGTGTGTGTGTGTGTGTGTGTGTGTGTGTGTGTGTGTGTGGGGCGGTGAGGGGGAACAGCTTGCCAACGCTCCTCGACTTGGAGCGTGTGTTTATGTACTTTGTCACTCGGAAAAATGAGATGTGTAAATCCAAACGTCGGCGAAGAAGAGGGGGATTTCTGACAGCGCCTCAGCCTCCGATCCAGATCCCCCCCCCCCTTTTTTTTCCCTTTTCTCTTCACTTTTGGCCCCCTGGACGAGCTGCTGACAGCTTTATGACTGAGAGAGAGAGAGAGAGAGACGGGGGGGGGGGGGGGGGGGGGCACAGAGGCCTTCCCCAATGCGAAGGTCGTTGTCTGCATGCTGTTGCTGCACAGAGATCCAGAGAAGAGCCTCGGGACCCTCTGCAGAGGAGCTGCCAGCCTGGTCCCCCATCACACCCTGACCACCATCTATACCAACCAGGCTGGACCACCCCGTACCCATCGCCCCCATCCAGACCCAACCCTTCGCCCCGATCCAGACCCAACCCATCGCCCCCATCCAGACCCAACCCATCGCCCCGATCCAGACGCAACCCTTCGCCCCCATCCAGACCCAACCCATCGCCCCCATCCAGACGCAACCCTTCGCCCCCATCCAGACCCAACCCATCGCCCCCATCCAGACCCAACCCATCGCCCCGATCCAGACCCAACCCATCGCCCCCATCCAGACGCAACCCTTCGCCCCCGATCCAGACCCAACCCATCGCCCCCATCCAGACCCAACCCATCGCCCCCGATCCAGTCCCAACCCATCACCCCGATCCAGACCCAACCCATCGCCCCCATCCAGTCCCAACCCATCACCCCCTACCCAGACCCTACCCACCACTCTCACCAAGCCCCAAGTCATCGCCCCCACTGAAGGTCAGTACCCCACCTCACCTAACCCAGTCCCCTAGCTTAAAATCACAGCTATGGTATGCTGAGGTCTGAGGATAACATGTTTTGCATGTAACAATGTTCAAAGTACATGATGTTTATACTGTGCATAATACAATATCCCAAAGCAGCTGACGATTTGGCATTGTGTTTAGAGTGTAGTCAGATGAAACCTTGTGCAACATTCAGGGCCTGAATGTTTATGTCAAAAATACTGGACATCGTGATTTGGAGATTTGAATTCCTGGACAGAAACACTACCGGACCACACCGACACACAGGGAGACACATTTGTAATTGACCATTTCTATTACTAATAACCTTTTTTCTGTGACACCGTAATCAATAAGAATGGGAAAGACCTTCTGCAGCTCCGTCAAAGCCTGGGCCTGCACATCATCAACGGAGGGTTACGAGGGGATTCATTAGGGAGATCTACAGTAAGACCATCAAATTACTGTGTACCTCAAGATACAGACTAACACCAACACACACACACACACACACACACACACACACACACACAGCCCAGTAAGCTGTGCAGCATCACACATTCATACAGATGGGCCCAAAATAGCATGAAGAGTTCCAGAAAGCAATCTGAAATCCAAACACTGATGCAAAACTTTCCGGACACCACGCACAGTCGCAACAAGGAAGGAGTCAATCTGGCAGTGAAGATTATTATAAGAAGCAGCAAAAGAAATCTCAATTGAAAGTAAAAAACAAAGGAAAGGAAGATAATTGGTTTGATTTGGACTGTCAAAATTTTACGAAAGCAACTTAGAAAATGATCCAATTAGAGATGAACGCCTTGCTTATTGTGAAACTCTGAAACAATACAAACGTACACTCTGCACAATTTACCTGCAAGCATCTGTCACTTCATTGGAAGAGTCCCATCGACAGAAGACGTGGAATCATCTAAACAGATGAAAACACGAAGAATCGGCGATCCAAAACGGAGACATATGGACAAATCAGTTCAAAAAAAACAACTTCATACAACCATAAAATTGAAGACCCTAGAATTGCCGATAAAAGACTAGATTCTTCCGTCACTGAGCTAAAAGAGAAAATACAATCACTTAAACCTGGAAAAGCACTCGGACCTGAGGAAATTCTTCATGAAGCACAAAGCCTCGAGTAGTTATTTTTTGTTATTTTTTACCTATAATTGTATTTATCAATGCTTTGACAATAGAAATGTATCTTTTGTCATGACAATAAAGCATATCGAATTGAATTGAATTGATTTGAGAAGAGGGAGGGAGAGAAAGAGAGAGAGAGAGAGAGAAAGAGAGAGACAGGGGGAGGGAGAGAGGGAGAAGAGCAAAGCAGAGAATGATGTTGAGAGGGTGGTAGACGATGTTCCCAGAGTGTATACACACACAGACACACACACACACACACACACACACACACACACACACACACACACACAATGATACCGCCAAGGTCAATGCAGCATGTCTGAATGGTTGTGTTTGTTCGGCGCTATGTATTTATTCCTATGTATGGCGAGCGTGTGTGTGTGTGTGTGTGTGTGTGTGTGTGTGTGAGTGAGTGTGCAGATACCTCCGGAATACAAGTTGCATTGAGGCCTCTGCAGTATTGAAGTGTCACAGTAATGGAGGGTAGGGTATGTGTGTGTGTGAGCATGTGTGTGTGTGTGTGTGTGTGTGTGTGTCTGGCTGTCACCAGTCCTCAGTGGCTCTGCCATTCAGCGGGACATACAGAGGGTTGACAGCTCCTGCTTAAATGTGTCACTCGACATTACCCATAAACCACCACCGGAAAGGGAGAGAGAGAGCGCGAGAGAGAGAGGGAGGATGGAGTGGAGGTGTGGAGGCTCTGTATGTGTGTGTGTGTGTGTGTGTGGGGGAGATAGAGTGGGTCCTCTCTCTGTTAACATTACCGTGTTCTGCTACATGTTTGGTTTGTCCAGCGGTCCTCAAAGTGACGTCCTGGGACACCCCGCCCCACACACACACACACATTTTCATAATAGAGACTAATAAGCTAGCTTCCATTGTTAAGCAGTTGGAAAATGGGAGTAGGCGGCAGGTTGGGGAGTATTCTCAATGTCAAAGTACTCAATGTCAGTGGTATTGTATATTAGGAACATTTTGCTCTGGGACGTCTTGGGACCTTTAATTTCATTGTCATGTCCCTCCTTAGAGGCAGGCACAGTGAGGGAATGTATGAGGATGACGATTTTTGGTTAGAGGCTTCACTCTTCCTGCTGTTGACTCCTACTGAATGAAAGGATTATTGTTGTCAGATGTGATTTAGTATAGAATTGATTTATATACTGTACAGACAGTGATTCTATACTAAATCACACCTGACAACAATCATCTTTTCAGATGGCATTCCTTAGGACAAAGTCTTGGGAGGCAGGGGATTAAAGGTGCTACGTGTATCATTTTTAAACATCACTATATCACTGTCAAATTAATTGTGAGACTATAATAACCATAAACAAATGACACCATGGTCTAGACGACTGGTTTATATACCCCCCGCCAGTGGTGTTGTTAGTGCTAGCGTTCCCCATAAACCCTGTCGTGTCATGTCATAAAGAGGATGTTGCTACTTGTCTCCCCTCCTCCTCCCTGGCATCTTTTGTCTTTCCCCGAAGAGGCTCAACATGTTGGAAGTGATTTCTCCATCTTCCTTTCTCTCCTTCCACCTTCTGCCAGAAACTCTGAAAGCTTTAGCTGCGTTAGCGCTGGAAGAACAGCGCCCTCTTCCTGTTTTGTGCCGTAAAGCCAGTAGAGGCTGCCAGTCTTCTAGTGATGGTCTTGTTTGTTCATGATAGTTACACTAATATATCAAAAGTAATGTGGTGATGATTTATTGATGTCAAAATGTTACACATATCACCTTTAAAGCGAATGGATTTAGGTCCTTTTGGAGGATTTTGGTAACTTTCCAGCCACTGTAGCCACCCGTCAAAACATGAGACATGGGCGTTTCACTGTGTACAGCGGTCAGATCAAGGTGGATTATGGGAGTTAAGTGCCACATGTCATAACATGTCTTTCGGTCTGTCCCAGGGCCCCAAGGCGCCATAACAACCCTCCACCCCCCACCCATCACCACCACCATTCTCTTCATGTCACTCAGTCCCTATCCGAGAGCAGAATCAACTCTCTCAGCTCCATTTCCTACCCGTGTGCTGACTGACATGGCACACCACACACACACACTGAAGTACACTCAAACACGTGAAAAAGTAATATGAAACACTGGCAGTGCCACAGGACCATTACGTGCACAAGCTAGAGTGAATACAATGTTAAGTGGGTTTAGTGTGTGTGTGTGTGTGTGTGTGTGTGTGTGTGTTCTCAGCAGAGGTCTCAGGTAGTTTATCTGTTAAGATAACTTTGTCCATTGTCAGTGTATTGAAGTGGCTTTTGTGTGTGTGTGTGTGTGTGTGTGTGTGTGTGTGAGAGAGATGTCAAGTGCGACAGAGATTTTTGCGATAACTCAGAAGCATTTCTCCTTTATTCAATTTTTATACAGGAGAGAGAGACAGAAAGGATGGAAGAGCGAGAGAGAAAGAGAGAGAGAGAGAGAGAGAGAGAAGAGAGAGAGAGAGAGAGAGCCACAGGACTTGGCTCACCCACTGGGTGGTCACGCACACCTCTGACTAAAACCTCCCGCAGACTGGGTGATTTTGATCTTCAGTGTTTATTGTGTGATGGGAATGTGTTCTACACCCTACACCCTATATTCTACACCCTAAACCCTATGGTCTACACCCTACACCCTATGTTCTACACCTTATACCCTATGGTCTACACCCTACACCCTATGTTCTACACCTTATACCCTATGGTCTACACCCTACACCCTATGGTCTACACCCTACACCCTATGGTCTACACCCTACACCCTATGTTCTACACCTTACACCCTATGGTCTACACCCTAAACCCTATGGTTTACACCCTAAACCCTATGGTCTACACCCTACACCCTATGGTCTACACCCTAAACCCTATGGTTTACACCCTAAACCCTATGGTCTACACCCTACACCCTATGGTCTACACCCTACACCCTATGTTCTACACCTTACACCCTATGGTCTACACCCTAAACCCTATGGTTTACACCCTAAACCCTATGGTCTACACCCTACACCCTATGGTCTACACCCTACACCCCACGCCCTATGGTCTTCTTTTCCACCATGTTTGTTGTCTATGTACATACCATTATTGCCTATTTGGTTGCTCACCAGAAGAGAGTTGTAACCACACCCTAGCACTGGCCACACTACATTATGTAGCATTCTTTTGGCCCCCAGACAGACAGACAGACAGACGGACGGACGGACGGACGGACGGACAGACAGACAACTGTGTACACTCACTCAGGCCGTTGCAGAGTGTGAGAGGCGTCTCCAAGTTCTGTCTCTTTGTCTTTGCTGCTCTCTCTCAAGTTTAGCTTGGCCTCCCGTTTCAGCCCCGGGGCAAAAACACACTGCAGACACCGCTAGACGCCAGAGTTCCTCCGTTCTAGCGGATGGAAGCGGAAGCTTTGCATATTCCTTTTGCTCAGCTGTACTTCTGTTTTAGCTTTGCAGCAGTCATTAATATAATTCAGTATTCTATCCAAGGGGCCCCGGAGTGAAGTTTTGAGCCCCATGTTAGTGGAAAAATGTGGGGATGGTGGATGTGTGGGCCTGTTTGTGTAGCTTAACGGGTGAATCAGGTCAGTGATGTGAGGTGAGGTCACTAACACTACCGGGGGTCAACAATTCAACTATCACTTTGTACCATCAGGCCCTTTCGATGAAAGCAGCCACCAAATGTCAGATATTATGTTTCTATCTCCCATCCTGCTCTTGATTTAACAGGGGGAGAAAAAAAAAAGATCCCACTTTCAGAGCCAATATTTCAGCTTCCGTTGTGACAGATGGAGACAGGCAGAAGAAGAGGAGAGGAACAGAGGACGGAGATAAAACTGACGGACAGCATATTAAGTGGATATTTTACTCCAGCGTAACTGTGTCTTGACAGGGGGGGGGGGTGGGGGATTATGATTTGACACACAGCCGCCTGATAGGCCTAAAGCTATTGATTGACACGTGTCGGTGATATTTGTAAAGGCTCTACCAATGGAAGTCAGATAAGTCAATCGGGCCAAGTTAACATGTAAGCTAACATGTGTCTGACATCGCCGGCTATGAATTTTACATGAGCTGCGGCGCTGCGTTCGCCGTGCAGGGTGGCCCGTCGGCGCCAGGCGCTAGATTAGCATTATTGACACATTCGCACGACAGATCGCAGCTGTCACCGGGAAAAGCTCGGCTCTCTAAAAAGTCAGCTCCGACACGCGTTTCATGTATTTCGGAGGCAGCTGGATGGATTTGGAACGGCTTCCATCAGGAGGAGCGTCATAAAACTTGCATGCAAAGAACAGTGGAAACTTCAAGAAGTCAAGAAAAACACCGACGTCGGAACCATCATAAGGTTTTCATATTAAATATTATGTTTGGTTGTTGTGTGTGTGTGTGTGTGTGTGTGGAAGACAGCAGATGTCTCAGGTTGTTTGTCTGTTATGATTTCGGTTTGCCCTGGCATGCTATGTTTGGACGCTAAGCGCAGCCCAGTGTGTGATCTCATCTGACCTAGACGCAACACACAAGCACACACGTACACACGCACGCACGCACACACACACACACACACACATGCACACCACGTCATGCAAGATCAGATGAGACACACAGCTGCCAAAGACAAGGGTTGCTGGTCATGGTCTTGGGTGGCATATGGGGTCTGTGTATGGTCTACGTGTGGTCCTGCACAAACACACACACACACACACACACACACACACACACACACACAGGCATACGCTTATACACGTACACACACAATTCCATTCATCCCAACTTCCTTTCTCCCCTCTTCCTCCCTACTTGTTTCCTCCTTCCCGACCCTCATTTCTCCCTCTCTTCCTCCTCCTCCTCCTCCTCCTCCTCCTCCTCCTCCTCATCTCTGCCTGGCGTTAATGTGGGAGTGATTGAAGAGGGCTGTATGAGCGGGCTGACAGAGCTCATCTCTGGCCCATGATGCATGGCTTCCCTGGGCCTCCCCGCTGCCCCATTACACCCTGATTAATTGGCCCTGCTTAAGTCAATAACTCATCCGTTAAAAAACAAAAAGCTCCAGCGGAGAAGAGGAGGAGGAGGAGGCGGAGGCAGAGGAGGAGGAGGAGGAGAGGGGGGAGAGGCAACGAAGGACACAAGAGGAGTGAGAGAGAGAGGGAGAGAAAAGACAATGGAAGTGTTGGCAAAGTTGAAAATGGGAGATTCGCCAGAAATGGTGGTCTGCTTTAATTGCAGCTATATTAAAAAAAGTAAAGGCTTAAGTTTATTTTACAAGCCTGTCCCATCCATCACCAGCCGGCATGTTGAACACTTTGACGCCGGCCTTTTCTTTTCTTTCCAGCCCCCTAGTTAGAATTTGCAATGCAATGTGGACTAAAATGATTTCTCTCCAAAATGCAGGCAGCCATTCAGGTGGACTGCTAGTAGAATAACTCCTGCATGCAATATGGGGATGAAGCTGATTTATTTTGGGAATATTAGCTAAAAAATATTTGGTCTGGGTCAAAATAAATATATATCTGTGTGTCCAGTGGCTGTTTCATTCATTCCTTTGCCCATACCCACTTATTCCCATTCATTTGCTATTAAGTACTCAACACAAATAGGTGAAACTGTTGTCAGTCCTAAAAAAAAGTCAGTTCTTTTCAGTAGTGACATCTAAGTCTTTTGTGATGGTGGTAAATGGCATTCCTGTTTTGTGCCTGCAGTCAAATCACAGGGTTTATTTACGATACGGGCTCAGTGGCATATTGCAGCTTTGTAGATGCAACATACCATTGTCTACGTCTCTTTGTGTCTTTTCTCTAGGTGCCCTGCCCAACACACACACACACACACACACACACACACACACACACAGCTGCAGACCATAGATCACAACCCTGGAAAGCAGATTACACCTAATCACCGCAGACACTTGGATCACCACGCTGATCAAATAACACCTCGGCTGTAATGCCAACACACACACACACACACACACGCAATGAGCACCATCCACTTACTGCGCGATGGATCTGAGAGCCGAGCCTCAGTTATCTTTGTTATGGTTTGGAGAGCTGACGTGTTTGACAGCGGCGAATGTAAGTAGCGGTGTTATGACATGTCTGAGCGACCGTGAAACAGGCCGGGCGTCGCGGGGCCCCCGGGGCCCCCCTGGCCGCTCTCCACGCCGGGCCCTGCCACGACGGAGATAAGAGCGAATAAACAGAACGAGCTGCTCTGATCTCTGTGCACTGAAGTGGCTTTTTTTTTGTTGGGGGACATCTCTCGGATTTATGGCCTTGTGTTACGTGTGTGTGTGTGTGTGCACGTGTGCGTTGTTTGTCCGCGTTTGAGAGAGAGAGAGAGACAAAAAAGGACAAAGAGACTGAGAGAGGACTGAGAGAGATTGAAGAAGTTGGTGGGTCATCTCTCCATCTCCCCGTGTCCAATCATCTCCATCTTTTAATCTTCGCCCTCCAGTAGATCACATAGACAGCCTGGCTCCTTCCTGCTCAGCACGCAAATATGGCTCATATCACACACGTGCACACACACACACACACACACACACACACACACACACACACACAGATACACGCACACACACACAGCCAGAGCAGAGCTGTCACCGCACATATATGGGCCTCGCCTGGCCTCCGAGGAAACACGGCCCAGCTCCAGTCATAAATAATAATGGGATTGGCTACATGACATGTTGAGTGATGGGGCCCCTCTCAGAACTCATTTACATGGCTTTGTGTAGCAATCATCGGCCCCCTAATGTAGCGCTAAGCAAATGAGCCTTTCGGAATATTGTGCCATATATCGCGAGTCAACCGGCGCTCTATAAATCACGCTGGAACACATGCCCCCAATGACAGCTAAATCAACATGGAGTAATTGCTTTGAAATGTGGAGGAAGCAAGCAGGCGGGCTGGACAAGGGGGTAAGGGTTGGGGGGTGGGGGGGCATAGTCAGAGAGAAGTGTTTGTTGGGGTTGTGTTGCTAACCTCGCAGTGACTCTGGAAATGTACAATGCAGATGTTTTTGGGGGGAATTGGAGAAATCTCTTGGGAGAGAAAATGGGTGAAAGCCTGATGGCAGGTTTGGCCAAGTTGAGCAGAAGAAGGGAGAGAGAGAGAGAGAGAGATACAGGGAGAGAAAGCGAGAGTAGCGAGTGGCTGGCCAGCAGAGGGCGTGGGAGCTCATTGAGCAACACACACACACACACACACACACACACTAGTAAGAAACTAGTAAGGCTCTGACTAGTCAGTGAATGAGTGCCTTTAAAGACTGTCAGCTGCTGTGAATGTGTAACTGAATTGTGTGTGCTTGGAGGGGGCTGTTTGAAGCTGTCAGCACCTAGGGGTGCTAGTGTGTGTGTGTGTGTGTGTGTGTGTGTGTGTGTGTGTGTGTGAGTGAGTGTGTGTGTGTGTGCTTGGGGTGGGGCTCTGTGCCTCTCTTTGACCCTGTGGTCATTAATCTCACTTGCTGTCAGGGTAATGGACACTGATGGACAGGATTGTGTTTGCCCACGCACACACACACAGACACACACACACACACCCACACACACACGCTCATGCAATATGCACACACATGCATGCATGTACACTCACATCCACATCCATGTACATACATAAATGCATGGGATACATTTCTAACAAACAACAAATGAAAACGCTCAAACAGTCAAAATGTTACAGGATCCATTGATGCTGTTTTAAACCCCAACATGAGAATGGTGTGAATGGTGAATGTGGCACTCCCTGCTGAAACATTGTTACCCCACCACCACCTTTGTTTACGTTTTGATTTTCCATTTCTTTCCTGTAGTTGTAATTTTTACATACAGCAACAGATTTTTATGTATATGTTATGTTTATTCTTTCTATGTTTTTCCATTGTCTTAAATAAATAAATTCAATAGACCGTAATTCTTTGTGGCCAAGATTACTTCTCACTGGTAGAGAAGAAGTACTGTTACTTTTCCTAAATTAAGTAAAAGTAAAGTTACTGGTATACAAATCTACTTAAGTAAAAGTAAAAAGTAGCTCATTTAAAATGCATTCAGAGTACAAGTGTCAAAAAACAGACAGCGTTACATATAATCTTTTTCATGCAATGCAATGCTCAAACTAAGAAAAACCTACTTTATAAAATAAAGGGCATTAAGTAAAGTTTGAATCAACACAACAATTTGACAGGATTGCAGTAACTCTGGCCATCCCCATTATTCAATAATATCATGTTTCCTCTGCTGCTGCTAGCTAACCAACTAGCTAGCAAGAATAGCGAATCAGCTAGCAACAACCCGGCTAACTCAACCCAATAATACTGCAGCTGGATGGCTGGTGTTTTGGCTAATGTTAACTAAACTACTACCATGCATACATTTGAACAGTTAATGTTACAGTTAGTTAACTTAACATTTCCTCCACATGCTTGTGCCGGTTTGTTGCAGCTGCAATTTAGCATCAGACAGTTTCTGGTGCAATGCTAATGGAGGAGAGCCTACAGCATTGTACTCTGTAATGGATGTGATTTAAAATGTAATGAAGTAAAATACTTAACTAAAAGTAAAGTAAAGTTACTGACTCACACAAGTACACAAAGAAATACGGAATTATAGTAACTAGAGTAAATTCAATTAGTTACTTCCTCCTTTGCTTCTCATTGGTAGAGCTTACTATATACTTGATGCTAATGTTACATGACTTCTTATTGGTGAAGCGGACTACATGATTCACATGATAGCGTTATATTGCTTCTGATTGGTGGAGATGATTGCAGGCCTTTGGGCCTCGCATAACCCAAAAATCTCACAAACGCAGGAACAAAGAAGTATTCATGAAAATTGTCTCAACAAAATGCTAAATGTTGCGTCTACATCTACATCTAATGTATATGTCAGTGGTGGGACAGCTCGGGGCAAAGGAAGTCACTTTGAAGCTTTAACGTTTCTGTTTTTAATGACGCAGCCCGCTCAGCGATCTTAATACCGTTGGCTTAATGAGAGCCAGAGCTGATCAGCAGCCCATCAGAGCTAATGGAGTAGCTTTCATTAATTAAAACATCTCATTCCCGTTGCTGGCTTCATTATGACACCAGATGGTTGTCATTACACTGCTGTTTGTCAGTCAAAGACGTGACACCGCGCCATAAAGGGTTAGATGTAAAAGGGGGTGGGGGGGGAGGCGTTACATGTGTGAATTAGTTTTGGGGTGTTTTCCCCTCCCCGGGCAGCAAAGTTAGATTAGGTATGTAAGTCTGCGGCATGCCCTAGTGGCTCAGCGGGCCATGTGGTGGTGACATAATGCGTCCAGGTCCAGGTTGTGTTGGGACCTTTGCCACATGTCAACCCCCTCAAGCCCCTTCACACACAACCCAGGGATATTATGGTATGCTGATTCGGGTCCATCGGGTGAAGGAGGCACGTATCCTTCCATTCACACCAGACCCTGAACACAAGAGTACTTCCATCATCGTCACCTTATGGCATCATCAAAACCAGGCCAAATCCCATACCCTGCCCGTTCTCCTAGCCATGTTTTTTTCTTCCCCTTGAAAAAAACGAGCCGAGGCTGTGTTGTGGCGGGTTAACAAACTGAACTTTCACACCAAGCACAGCAGAATCTGGTTGACCTGCTTATTTCTCTGCTCACTAGTTTGATTTGAAGGGGGGGTATCACATTTAACATACACAGAAAAGAGTGTATGCACATCCCAGATTGAGTCGCACACTGAACCATTAAGCTCTGCCCGGGCAATGTATCAAACCCAATGTTGGTCTTCGTCAGGCAATATATACTTAGTGGCATCAAGAGTCAGTATGTGGTTGTACCTAGTTAATAATAGAAGCAGTGGTGGGTGGTAGTATATGTTTGAATTAGTTCCTGCTATTTTTTTTTTACCGTCACGGTAAATTAGATAGAGATACGAAGATTGTGCGATATTAGGTTGGACTGCGTACTCGTCGTGGGTTTCGAGTCCAGGTTGCGTTGGGGCGTTCATTGCATCTCATCGCCTTGTCTGTCTCACCCTCGTCTTCACTGTCACCCATCACTGTCTAATACATGAAGAAATGCAATAGAATTAGGTTTGAACGCTGTTTTGACTGCGGGACTATAGTTACGTAGAAAGAGAGCCAAGACCTGGTTTTCCGAAACCCTCTTGTCACACACAGGATCTTTGATGCGTTTCGTGACAGTAAGCGATGATCCGACAGGGCTGGGACTCTCATGGGAAACTGGATCCAGGTTTGTCGTCAGCGGTGGAAAGAATGCTGAAATATTTGACTCACAGAAGAGATCTGTTGCAGCAATTAAGTTCAACTTTCTCGAACAGTAGCTGGACGAATTGTTGAATTGGAACGCTTGAAGCTACGTTTTGAAAGTTTGAAGCTCAGTTTTGAATCTTTGCGGGAATTCATCCGTACTCGTAATTGAGGTCAGAATTTTTTTTGCAGGACAGTTTACAGGACATCAAGTACAAGCTGACAAAACCTGACATTGCAAACTGCTCACCCCGAGAAAGCGCTGACAGGAATCCCAGGATTCGTAACTCGGAAAAATTAAGCGCTGAAACTTTGTGCCGTCGCTTTACATGTTAAAGTTTTGTGATTTCATTACAAGTAACAATTAATTAGACTAATAAAAACACAACAACCTCAAATACGAGTACAAAATAATTGCTGCAAAGATTCAAAACTAGTTTCAACCTCTCAAAACTCGGGACATGTGATGTGGACTTCATACCATAAGCAAAAGAGCTAGCGAACCGCTAGGAGGTTCAGTGTTTTTGCTCAAGCAAACCCTTTGGCAGGATGGATAGGACTGGCTGTTGATGGACACACAGTTACAGGGATCAAACTTGTGACGCTTTGCTCTCTCTAACCGCCAGGTCACCTTGTCGCCTGGAAGCTTGCTGCCTCCAACATGTAGTGGCAGAAAGACAATTGATGAAGACGGTCTGGGTGGGCCATGGCTGCAGGCTGTTAACCCTGTGACTCTTCACAGTTTCAGGTTCAATTCCAGCCTTCAGGGCAGAGAGAGAGAGAAGTGTGTGTGTGTGTGTGTGTGTGTGTGTGTGGTGTTGGGGGGGTGGGTGGTGGGACAACATTATCTTCTCAGCATCACCTGGTAATTGTGCCTCGTTCTGTTCAATCTAACTGTCCATTCCACTTAGTCTCTCTCTGGCCACACTGACACACACACACACACACACACACTCACACACATACGGACTGAGTGCACACACACGTGCACACGCATGCACCGACACACAGCCTGACTAGGTGTGTGGCAAGCAAGCGTAGCATACACGGGCACACACACACACACATTTACATAGATGACATGACACAGCAGTCACAACAGCTCACACACACACACACACACACACACACACACACACAAACACACGGAGGGAATACACACCTCCAGACACACATATACACAAACACACCCTCATCTCAAGCTGAGCAGAGTGGATGTGACTCTGCCCATAGCCATAACCCCCCAACACACACACACACACACACACACACACACACACAGAACACACACTCACACTCACTCATCACCATGCCCCAGACCACAGCGACTGCTAGCTCGCTCACTGCTCCGAGGATGATGGGCTCCAATTAGCTGGAGCTGGGTCTCTGCTCTCCCTCGCTTCCTTCCTTTCCCTCCTTTTTTTCTCCCTCCATCATCTCCCTCCCTCCTTCCCATCGCCCGGCTCTGCTGTCACAGCTAATCGAGCCACCACCACCTCCCACTGCCACAGACAGGCCTTGTCACCGCCGCTCGGCAAAGGTCAGAGCCTGGCAATTAAAGCTACCCACTGGGGGTTGGGGGGGATGGAGGGGGGAGGGGGGGGGGGTGATGGTGGAGAGAGAGAGAGCAAGAGAGAGAGGGAGAGAGAGAGAGAGAGAATAGGGGACACACCAGTGGGCCAAATAGTAGCTGCACTGCACTAACCTCTGATCATGATAACCAACAGGATTAGCTGTGGGGTGCTGAGAGCTTGACACGTGTTCACGTACACACACACACACACAAACACACACACACACACAGGCAGGACCAGAGGTAGGTGGACGTCAACTCACTGGAAGTCCCAACACACACACACACACACACACACACACACACACACACACACAGCCGGCGACTCCTCTCCTTCCCACAGCGCTGCACGGTGAACTTCCTCGTCCTTATCAACATTAACGTGACAGAGCAGACCTCCTCTCGTTCCCTTCAGATTCCTCTATTTAACAGTCTGCCGGCAACCCCCCACCCCCCTCCACCCCACTCTGTCCTTGTGTTCCTCACCTCTCCTCCGTCCCCCACCCCTCCTCTCCTTCACCTCCTCCCTCCAGCGCTCTCCCTCACTTCCAGCTAGACTAATCTGTGCCATCGGCCCCTCCTCTGCCATCCGTCAGAGCCCTCACATTGTTTTGACGTCTAGTTAATTCTGGCCCCGATGATTTATCAAACTCTTATTACGGCCCGCTGAAAGCCTCATTTATTGTCCTGATGTATGGTAATGATAGCCCCGCGCCACCGCCTGCCCTGAATCTTAACCAACGCACTTTTGTCCTCTCGTCTCTTCTCTTTCTCTTTCTCTATCTCTCCCTCTCCCTCTCCCTCTCTCTCTCTCTCTATATATATATACATATATCGCCTGTTCTGTTGTTTTATCCTCAGCGGCTTTGCTTCATTTTCTCTTTGAGTCTACAGTCTCCCTTTTTCTCTCTCTCTCTCTCTCTCCTGCTATCTTTCTTGCTCCATCTCTCCATCTTTTGCTATTGTTTCCTCTTCTGAGCCGGTCCATCAATGCCTCTTTTAATCCCCCCCCGCCCCCGTGATATCGAGAAGTCGGCCATCTCCTGTTCCGTCTCATTCCGCCCTGCCTGTCCCGTTTTGGAAATGAAAAGCCCGTGACGCTCGGCCCGGACAATATTGGAACGCGGCCAGGCGCTAAATATCACTGTCGCAGGCCTTTCTCCACCTGATACGGACGCCTCGCGTATCAGGCCATTGAAAAAAAGAAAAAAAAGACCAACGTCACCGCGGTGCCTTGAGAATAGACGTTTTACTCCTGCAGCAGATCATCAAATACCGCCGATCTAGAATTACCCCCGCGGCCCTCCGACACAAAAACAAAACACCCCTGCTGAATAATTCAGGCCGCGGCAGGATCTTAGGGGCATTAGCTATCGATGGAGTGCAATAAAAGCTGGTGAGAAATCAATGGAGCGAGACTATACCCATTGTCCACAAAGCAAGATCCATTCCTAATGTGTCTGCAGTCGTTTAAGTTGAACGCTCGGCATTCGTTACGCCTGATGGTTGATGTCTTCCTCGCCGGGCGCTGCAGCTAAAAGGGGGATATGATGTGAGAGGAAGACGAATCCAAAACGATCTGGGAAAAAAAAAAATGAACGGAAGCAGAAAAGCATCGTGGTGATGTCCCTTTGGCAGCGCCGCGGCCGAGCTCGAAACCGATGTAGCGATGTCTAATTTACCGAAATTCGTTAACGAGGAGATTTGAAGAAAAGAACGAAACGAAAACGAAATCTGGCTATGACCTACACGATCGATAAAGCTAGTCAAGACAGGTCAACCAGTTCTGTGCCAAAATGTGTATCCTCGAAAAAATGTGTGTCCTCGTTTTGTCCTCAGTGTGGGTTGTTGTTTAATGTGGACATTATTGCAGGGGTGGGGGTGGTGTGCTGAATAAATAACAAGTCCACCAATGTCTTGCCAACGTGTAGAGTCATTGGATGCTTGTGGTCTGAGACAATAAGACCACAAGCAAGTGTGATTTCCATTGGTGACGAGGCGACGCGGTAGGTTCGTTCCAGCGGGCTACTTTCATTCTTTGTAATTGAATGAATGTTTTTAAAAGGCTTTTCCACTGTTGTTTTTTTTTTTTGAAAACTCAGCACCAGGAAACCAGTCCACAAAAGTTGAAGTGAGGCAAAGCCATTGCCGGGGGGGGCTGGGGGGGGAAGCGATGCATTTTTCGGAGGGAAAACAACTTCTGGCACGCTCTGGCGGCTAGCGGAGCTCTTCTATGCTGACTCGACATCCTTGGGTTGCCTTCCCTTTGTGTTTCCGAACAGCTGGGATGCTGTAAAAACGTAACCCCGGCCTTTTTATGACTGTTTGTTGCTGCACCCGTGTTTAACACAGCATACCGTAATTACTGGACTCTTATCTGGCTGCTAGCTAGCGATAGCCCTGTTAGCGGTGTCGCTGCCACGCTGTTGCTAATGTCAACAAATCAACCAAGGGCTTCATTTACTTGCTGATTGGATGCTGAACTTCAGATAAAGAGTACATAGTATTTTAGAATAGACCATCATATGTGAGATTGTAAGAGATTCTTGATTCTGGGAATGAAACTGTGTGTTCGGTGCACATCTAGGAGCCACCAGGGGGTAAGAGAGAAAGTCCTACTCAGGTAGATGCTGTTACTCTGTATCAAATTTCTGGTGTACAATCTACTGAAGTAAAAGTAAAAAGTAGGTCATTTGGAAGGTACTCAGAGAAAAAGCATCAATAATGCTACATTGGACCTTTCCTAGTGCTTCACACCACCTGTGAGCTTGTTGCTTTCAGAAGAGTAACAACAGAGGATGCGATCGTCTGTGTTTCATAAAAATACTCATCAAAGGAACATCAGGAAACATTTTCTCCTCTTCCCGAAAGCTAATCTACAGTACAGCGCTTGGGAATGACAAAAAGCAGAGAGCTATTTTCTAATTGTTTTCGGGACCAGTTGCGTATGCCCACCCTGCTCTTCCACCACCCCCTCCCTCCCCCCTGTGTCCTCACCCGCACCCTGCCGTCCCCTGCACAGCCACCCCCAGGGGGATTTAAATTCTTTATTGGCTTGTAACATTACCTTAATGTCTCTGAGCATCTCATTCAAACGGAGCCTAATGAAGAGTGAAGGCGGGACGTGTACCCCGGCCCCGCACCAATACGAAACACATGTGGCTTCAAGCCGCCAGTGCAGGTGTGTTTGTGTGTGTGTCTGTGTGTGTGCGCGTGTGTGTGTGTGTGTGTGTGTTCGTCATTTTTTGACCATACTTGTGCATGAGTGCATGCATTAGGGCAATTGTGTGTGTGTGTGGGGGTCTGTGAATATTCTTGTGTAATTCTTGTGAGTGTGTGTGCATTGTGTGTGTGTGTGTGTGTGTGTGTGTGTCCTGCGAGTTCAGGGTCTCTGCTGATGTTAATGCCTCCTGACAAACTGGGGAGAGGAAATAACAGGGAAATTGAGATCATATCGGCAGACATCTAGACATGCCAGCTACTCACAATACACAATACACACACACAGGAACACACAGCACACTACTGCTTTCACTCTTATCTTTCCTTCTTTCTTTCTTTCTTTCTTTCTTTCTTTCTTTCTTTCTTTCTTTGTCATTGTCTCCCTCCCTTTTTCCTCCCTCTCTCTCTCTCATGAAAGACGTGTAGTGAGTGAAGGAGGTCAGGCATTAGTACTGTTATCTGATGACTGTGTGTGTGTGTGTGTGTGTGTGTGTGTGTGTGTGTGTTGCGGTCAGGCCATCTATCAACCAGCTGTCTGCCAGGCCTCTCCATTAGACCTTGGACCTGAGTGATGGCTGGGCTGGTTCTCCACTCACCGCGCCACACGCCCATATATCACTGATATACACACACACAGACACACACACACACACACACACACCTTGGGGCTACGCAGCGCAGATGGATGGCGCCTGGGCTATGCTTCACATGTCACACCAGACCTGCTCAGTAATGATACTGTCTGTCTGATCACACACACATCACACACACACACACACACACTGATATCTTCACTCATCACACAGCACACAGTGGCTTGTAAATTGCACGTTGAGAGGGAGAGAGGATGAGCGACATAGAGGGAGAACGGGAGAGAGAGAGGTAGCGAGGTCTGACTGCACTATGCCGGTGACTTCATTAAAGAATATGTATTGTGCCATTAGGCTGGGGGGGGGGGGGGCGGGTGAGGAGGGGGTGAGGGGGGGGGGGGTCACCTTTAGTATCCCAGCCAGCTAACACACATAAAACCCAATCATCTCTCTTCTTCCTGTCTCTCTCTCTCTCTCTTTCTGTCTCTCATCTCCCTCCTCCGACGCATCCATCACCCCGTCTCCCTGCTCCCCTTGACCTAATTAAGGGAGAGACACCTGATCTTTCACCTTTCCCAGTGATGTCACGCGCCCCGCCACTTCATCAGCATCACCTCCCTCTCTCCCCCCTTCTCCACCCCTGTCTCTCCATCACCGCCCCCCCCCCGACTCTCTCTCTCTCTCTCTCTCTTGTCTTTTTCTTTCTCCCCTCTCTCTGTTGCCATCGCCCTGCCATCCATTCATCTCACACCCCGCAATCCTCTCTCACCTTGCCGTCCTCCTCACCCCCCCTCCCTCCTCCCTCCTCCCTCCTCCTCCACTCCACTTCTCATCTCTCCTCTCCTCAGCTCCTTATTGCTCTATCAATCTCCCTGGCAGAAGATCAATATCAGCGCCGTGGCTGCTTTTCTTCCCTTCCTTTTCTCTCCACCCCCCCACCCCCCCTCCTCGTCTCACTTTCGAGCCCGTCTCCTCGTCTGCGGGAGGATTCAGGAAATGTGGCTCTCCATCAGCTCTCGTTGGTTGTTTTACTCGCCTGCTCCCCTTCAGCTGTTTTGAAGAAGAGTAAACACACCGCTCGTACCTTATTTCCTGCAGGGCCGTGATTCCATATGTTGTGTTTGAATTATTCATGGCAGGATGACGTGCTTGCACCTGACGTGTGTTTGTGTTTGAAGCGCAGTTGGTGTGAATTAGGGTTCGACCGATGCGGATACCGATATTTTTAGTATTGAAGCATGGCCCAAAAATGACAAGTATTCAGTGTTTTCCCCCAGATTTTGTTCTCATCAGGGTGGAAAAACCTCTGAAACAGCATTTAGACCATCATGGGACACTAAAACTCATGATAATATTAATGCCTTTGTAAACTTGTGGAATTGAATCAAAACGTTGCATCCGGAGCGACTGAATAAGCTTAATGGCACCGACTCACTGCCTAGCCTAGCGGTTAAAGAGGCTCTTTTGTGATTGAAAGATCACAGGTTTGATCCCCGCAACAACCAATGTGTCCCTCAACGGAACGGAAACCTAATTCACACTTTACTTTTTGGCGACAATTCAAAAAGTTTGTTGACAGCTGTATAGAAACATTGCTACTGAAGGCGAATGGAAAAGAGCAGCTAAAATGGCTAAAAACCACAAGAGAGTGGCCGAACCCCGACCCCCCCCCCACCCTCCCACCTGCCCCTTGGCCGTGCCGCGGCCATCACAACCCTCACCGACGGGCCAGCGACACGTGATGTGCCATGCCATGGCAGCAGTCAGACGGGCCCCGGAGCTGCCAGGCTTTCCAATTACAGAGACATTAGCAGGCAGCGAGCGGCGGCTAATTTGACAAGCCGAGATGATGCCCATTCATATCCACCCTGCTTCACTGGCCCAGGGTAAATATTTCCCCAAGCTCAGTATAAATAGAAAGACAATATTTGAACAGCTGAGAAGAGGGACGGAGAGAGAGAGAGAGAGAGAGAGTGGAAGAGAAGGAGGCGGAGAGGAACCGAGGGAGCGATCGTAATCCTTTATGTATACACGCGATACATATTCATAAAGTGGCGGGGTCCTCGAGGTGAAACCGGAGAGACTCGCCGCGCAAGACGTGGAATTTGACCGAGTACAATAGAGCGCTCCAGACTGAGAGACGACTATTGTTGAACTGGGATTATTGGTGTTTTGGCTGTCAGCAACTGCGGGATGTTAGATGTTAGTACGTAAGCAGAGTGAGCCAGTTATCGGTTGGAAGTGAAATCGCAACGGCAGCTTGTAGAACCTGAAGAGGAGAAAGGAAGTTGTCTCTCTGATGTTATTGCAACATCTATTTTTAATTTGTCGTTGTTATTTTATTATTATTTCCATTGTAGTTTTTATTTTTATTTTTATTTTTTTTTTCATTCTATTTCTCTATTTCTTGTGTTATTCTATGTCTGGCTGCTGTAACAAAGAAATTTCCCCCCGGGGATCAATAAAGTACCTACCTACCTACCTACCCACACATCGCAGCACCACCTCAGATACACTGCATCTATCCATCCATCCGTCCATCCGTCCATCCTTCCATCCATCCATCCACCCATCTATCCATCCATCCGTCCATCCTTCCATCCATCCATCCACCCATCTATCCATCCATCCTTCCATCCGTCCATCCGTCCATCCGTCCATCCATCCATCCATCCGTCCACCCAATACATTACATTACATTACATGAATTACACCAGGCTTACAGAGGAACACGACAGGCACATACAGCATACAGAACAAAACAAATTCTATAAAAGTCTGTGACAAAAGGGGTTTGAAGAGGCAAAGGATGACACTGATCAACTCCAACACATGGAGGGTTATCCTACTCTCTGACATTCCTTACAATGGGAGCCGGTGCTCAGTATTGTGCCACGCTGTTCCATTGTCCTGTCATATGGATGGATGAGGCCGAGAGCGGGAACCTAAGCCCTGGCCAGCTCCATTATGTATTATATTCTGGTTGTGCTCTCACTCTCTCTTTCTGTCAGTCTCTCTGTCTGTCTGCCACCCCTTTTCCCCAGACAGACAGCCAGAGAGAGAGAGAGAGAGACAGGCAAGCAGAAAGGCTCATTGTTCCCCTGGGGTCTCCATTGATCCTGCCAATCACTTCAATTACTGCCTTATCAATGCTGACTCCCACCTCTTCTCCCCCTCGCTTCAGACCCCTATCGATTCGTTTACGGCCGTGTGCACGTTCGCCTAAACACACACACTTATGAGTACAAGTGCACGCACGCACACACACACACACACACACAGATGGACAGCCTTTCATCTGCGTGACAGACAGGTGTCAGCGGAAGAAAGACAGTGGGATGAAGGAGTGAAAGGCGAGAGGAAGACGGAGGGAGAGGGAGATGTCAGAAAGCTGGCAGGTAGCTGATGACTGTGCATGAAAACACTTCTCTTATCAGCAGTGACCCACACACACACACACACACACACACACACACACACAACCCCAACCCACACACACATTGTTGAGATTGTCTATGTTTATTGGTGTGAAAGAACATGTGGCAGGACACGGATCAGTGTGTGGAGAGTAATACCCACCGAAACTCAAATTGTACTTATTTGTAGTATAGATTCATAAATTCATATTCTAAGGAAAATAAAAGCATAAATGAGTGAATGTAATTGATTTTTGTTCATACTGCTGGAGATCGTAGTTTATTATCTCCCACTTCATCACCAACTAGGATTGAATCCCACCCTGTATTTCTCCCACTCTGCCCTTTTATAAAAGAAAGGAAGCAAAGCAAAAGGAAGTGGAAAGCCTACTCTCCTAAACAAAATTGAGTAAGGAGGGGAGAGCAAGTACCGCAGACAAAGAGGAGACACAGGAGGAGGAAAGGATGTATGTGGGAGGAGGTGAAGAGGAGAGAGAGAGAGAAGGAGAGGAGGATGAGGGGGACACTCCGGGATGAGATGATGATGATTGATGGTTACCGCGGAAATGCCGATTCGGATGGGGCCGTTATCGCCGTGACCACGTGAAGCGGTGGCTGGTGATGACTCAGCAGAATCTGTGTGTGTGTGTGTGTGTGGTGGTGGTGGTGGTGGTGGGGGTGGGGGTGATAGGTTAAAGAGTTTAATTCCCTTTGTTGGGTCAGGAACCTGCTCTGTGTTTGAGTTAATAGCAGAGACACACACACACTCACACACACTAAACACCTGGAACACTCACACCACTCATATATAGAAACATATCATCCATAAATAGGTAAAATATGAGCTGGAAAACACTCTTTTGCATGCTCTCTCTCTCTCTCTCTCTCTCTCTCTCTCTCTCTCTCTCTCTCAGTAACGCTGAAGCATCTAAATACAATTGGATGAAAACGATGAAAAAAATAAACAACTATGTAGTATATAACAATAAACATCGGTTCCACTTGCATGAGTGTGTGTTATGGAAGGAGTTGCTGTGTATTCACTGCACAGGGACTATCAGTGTTTCTGTGTGTTCGGAGCTGGAGTGTTTCTCACCGAGGAGAAGAAAAAAACATTGAGCAGAAACACTGAAATAATGCATCCGAGTAAGCCGAAGCGACGTCGTCTCTCCCTCTACGCCCTTTTCTCTCCTTTCTCCTCCGCACCTCCTACAGAGTTAATACCCCCGGGGGGTAATAAATCAGCGGCGGCGTACGAGCGGCGTTTCGGTGCGCCGCGGCCCCTGCGTGGCCCCCGCTGATTAAAATCGTTTGTTTAAAACCTGCACCGTTTCCAGCCCCGCCGTTAAAAACTTTCTGATGCCCCGGCAAAGATGGCGAGGCCGCCGAGTCCCTTTGTCGGTCGGATGAATCGGCGCTTTCCCCTCCCCCTGGGTGGGTGGGTGCAAACTGGCTGACTTTCTACTTTATTTGCGTCACAAGTTTTATCAGTTCTTACGGAAATACCGGCCAACATGTTTATCCTCAAAACCATGTGACCAAAGAAGGAAAGCAAAAGCGTTTATGGGAAATGTAGTCTTAAGGCTACCAAGCGACCATGGTCTCAATTGTTTACGGTAATTATACCAAGGTATCGCAATTCATTTGACAATGATGTACTAATGTTTGAAAACGCTACATGTAGCACCTTTAAGCGCTATTCTAACTGGCTAAATTTAACAGGGGGGGGGGGTCCTTCAAAGTAAAACGTATCGAGACGTCATGCCAATTGAATTGTTATGATCAGATGACCTCTGAGTTTGCCGAGAAATTTGCTCTGCACTTTTGTGGATTCCATCCCATTTACAGGCGAACCACCATTTCCTCTCAGTTGAAAATGAGCGCTATCTCCTCCATTTCTATCCATTTCAGAGCGCCTCTCATTCCTCCGCCAGCACCGCCAAACCCAGATCCCCGAACCGAGGGCCCCTGTCAGGCCCCTGCCGGCCCCTGCAATGGAAAGCAGATGGCCGTTCCTCTGACGGCGGGGCTGCTGCAGTCGGCAGTCCGGGAGAGGAAACTTTTCATTCGCCGTCATCCATCATCGGGCCCCGGGAGCGGGGAAAGGGGGGGGGGGGAGGAAAGACAGAGTAATGCCTGACACTGGGCGTCTGGCCTGTTTCAAACGCCTTTGCATGGCACATTCATGGCTCCCACTCACACACACACACACACACACACACACACACACACACATGTAAAAACACAAGCATGAACACACACGCTCACACCCATGCACAACCACACACACACTCGGACCGGCATATGGGCCAGCGAATGTATTCTGGCTCACGCTCCTGCCTCTTGCCTTTCATTAGTGGTATTATTCTTTTCAGCACCGGGGCGGCAGTGAAAGAGAGAGAGAGAGAGAGAGAGAGAGAGAGAGAGAGAGAGAGAGCGACGTGTTGCTGTTTCTCCACCTCTCCTCTCTCTTCTCCTCTCTTCTGTCGCTTTCTCTCCATCTCTCTGTTTTTCTCTTTCTGTCTCTCTTACTCCCTGCCGTGTCTATGTTGTCTTCTCATTAGATCTGCCGAAATAGGGCGAGAGACAGAGAAACAGAGAGAGAGAGAGAGAGAGAGAGAGAGAGAGAGAGATCCTGGTGAGTAATGTACCTGACAGCTGAGGATCATTAATCACTGTCACACTTGAAAGGAGAGGGAGGAGGGTGAGGGGGGGTGCGTGGCACACCCCACACACACACACACACACACACACATCCTCACACACACATTCTGCTTCCCACATTCTTTCACAGGCCCCGTCTCTCTCTCTCTCTCTCTCTCTCTCAATTCAATTAAATCTGCAAATATTAGATGAACGGTAACAGCGAAACATCAAAACACACTCCGGCACAAATAGTGAAAATAAATAATCCACTCATAACATTCTCTCTCTCTAACACACACACACACAC
This sequence comes from Hoplostethus atlanticus, assembly GCA_034670405.1. NCBI lineage: Eukaryota > Metazoa > Chordata > Actinopteri > Trachichthyiformes > Trachichthyidae > Hoplostethus > Hoplostethus atlanticus. The sequence continues at coordinate 2,757,668 of JAXDDX010000055.1, read as the reverse complement.
ACACACACACACAGCCGCTGGGTTGGCGGCCCCTCGTGTCTGCGAGCTGCTGACACTAATAAGGGCTGTTGAGGCTTCGACTCCACACGGCAGGCCGCCATTGCACAGCAGGGCCGGGCCATTCAGAGCCTGTCAACGGGGCCCCCGCTGGAAGAGACACCGACAAAGAGCCCGGGAGAATGCAGGGCTCGCACAAAAGGGGACGATGGCAACACAGTCGCTGTAAATCTGAGGCATGCAGGCGCACTCAAAAAAACACAGACACTGACACACACGCACACACACACACACACACACACACACACACACACACACTCTCTCACACACATGCACAAACATCCTTGTCATCCTCTTTCTTTCTGCCCCCGCCTTCCCCCAGGACAGCAGCTGGCCCCTCCCATTGTCAGTCAATCAACCTGATGGGAGCGATGTCCAAATACGTGAGTCCTCCCACCCTCTCCGACCTGAAGAATTCCATTCCACCCAATCAATTCAATTCAAAGTGCTTTATTGGCAAAGATTTTCCTTACAAAAACAAAAAAAAAACAGATAATAACGGTAAAGCTCTAAATATATCCTGTCAATTGAACTTTGACCTCTTTCTCTCTCTCCCCTCCCCATAGCACCCACCCCCCTCCCCGCCGCCTACCTGCACAAGAATTCACCGGAGGCCGTTAGCATTTCAATTGAAAGCATGCAGGTTTAGGGCTGGGTGGGCGGGGTGGAGATCATGACAGATCCCCCCACTCGCTGACCCTAAAGACCTGCTGGATTCAGTTGTAGGGATCATAACCCAACATACTATGATGCTAATACTGACAGGCAGCGCTCACAGACATCACCCAGCAGCAGCCAATCACGTAGTAGCAGTGATTGATTATGTCACATACCATTTACAGTAGGGTTAGACTATTGAAAATTGAAAATCAGCCAATCAGTGTCACACACTGATATGATGGATATGATGCAGTTGGTTTGATTACATATTTATTGTGTAATTGATCAATATTAACTGGTGATCTATGGGAAGCCCTGAACCTTAATTGATTCTAATGTCACTTTTTGAACGGACTCAACTCAAATATGGATGAATATGTTTATCATGTGTGTGATTTATGTTTTCATTTATATAAACATTTTTGTTCTTATTATTTCATTGTTATCGTGGGTTTCAGTAGAGAGTTATTGCCGCAATTCCTATCACCAGCTTCAATCCACAAATATTGGCACTGATATCAGCCCTTCGAGAAACCAGAAGTTGCACTACAGCTAACATTCAGTTACATAAAATCACCCTTTCACCCAGCTGTGCCACGATGTGGTTAACAATCAGATGTTGTGTGGCGAAGGCTAAGGCTGCATTCACGTTGGATGGGAACAACTTGATGGTTTAAAGGCAATGGCTCGGAAGTGGTAAGCCGAGGCCTGTTTCCATGCAGAGCCTCTTTATAAACCAGCAGCACTCAGAGGATGCTGGGAGGATGCTACTGCTGCTAGGCGATTATCGAAAACCTATTTGACGTGCAGTGCTCCTTTTCCAAAGTGGAAATACTTTGAACTTCAAACGCCTGCTGCTGAAAACCTGGACATTATATCTGCCTGGACAAATTATACCTGGACAATAAAACAAAATTCATGCACATGCAGTTGACTGTAATATGGAAGAACAACAACTGCTAAAAACTTGGGAAACAAGAAAAGGCACATTCTCAAGATTTATAAGAGTTTAAATCCACCTAAACTCTCTTTGTATTTGCATTGCAGAGTTTCCAAAAGTTTCCTTTTTTTAAGCTAAAATACCTTTAGAAAAATTCATTGCATATATTTGAAAAAGTACTGCAAGGCCGCTGTCAGTTGCATGAAAATATAACCTTTTTTTCAGTGAAGTAAAACAGAAATTCAAACTATTCTGCAAAATCTAATTGTTTTATTTATTTATATGGATGGTTGTTGGCCTTGTGGTGATCGCTGACTGGAATTCACAGTTCGTCCACCTTTTCATTTACCACTGTCTCACTAGTCCCTTTCCATTAAAATCAACTAGAAAAAGAAGCCAACTCAGTCTCTGGTGGACGCGCTGGCTCGTAGCCATCGACCACAGCTGGGCTTCCCAGAAACTTCCCAGACGACCAGCACTGGCAGTGTTACAGTCAAAATGTAATCCATTACAGATTACTGATTACCTGCTGCAAATTGTCCAAAGCTAGCTGATGGGATACTCAAATCCAGTCGCTCCTGATTACTTCCAATTGCTTTTTGATTGCCTCCAAAAACAATAGAATATGTGGTTAAACGACTTTATTTGAATTTAGCTCCTGTCATCATCAGTCCTTATTTGAAGATGAAAGGATGAGATCTCACAATCTCAATGTCTTTTATAGCAGTTATAGCCGTGAGGGCATTCTTTACTGTGATTATGGGTACGGTGGAGTTGTAAGACACACTGGAGTGTCCATAATCACCGTAAAGAATGTCCTTGCGGGCCGTATGGCTTTTTACCGTCGGAACAGTTTGCCCCAAAGTAATGTACATGCGCAAGAATGGAAAACAAGAAAGATAGCTAGCTAGCTCCCCGGTTACCACGGGGTTGTGTGGAAACCACTAAACCCCCACCCTGTTGAAGTGCCCTTGAGCAAGACACTGATTCCCTACCTGGTATCAGAACAGTAGGAGTGTATCTTTAGACCAATCAGACAGCTTGGCTAAGACTATCGTACACCATTGTTTTTGAGTAATTCGACCAGTTCGCAACAATTTGAAGAAGAAAATGACTCGCAAGCGTGCTCTGTGCTTCAGGCCTGAGTCACCGCGTGCAGGCCGAGCGTGTTCAGGCTGCGTTTTTGGGATGTAATGGACTGCAGTGGAGGTCTATCAGGAGAGCAGCGTAAACACAGAGCGAGAGAGAGAGAGAGAAAGAGCCAGGCTGGAGAAGGCACACTCCCCTACTGGGTGGCAGTGCTGATTCAACACCAGACAGGCCCGGAGAATGATCATCCGTCTCCATTATGGTCTCCCTACAAATCATCTACATTTCCCCCCTCTTCTCCTCGGCTGCCCGCAAGCTCGTAAAGCTAGCTTTTCCATGCTGCTCTTGGCAACGGGGCGAGAGGCAGACATCCAGCGAGGTGTATTGTGGGTGGTCGTATGAACCAACACACATATACACACACACACCGCGTACTATTCGGTTACGGCGGGGTCGACCACAATACTGCTATTCTTACCAGAATGATACATTTCCACCCTTTCGCTTACAGCTGTATAAATGCTGGTGAGGGATAACATGCATCTGGGGTGTCTGCACTTCCCTCCAACCCCTCCTACATTTCAATCTGTTACAATAACTAAGTAATGCAGGGTTACATTGTCACGGTTAAAATCGTATTACTGAAGCGGTTTGGTTTTGTGTCCTGTTCTGAACTTAATCTAAGTTCAAAAGTTTCAATCAGCACCCTGGAAAAAAAAGCTGAGGCTTAGCAGTAGATGGGTGGTATTCAGGAGTTATTAGATTATAGAAGTGTGGAAGTCTTAAAGTTGTAGCTTTTTTCTCCCTCCTGCAGCCTCCTGGCTTCATCCCTCCTCGTCTCTCCGACCTCCCCCCTCTACTTGCTCTGAAAACTTCTCTACCATACGTGATCATTCTAGGTACATAGGAATAGTCGTTCTTCAACAATTGATCTCTCACAACATGTCTCCATACCTTGGACTTGGTTGTCACTAGAGCCCTTAACGTTACAACGACTTATGTCCATGATATTGTATGTTCTGATCACATTTCTATATATTTTTTACTCACTAAGCATCAAATTCACATGACATTTATAGGACAGACTGTACAGTGAGAGCAAGGAAACTTCCAAGGCAATCACATTTTTCTAAGATTATAAATTATAACAAAAACAATGGGCAGATTCCATTTCACCCCAACTGATTATCTGTTAAACCCCTCCCACTCTCTATTTCAATTTAGGTGTTTGTCTGTTACTAAATGTCAATAATGTGCAAAAGTACACACAAATTAGGCTTAATATTGCTAAATCTTGCTCTGATAAGAAACTTCTGCTTCCTTTCTCTCGTTATACGTTAATGGTGATTGGTGGTATGGCATACCACTCTAATGTTAACTCCAAAAAACTTCATGAAGTCTTCAAGCTGTCCCCTAGATCCACTTCCTACAACCTTTCTTAGATGTGTTTTAATTTCCTACCTGTTGAACTGACAATTGTTAACACCTTGTGGCAATCCGGTGGTTTTCCTGGGTCTCTCATTGCTGCTTTATCAAACCATTGCTAAGATTTAGACCTAGATTCATAACTAAACCATAACTACAGTCCAATATCCAATATCCTTCTCTTTTTTTTGGCAAGATCCTTGATGAGGTTATCAATAAACAACTACATGACTATTTAATCTTAGCTAAACTCTATGATAACTTCCAATCTGGTCTTCATGCTAACTGTAGCAGAGTTAATACAGATGCAAATAGACTCTCTGCAGTAGTAGCCTATTATTGGACCTGAGTGCATCTTCTGACACAGTCAATTATGATGACACATTAGCCCATCAGTTGGCCGTCTGTCCCAAATTGGTTTGGGTCACAGGCCGAAATTTCTCTGTTTCTCTTGGTTATTTTAACTCTGAAAAGTTGATATAACGTCTGGTGTTCCTCAGGGTTCAACTCTTGGGCCCCTGTCATTCCATCTGCACATGATTCCTCTTGATTTTGTTCTATGGAAACACTATATTTCTTATCAATTATGCAGATGGTTCACAACGTTATAACTCACTGTCCAGCACAGATTTGAGTCCTGTTGCTGATTGACTGCATAGAGGATATAAAGAGACACTCTTGACCCTAAGGGCACCGAGACTTGAAAACTCTGCTTCCTTAAATTGCCTGTCCCAGTGAGCAGGCCAGAAGTCTTGGTGTAATTATGGATGCTGATCTGAACTTCCAGGTTCATATTAGCAGCATCAATAGAACAGCTATCTATCATTTAAAAAGCATTTCTAAAGTCAGAGGTTTTCTGTCACCGTCAGACTTTATTACAAGTAGATTCGACTACTGTAATGGCCTCTTTTCTGCTGTTCGGAAAAAAATGTGGGGCAGCTACAGCTTATTCAGAATGCTGCAGCTGAATCTTAATGCTTAATCAGAATCTTAAGTAGCACAAAGTAATATATATATGTTTATTTTTATGCCATGTTTGCTGTTTTGTTTTGCTATTGTTGTTTTTATGTAATAGCACATTGAGCTTTCTTTACGTATGAAATATGCTATACAAATAAAGCTTAAGTGAAAGGAGCGGTGTCATTTAGAGTTACAGGCCATTTACTACTGTCTACGTCTAGTTTCCCCCAATCATTTGGCAACGCATGCAATTAGATTTTTTTGAACAATTACATGTTTGTCATTGTTTTTAAAATACAAACTTCATGGTGTCAAGATCCACCCTAAACAAGTTGCAAGTTGTAAGAAGAAGTTGTAAGTTGCTCCGAATAAGAGCATCAGCTAAATGCTTAAAATATAACTTTAATTTCTCTGTAGTTTATGTACGGTTTGTTTCATCTCTGCAGAAACCCAATATATCCATCATGTTGATGTGTTCTTGAGCAAGACACCTGACCTAACCCACCCCTCATTACCAGTCACTATGGACTCCCAGGTGACTCGGTCAACATTTCTACAGGGTAGTAGCAGCAGTAGTAGTAGTAGTAGTAGTAGTAGTAGTAGTAGTAGTGTGGTGGCAGGGCAGTCTATATGAGGTCATGCTGTAACTGGACGGTTGCAGGTTCGATCCCTGCTTCAGCCGATCTCTATCTCTGTCTCCTGCCATCGTGTCCTTGAGCAAGACACTGATCCCCTACCTGCTCGCTTAACTGTAAGTCACTCTAGATAAGAGCATCAGCTGAACACCTTCAATGGAAAGTCGTATTACATGTTCCCTATTTTCCAAACACCATTCCCAGCTGGGACGTTGCTGTATGTCCTTGGTCAAGGGTAGCTCTTCGGTAGCTGGGAGTAGAACCAACAAACTGTCCGCTACTGCTATAACCTGCCGCCCAATGCTACTATAATAACCAAAGCGAACACCGTCCTCCTCCTTGACATGACTATCTGAACAGGAATGTTATTGATCAAGAGGCCGGTGTATGGCCGCCCAACACATAAAACATACACTAACACACACACACACACACATGTTAGCACGCCGACTTCCGGACGGCTGCTGTTGGTATGAGCAATTACAGAGCCTTATCTGAGAGTGAGGATAATGAGGTTACACAGAGAGCAAATTCTATCATGTCGGCATAATGAGATTTGGGGCCCCGTGTCTCGCGTCCCGGGGTCGAGGACGGGGACAGGGACGGACACACACACACACACACACACACACACAGACGCAGACACGCATCGCTTTCTTATCTGCCCCACCTCACATCTCCGCCTGACATTCAGGGGAAATTGCATTCGGGGCTCACGTGCAGGACGCAGCGTGTGAATGACTGAGACGCAAACCCCTGTTTCTTTTGCTTTCTACCCCTCCCTCCTTTTATTCACCCACTTTCTCCCCCCTCTCCCCACTTCATGTTCTCCAACAACCCCGCCGCTACTTCTGACAGGCTGTTTGATTTATGACTCCAATTCCCCGGCGCAGACGCACAGACGCAGGCCATACTCCCAGCTATATGTATGTATTTTAGTTTCCCCCCCCCCCTCCCCCCGGCAGCCCTCCCCCCGCTCCTTCACTTCATGTTGTTATGCTCGCTCGCTCTCTCTCTCGCTCTCTCTCTCTCTCTCTCTCTCTCTCACACACACACACACACACACACACACACACACACACACACGGCTTTCTCCAGGGTGTGGTGATTGATTATCCTAGCAGGACTGTCTGGTATATTTTTGATCCCTTTGAAATGTAATCTCTGTGAGCAGTACGGGGAGTGTCTCGTCACACGCACACACGCACACACGCACACACACACACACACACACATACAGATAGGAGGAGTGGGCAAGTTTCGGAGAGGCAATGCAAGTAGTGTGGGAACTTTTTGGCACAATATTTCAAGTTGTATACACAAACAACTTCATCAAAAGTTAGAGGGCGAAATAGGAATAGGACAACTTGCAAAAACACTGGACTAAACTCTGTGTCCAATTACCTCTAGGAAACCTGCGCTCGGAGACAACGCTCGGGTCACTGAGCGACCAGACGGTTGCCTGTTTCAATCCCAGGACGGATTGACTGAAATGTGGGTGAAGAAAAGTGAGCGACACATGCCATCAGATGAGCAAGGCACTTTACTTGTGGATGTGTGGTGTGAGTATGTATAAGTGTCTAATAGTAATGCTACTGCCAATGGTACTACTATTACAACTACATCTACTATTAATACTAGTCGTACTACCACTACAACTACTACTACTAGTTTTACTACTACAACTACTTCTACTGTTACATTACAGTCATTTAGCAGACGCTTTTATCCAAAGCGACTTACAAGTTACAGTTGACGCTACGTGGTGGTACTACTACTACGACTGCTCCTACTATTACTACTACTACTACTATTAATACTAGTTGTACTACTACTACTACTACTACTGCTACTACTATTAATACTAGTTGTACCACTTCTACTACTACTACTGTTAATACAAGTGGTATTACTACTACTACTACTACTACTACCTCTATTACTACTGCTACTACTATTACTACTACTACTATTAATACTAGTTGTACTACTACTACTACTACTGCTACTGCTACTGCTACTACTACTACTACTACTATTATTATTATTATTATTAATAGTATTTGTACTACTTTACTACTACTACTGTTAATACAAGTGGCACTACTACTATTACTGCTACTACTATTACTAGTACTACTACTACTATTGCTACTACTACTACTACTACTACTACTACTACCACTACTGGTACTACTACTTCTACTACTAGGGCTACTACTCCCTACTATCCTGTGTACTTCTGTATACGGGGTCATCTGCGATCTGGATATAACCGGGATAGAAGCTAATGCCTCTAATAGCGGGTGCCTGTAAACACACTCCACGATGGGAGGAAGGGAAGAAGACAGATGAGGCGTCCTCCCCTCACTCTCTTTCTCCACTCTGTCTCTTTATTTTCTTCGACCTGACCTGCAAACACAACCAGCCGTGGTCTCGGCTGACTATCTCCCTCTCTCCAACCTGGGATTTGTCTCTGCTTGATAATAAATGACAGGACACAATGTGTGTGTGTGTGTGTGTGTGTGTGTGTGTGTGTGTGTGTGTGTGTGCACTATTCTGTATCAATGGTTGATCCGTGCCCAGTCCCCGAGGTCATTGATCATAGCCTTGCACTCATCCATAATGGACTCTATCCGTCTCTCTCTCTGTCAGCGGGGGACCCGGACCACAAAGAGACATGCCTGGATCAGACACAAAGGGAGCCATTACACACCACCTTATCAATACTCACTCCGGAGAAACTACTTTCTGGCCCTCCCCGAGGAAAAGCTTCACCGGCCGCCCAATTAGCACCAGCCAGAGAACATTGATAGAGTTTTGCAAGGTTTGCACAATCAGAATCGCCCTTTTTTTTCATACACGCTTTTATTTTTTAGTACTCACTAGTGATGATTCGGTCACATATCGAGAGTTACGTTCCAAAATAAGATATGCACTATTTGGGGGAAAAAAACAAGGATACATGCTCTTAATAAAAAAATGATTGAAAACGCAAAATAAAATAAAAAAACTAAAAAACTAGACCACCCTGTCAATAAAACTGAGCCTAGAGTCTGTTTATAAACCTCTCTAAATGCATAGCTGGCCATAATCATAGATTCCATATGAAAGAAATAGATTGGAAAGGCCTGAGACAGCAGTCTAGATCGACGGCGAGATGAGAGAGAGTACCGGCGAGAATAATCGAAAAGTTTTGTTTCCAAAATGTATCCATTTCAGAATGTGACGCCGCAGCAAAAACGATGCTATTTTTTGAAAGTTTAGTGCAGCAACTGTTTTACATTGTAGGTTTCCTGCAGTTTAGTTTCTAGAGATTTAGAGTGATGATGATGCAAAGGATTATAGGGATGTCTGACATGTAACTGGATTACAGTAATCTGTAAAGTAAAAAAAACACAACTGTGATCTACTACGGTTGCTGTAAAAAAAGTTCAAAAAGTAGGTAATTGCTTGTTGGATTACTGAAACTGTCCCCCCAAAAACATTCCTTTCACAGTCCCAAAACTGGGAATCTGTAATCTGCAATCCCTTGACAATTACACAGCTGCTAAATTGAGAAGTGACAGCCAGTCCCTGTCATCTGCTGAGACGGACAAGATGCGGAACGGCGATATAACTCAGACGGGACGATCCAGGGGCCACCGCAAATATGTGGACCGAGCATAATCACACACCCCTACGTTCAGCTGGCTCACCGCAACTAGGCCCAAACACACACTTTCCCATGGTACACTCTGCTGGAGCGGAGGCCCTCGTGGAGGAATGGGGAACTTGAGGTTTTGGTGGGGGGGCGGCGGGGGAAATGTGACTGCTATCAAGACTCATGAAAGTGTCAGAGAATCTCTTTCTGTCACACAGTTAATCGGCCGAGCTGTATTGACAACATCTGGACGCAGGCAAAAATACAACAATGGGACTTTTCTGTTAAGATGACCCGGGAAGATGAATTATTGTAACGGTTTTTGACAGGAGAGAGAACGACGGCGAGGGCAGCGCACTTGGGAAACGCTCCGGTGTCTGTACCGTCATCTTATACAGTTAAGATTTTGTCAGTGGGAGTGTTTTTTGTGATGGATGGGTTCAAATCCAGCGCAGCGGCCATTCTGCCGGGGGGTCTGGGGATTCGAACCTGTGACCCTTCTGGTCACAAGCCTTTAGGCCACCGCTGTACTCCCTATGGAGAGAGTCCATGTGAATGCAGAGCTAGCCAAATGGCACTCTAAATAGAGCACCAGCACCACTTAAGCACCAATAAGCAACTGCGTGTGTGTGTGTGTGTGTGTGTGTGTTTCTACAGTGTCAGCTGTTAGGCAACACTATCCCCTATACTTTACCACTGGTGTAGAGGCTGCCACAGACATTACTCCTCTCCTCTCCTCTCCTCTCCTTCCCTTCTCCTCTCCTCTCTCCTCTCCTTAACTCTCTCCTCCTCCTCCTCCTCCTCCTCTCCAAGTCATCCATCTCCAGACTGGACCAGTCAATGGCAGCTCCATTGATAGGGTAATCCAGGCCTGATTAATGACCCAATAATCAGACGGATCCTCAGATCAATCATGGGCGTGATCAATAACCCCCGGCCAAGGCGATCATTAGCCCGCTAGAGTGCATCCTCCATTAGACCCACGGACCAAAACAAAGGATGGAAAAGAGGGAGAGAGGAGATGGAGTGAGGGAGGGATGGAGGGATGGAGGGATGGAGGGCGGCTCTTGTGAGATGATGAGGAAGTTTTCTCCGAGCCACGAGGGCAGACCGATGAATTATGTAATTCATGTTCATAAATGTGTAAAAGTTAAAAGGTCGGGGAATATAGAACATGCTGACAACACAGGAGAACGTCTTAAAGGGGAGCTTATAGTGTGTGTGTGTGTGTGTGTGTGTGTGTGTGTGTGCGTGTGTGTGTGTGTGTGTGTGTGTCAGCAGGGCGTGATGGCTGCTGATTTATGGGCTGTGTCCCTCAGTGCCAGCTCTCTGTCTGCTCTAGCATGGAGGATGAATGGACCTCTGTCAGCCCAGCCAGAACTCCCTCCCCTTCTCCCCCTCACACACACACACACACACACACACACACACACACACACACACACACACACACCCCCTTCTCTCCCCAAACCCATTCTCTCATTAGCCGCGAGCAAATTCACAGCAACTGCTCACTTGTTACTATTAATGTTCTTTTCTTCTTGGCCTGATGCGCCACGCGGGGGCTGAGTGATCCGCGTCCATTAGGCTAAAGCCCGTCCGTCGTCGGCGGGCCCTGGGTCTGTTACCGGGACGTCCCGGGTCCGGGGAGGCGGGTCAGCTGCGGCAAAGCATCAAAAGGGGGAGATTTAGAGGCAGCTGTGGCAAAGTCCATGTACGGGCCCAATAGAATTTGCCATAAAAACGTCCTTCTTTCTCACAAACAAACCTCAAAGGACTTGACAGGCCTGAAAAAGTGTGCACGCTGTATGCTCACCTGCATCTGTATTAGTGTGTAGGAGTGTGTGTGTGTGTATCTATCTGTATTGGATTCCTCGTGTGTGTGTGTGTGTCTTTGTGTATCCACACGGGATCGTGTTTATCATTGTCACTGTGTCCGTGTCAATGTGTGTGTTTCCATGTCGCTTAGTGTGTGTGTGTCTGTGTCTGTGTCTGTGTGTGTGTGTGTGTGTGTGTGTGTGTGTGTGTGTGTGTGTGTGTGTGTGTGTGTGTGTGTGTGTGTGTGTGTGTGTGTGTGTGTGTGTGTGTGTGTGTGTGTGTCCCTGCTATCTGATGCGGTAGCCCGCTGTGTGTACTCCATTATGTGTAATGAATGCTTATGAGGGTAAACAGATGGTGTGTTAACACGGTAAAATATGATCCGCTGCCAGACAATATGGTGGCACGCTGGTGTTTACAACACGCACATTACACCCCGGGACAGCGGGACAACTCGGGACCAGCCTGGCTCGCCCCTCAGAGCTGATGGGAATGGAAATGCCCTCTGTGCAATTGCCTAAAGTCGCTCTTATTCTGAAGTTACAAAGAAGTGTGATGCAGAATTTGAAGAAATGCAGCACGGCAGCTGTGACTTGTCAAATATCGTGACAAACGGGACCATAGTGCAAGGGTGGAAGTAACAAATTACATTTACTCTTAGAATTGAGTAGTTATGTTGTGTACTTGTAATTTTTTGAGTATTTTTTTCAAGTCTAAAGTTTGTCTGTCTGCAGGATATCTCAAAAAACTACGAATGAGATTTCCATGAGATGTGGTGGACAGATAGGACCAAGAATCAACTGATTACATCTTAGTGGTGATTCAGATCTGGGATTTCTGCCATTAGACAATTTTTTTTTTAGCCATAGCTATGAAACTAACCGAGATCGAGGCTCGATTCCAGATCCGAAGGAGATGTTTGCAGGGTCAAGAAATCAATTTCACTTAAAATTTAAACGACAGCAGTGATGTCGTTTTGGGCGGAACGGCCAGTTGGACAATTGCTCGGTATTAAGTATGTTTTAACTGAAATATCACACTTTATTTTAAAACGCATCCATCACACACATTTTGCGGCCTCTGCATAAGCATTGTATTAGAAACTGGCTAACTGGAGTTGATTCATGCTTTACTTTGTTCATGCAGTTTTAGTTTGTAAATGTTTTTAATTAAAAGTTCAAAGATTTTGCATGGCGTGGGAAAGATCACAGGTATCTGTTCTACTTGTCAAGTAACTCAGTAACTTTTAGCCTGGCTACATTTTGAATGAGCGACCTTTTAGTTTCACCAGAGGAGGCTTTTACTTTGATTCAAGTCAAATGCCAGCAAAGCAACAGCGCTTCTGCTTGAGTCCACTACTAAAAGGTGTAAAGCATGACGCTAAGACTATCAGGGTTAGGAGTTTGATTCTCACTGGGGCCACCGACCAACAATTGGATGCACTCATGGTACTGTAAGACACCCCCCCCAGCCACACACACACACACACGCAAGCACAAACACTTTTCTTTCTCTGACCCCGTGGCCCAGCTGTCCATGACGGACGATGACAGAGGTGTGACAGAAGAAGCCAGGCTAAAGAGTGATGAACATAGCACAGGAGGGGCCATTTATCTATCACACACACACACACACACACACACACACACACACACAGGCAGCGACAGATGGTTCTGCCCACTCCTTTGATTCTCCAGCGCCCTGCTAATAATACCCCCACCATTATTCTCCTCTAAGTATAGCCTGTGTTCAGCCTGCAGTGGGCACTGAGTTGTAGCTATGCGTTAATAGAGCTGTATAATTGATCGGGGACAGCCTGGCAGCTACAGCAGGTTGGGTTTCCCCACTCCCAGCAGTTTGGGACGCTTTTCCACGTAGCTTCGTCGAAAGGCTGCGCACACTGGGGCGGAGGTCTTCAAAAGCAGGTCAGTAACAAGAGAGTTAGAGGCTATGAATGACTTTAATGTTGTCAGAAGTTAAATTTAAACGTGGGCAATATAATCTTATTTTTTTAATTTTGGACTATGTTGCCTCCCATATAATATCAATGCAGAATTTAAAATAAAAATAAAAACTAAAATAAAAGATAATAAAATAAAATGAAATGAAATGAAATGAAATGAAAAAATAAAATAAAATAAAATAAAATAAAATAAAATAAAATAAAATAAAATAAAATAAAATAAGTATCAGCTAAAAGACTAAAATGTAAATGTATCAACCATTCCTTTTGGCTGTGCCATGCTATAATCTTGCAATCTACATGTTCTTTTTGCGTGTAATATAAGTAACGCCCACTTTCTCAAAAGTATCTGCAATGTGGTTGCTGTGTTTGTACAGTAACTTCAACACAACTTGAATCCAAATTGCTGCAACCCATTACACACAATCCATTGCTCCACAACCCGGGTAGCAACAAGCTTCTGATTGGTTCCAGGATGTAACCAGCCCTCACCTTGGGTAACCCCGGTTTAAATTTTGGACTATGTTGCCTCCCATAGAATATCAATGCAGAATTTAAAATTAAAATAAAAACAAAAATAAAAGATAATAAAATAAAATTTAATAAAATTGAATTTAATTAAATTACATTTAAAAAAATAAAATAAATAAATAAATAAAATAAAATAAAATAAAATAAAATAAAATAAATAAAATAAAATACAATACAATACAATAAAATAAGTATCAGCTAAAAGACTAAAATGTAAATGTATCAACCATTCCCTTTGGCTGTGCCATGCTATAATCTTGCAATTTACATTTTCTTTTTGCGTGTAATATAAGTAACGCCCACTTTCTCAAAAGTATCTGCAATGTGGTTGCTGTGTTTGTACAGTAACTTCAACACAACTTCAATCCAAATCGCTGCAACCCATTACACACAATCCATTGCTCCACAACCCGGGTAGCAACAAGCTTCTGATTGGTTCCAGGACGTAACCAGCCCTCACCTTGGGTAACCCCGGTTTAGCTACGTACAACCCACGAGAGGGTGGCGGGGGCCCAAAGACAAGGCACTCGGAGATGGTGGTGATTGAGTATAAAGCTGTTTGTCTTCGGGGGTCAAGATTTCTTTATGTTACTTCGGTGCCAAAGTGGCAACAGAGGCCGGGTGTTTACAATGATTTAAAACAGAAAAACAGCACGGCCACGCAGCCTTGGCCTGGCCGCACAGGCCTCTATTGATGGATGCCAACCCAAAAAACTAGCGAGGCCTGGCTTCTGTCAGCAAACACACTGACGGGGAATGCTGACAGGGACACACACACACAAACAAACAGCGAAAATGCACACAAGCATACACATACACACACACACAGACGCGAACTCACACACCCTACCGCCATGCAATCTGGACTGATCTCACCCCATGTAGCATTTTACTGCGCAATCATCAAAGGACCATTAAATCACAAGTGACTGCCAATAAAGGGAGGAAATTGCGAGGAGGGATTACGATGTTTGCATGATATTGGGTGTGTGTGTGTGTGTGTGTGGGAGGGGGGTTGTAACCCGGGGGGGGGGGGGTCGCAAGATTTATGTAGCATTTACTGAGGAGCAAGTTGTAAAGTGTAATTACAGGGGGGGGGGGTCAACACACCGGCAGAGCCACAGCCCAGCAGGCAGACTGGCAGGAAGGCTGGGAGACAAGTGATCAAGGCCTATTCATCCACAGTGTCTCTCTCAGTTTGTCTCTTTGTCTGTCTATCTCTCTGTCTGTCTGTCTGTTTCTCTCCCCCAGTGCCAGACCCATAAATCAGCGGCATCAAGTCCAAGAACCCGCTATCAAAACACAGCCTTCAAGATGACACGAAGCGATCCGCGGGAACAATGCGGCGTGGGCGGGGGACCGGCCGACCGACGTCCCCACAAAAGGACAAACACAACGGAGGACAGCCTGAAACAACAGAGGATACCTTTGGAGTTATATCCCTTGTATCCCCAGCTTTCTTTTTTTTTTTTTTTTTTCATTTTAACCTTTATTTAAACAGGCAAGTTGAGCAAATTCTCATTCGCGCTGACAGCCTGAATAAGAAGCTGTTTCTGCTTGTACAACCTTATTTTTTATTTGTCTTCATGGTGAAGCGCTTTGTACAAATTGCCAGACAAATAAAGTTAGGATGATTCAGGGTCAGTGGGGAATGTGACCGCCGATCTGCCGTTCCATATCCATCCATAGCTGTAGTAACAGCAGGTAATGCTTGTGTGATGGGATTAAGACATTAAAAGCGCGTGGATGAGATGGTGCCTGTTGGTTTCAAGGGAACCAACAGACTAAAGGGAACCCCCTCACCAATGCGGCAAGTGGCTAGTGCCGAAAAATGCCGGAGACGTCCCAGAGAGGGAGCGCAGAGTTTGTTTCTTTTGTCCGTCTGTCACTATGTAGGACATGTGGCTTTGTTTACACGACGAGTATGCGTTGCTTCTCTGGGGAGCGAGGGAGAGAGAGAGAGAGAGAGATGCAATTTGCAATTGGGAAAATCCCGGCAGATTTATGTCAATGTTTACCATTCCTCCCTACCAGCCCTCCCCTTTAAGAGGGAGCTGCTCGGACAATAAATCATCGCTTATAAATGGATGGGACGCCCGGAACCTTTTGAACCAGGCCTAATTTGCCTGGTAGCTTTCAAAGAGACCCCCCCCCCGACCCGAGTTAGTATCTAACAGGGGCCCCGCTGAAATGATCGGTGTAGCACCAGTGTGTGGATGTGTCATAATCCCTCTCTCTTCATCCTGTGCCTCTTTTCTCAAACAAAAAATGATGGGGTTTTTTTTAAGCTCGCCCCTTAATAGCACATTTAAGCATTTTTACAGTTTACATAAGAGAAAATGTTAAAATATGTCATCAAGACCACGTCGGGGTATGAAACCACCGACTTGCCATCCCGCACGCAGCCATAACTGTAGGAATGCCCTGCGCAAATCCAGCAGCTTAACCAAGCCATTTGATCTTGAGTCTTAAAATGTCGTTTTTCTTCAAACAAGTTAAAAAAAAATCGGCCAATGGGGTTTCACCGACGTCACTTGTTTCCGTTTCCAGAATTCATGAGTCATGAGACAAATGGCAGCATTCCAGATTGAAACAGTCTAAATGACTTGAGTTGATTTTTTTTGTTTACAGTGTAGCAGGAAAAGCCTGTTTTAAAACATGTCAAACAGACACACATTAGGCTGCAGGCCCCCCGTCTGACTAAGAATTGGCTCCGGGGTCCCCATATGAGGAGACTTTCTGTTGTTGATTCAATGTTTAATTATAGAACTACACTCCATGTGGGGGGGATCGCGGTGGTGAAAGTGAACCCTGCCATTGTATTCTCTAATTGAGAACATTTCTAGAAAACTGGATTATAGTAAAATGAAACGATGCCTCATTTTCCTCACCAGACCCCTGGGGGTCCCCGGACATGACGGCGCTCCTGGGTTTCAGTCAGGCGAGGCGAATAAAGCTACACTTTCTCTCCCGATGTGACTAATGTGCCTGGTGGAGAAAAATAAGCAGCTAAAATTTCAAATGTCAAAGTAAATCCCTTTTATCCTTTCATAAGTCCCCTGCCCGCCCCCCCCCTCCCGTCAACCCGTCCACTTCTAATCCAGGGGCCCCCAGTGAGGGGTCTGGGGGTCAGGGAGAGACCGGTGGGGTTATTCTAAGGTCAGTGTCAGTTCAAGAAGGCACTGAGCCCGCCCTTCCATCTCCTCCTCCTCCTCCTCGACACATGAATCTTTCCTCTCCTCCCCCTGTCCTCCTCCCTCCTCCTCTCCCAGGCCAGTCCCAGGCTGCACATGCTGTTTTTCTCTGTTTGCTGTCATCAAGCTACACACACACACACACACACACACACACACACACACACACACACAGAATGACTATTTGCACTGCTGTTCAGTAATGTCACAACTGTCAGGGAGCAGAGAGAGAGAGCTTTCAACACATAAACATACAGGTAGTGAGAGAGAGAGAATTAACCCGCTGTTTGTCTTGTCATTAGTCTACTGGGTGGCAGCCTACACACACACACACACACACACACACACACACACACACACACACGCACGCACAGCGCTGGCAAGTAGACATAACAGCCATCACTTATTCTGTGGAAGCCCAAAGCCCTCTCCAAACACAACACTCATCTGCTGTCATCACCCTTACTCTCACACCTCTATTCTTTCTCCTCACACGCACACACACACACACACACACACACACACACACACACACTAGTCTAACCTCCTAATAAAACAACCCCAAGGAAGCAACCTTATTTGGGCGAAAGAGCTCCCATGAGTCTCTGTGTCCTATGAGTCAGAGATGATCACAGAGTCAAACAACAACACGTCTGAGTGTTTCGAGCCACGAGGAACACCCTCCTCACATCGAGCTGCACTCTGAAATCCCTCTCTCAGCTAACTCCTCCACTGAATCTAAACGGATTTAATAGGCAAGATCACCGACAGAGAGTGTCAACTAGCTAAACAGACTGAAAACAGACTCTCCCACAACAGGGAAACAAAAAGATGCCCCCCGGGGGAGTCAAATATCTGCTTTAATGGTTCCCGGTGAAAAGAAAGTTCCTTTTGTAGTCAATGCAACAATGCTGAGTCAGCGTCTTGCTCAACGACACTTCAGCAAGGGCCGGGCGCTCGCCAACAACACGGGAGACCAGTTTCCTTACTACTTCCTCAAGCAGGATTTACGTCACAGGCTCCCCAAGTAGGAAGGAGCGCACGCCGCAGCGCCGAGGCAGTAAATACGACACGTATTCTCGCGTCGTTAGTTTTACTCTCTGTCAGGTTTGTGATAGATTGTCTGTCCGAGGAAGGAATTGCGCAGCCGAGACGGACGCCGGGAGACAAGGCCGCGACGCGAGCGCGACGGATCCCGCCGCCGTTTAATTGCCCGCTCGACAGGTTCAGGCATCAGCTAAATAAGCTGTCACCTCCGCGATAAAACGTCTGACTGGCAATTATGTCGCCGCGGCCACGAACGGCGTTCCGTTTTTAGCTTTCGCCGCTTGGTACTACAAGAACCAGAATGCACTCTGGCAACTAACCGCTGGGGAAATAGGGTTTTCCATTGAGGTGAGGTGTTCAAAAAGTCACCGTGGAGCATTTCAACCATTACGACTGTAACGCTAGTATTATTATGGTGCCGATTTATCTTGGAGAGGAGACAGTGCAGCTCTAAACCGTGATTAGAAATGGGGGCGGGGTGGGGGGGCGAGTCATGAAAGTTTATATAAGGAAGAAAAAAAAAGGGTTTGATGCCTGGCCTGGATAATGTCTTTTTATTTCCTCATTTCCTCCACTCCTCCACTCCTCCACTCCTCCCGCAGTCTTGTTGGACTCAGCACTTTGTCACAGTGATGTAAAGCTCGGCTCCTCTTTGGGAGCCGGCTTATTTAGGTTTGTTCGGTAAAAAAGAAACAATCTTTCAGTTTGTTTTCTTTATTTGAGTAATGTGAGCTGGAGGAGGCCTCGGAGGCGGAGGCGGCGGCCTTGCAGTGGCTGCGGCGCGGGGGGGAGTGTTGGTCCAGGCAATAGTGACTCCGTGAGGTGAGTAATCATCTTTTGCATTTCCGATTTGTTAGATGTGATGCGCAATGGAGAGTCATGGGAAAAAATGGGAAAAGCCAGACTCGAACCTGTGATGTTTTCCTGATTTAGATAATCATCACTGATTGGACAGTGTTATTCAAAATGAACAACTCGTCCGTGAATCGCACATAGCTACCTTGTCCCACATCTGGGTGTAGGTGTTGGAGATGAGGAGAGGAGGAGGAGGAGGCGGAGGAGGAGAGAAGGGGCAGTTTGTCATAGGAGTCATCAGTAACTGTCGCCACCGCGCTGCAGGCTTAATTAACTAGCTTGCTCGTTAGCATGGCTGCCCTCCCTCCCTCCCCTCTCTCTCTCTCTCTCCCTCTCTCTCTCTCTCTCCCCGCTCTCTGCTCTGAATAGGAATGCCTGATTATTCTGCGCTCCAGTCGCGGCCAATTACAGGGTCCAAATGGAACGACATTAATCAAATCTTTAGTATGGTGGCAAACTCAGAGGTATCAGATTGCAGAGGGATGCAAAACTAATATGTCACTGTCACTGGTGGCTGTGCAGGCATTTAGCGGCTAGCATTAGGGAGACGGGCGAGACAGGCTAGAGCCTGGGTGTAATATGGAGCCCTGCTCTGGAAACCATTAGCATGACATGGCAGGAGGAACACTGAGCCTGTCCTCACCCCGCACTCATTTTTTATCTCTCCCTCTCTCTCCCATTCCCCTTTTTTTTCCTCTCCTCTCCTCTTTCCCTGTTCATTCTCCCCCAGCAGTCACGGCAAGCGAAGGGTCGAGCGGGACAGACAAATAGGTGGAAGGGAGGGTGGAAACGGGATGAATAGAGAAAGGGAGAAGTGAAGGGGTAATGAGAGGTGAAAGGGGGGGGAAATGGAAAGGGCGAAAGAGGGAAACGGCGAAGGCTTTTAACGATCGGCGGACGGAAGAAAAGGAAGATAAATAAAGAGGGAGCGACGTTTTGTGCCAGCGTGGCTGATGGGAGTCTTGTTGGACAAGAACACCCAGAGCTAAATGCTGCCATTCCCCCCCCCCCCCCTCCGTTAGCTTGGCCTCCCAGACAGTGGCACCGGGTCTGAGACCCACACACACACTGGACCGTGACCCAGCAAACTGTGTCTTGCCACCTCACTGCCTTTTCGCGGGGGCTCGGGCTCGAACCATCGAGCCACGGTGGGAGCCAGCCAGAGGACACCACCGCATAATGGCCTCATTAGAACAAATGATTAAAGCCCAAGTGAAATGTGCTAAATGCCTGTGTCACTGAAGTGGCCTTTAAAGGGGCATAAATAAACAAGAGTTATGCTGAAGGTTTGGGTGTGCACCCTGGCAGCATAATAAATTACAGGGTAATGATATTAAAAGCACAGAGTCGTTAAGATGCCAAGCGGAGACGCCATAAATCCCGGCGGCGGGCTCCCACTGGCTGTCCCCACGCCGAGTAATTAAAGCAGATTTATGAGGCACATTACATCAGTGCTAGATAGTTCATATATCGGCCTCCTTTATTGGACAGCCTGACAGGCGCCAAAAAATATTGTTTCGAGTTCCCCGGCCCCTCGCCGCCAAGAGGCCTCTCCCGGCACTCCATCTTTTGTCGTGTCAGTCCTGCGTTGGTTGTGATAGATGGACCGATCCACTCCTCCGTCGCTCCCCCTCGCTTGTTCAATCCTCCAGCAACTCCACAGATGCCCCCCCTACTCCCCTCCCTCCTCCCTCCTCCCTCCTCCCCCGTCCCTTCTGAATGGGAGACTTGTGACATTGCCAAATAGCTTTATCTTCGCATGGCAGCTCTTTCACACCCTCTTTCACTCCTTCCTCGCTGGAGGAAGACAAAAGGGGAACGGGCACAGGTGGAAGGCCTGAGATGGACCGGAGGATTGAGGGAAACAGAGAGAGAGAGAGAGAGAGAGAGAGAGTGAAAAAAAGGAGTGACGAAAGACAAACTCGTGAACGCGAAAGTGTAGGGGGAGAGAGTGACTGCCTGATTACATAGCGTGACCTATATGTTATATGTGTACACAGCCTCTGCGGTTAGACCAATATATCAGTTTGTCGACATACTGGGCCAATATTGGCTCTTTATTAAAAATCAGATATCGACCAATCAGTGTCCTCTGATATGATGGATATGATGCAGTTTGTTTGATTACATATTATTGTAGAATTGATCAAAACAATACTGGTTATGAGCCATGGGAAGGGCTACAGGACGGATTATACGCCATTTTATTCTTATTCTTATTATTATTATTATTATTATTATTATTAGTTTCAGTGGAGAGTTTTGGTGTCCCATGGTCTAAGTGGTGTTTCAAGATTTTCCACCATGCCAAGAATAAAATTGTTGGGGGAAACACTGAATAATCATGAATAATAAAGGGATTTTTTGGCATAAACATGATGGAATTTAATTGATATTGAGCATCAGCACAAAGTATTAGGTATCAATGGCTTCGATCCAAAAATATCTGCCTTCAAAACCCATATCAGTTGAACACGAGCAGCCACTGTTTAGGAGAATTGGGGGAAAGATAAACAGAGAGAAACAGAGAGGAAGAGAAAAAGAGTGATGAGAGAGAAAGATGTGGAGGTAAGAGTGATTGCCTTTCCAACTGTATGTTATACTGTAGAGACTAAAACAGCGCAGCTACCAAGTTAGAGAGGTTAGAGCGCGAGGCAAATGGGAGGCTGCTGCTGGCCAAGCAGAAAAGGAGCAAAGCGAAAGTTCAGAGATAGAGTAAATACACTCCAGTCAACAAAGATCAAACCGAGGATGAAGGTCAGCCTAATTATCCCCCCGCGCTTTTATTCAAAGAATCAAAACAGAGCAGAAATCTGCACCTTGGTTAGATTTTCTGCTGACAAATGTTTTTTTGTTGTGAGCATCTGCCCCGAGGGTTTTGTTTAGCCAAGTAAATCTGACCATACAATGCATTATTGCAAAAACAGTGCCTAATAACTTGTGGCAGGTTGGTAGGTTGATTAGGGAGGCTGTCTACTAGCCTAAAGGTTGCTGGTTCAGTGCTCACCACCGCCACCTCACACCCATATATCCCATAAACCAGCTGTACATACTGTGGTACAACGCTTTCAACTTGTCCTTGTGGCTGTATCTATCCTAATTAGAATGAAACCACACGTATAGATTTATATAGTCGTAGATGTTGTAATGTTTTGACAGTTATGGTCTTCTGTATAGCTCAATAACACCAGTGTGCTACTTAACTGCTGATGAACCTTAAATGCCCCCACAGGAAACACGCCCTGAGAACCAGACAACATAATTGGTTTGGCTGCATGTAATTTTAATAGCTCCTGTAATTAGGTTGCTTATTATAACGAATACAGTCATACATCATTTGGAACAGAGTTCTATACATTTCCTGTCATTAAAAAAAAAAAAAAGTTCTAGTGTTGCGATTGCACACGTTAAGAGTCACATTCAGGCAATGTGGAAGTCCTGTTGTTAAAAGCCCGGGGTGTGAGAGGAGAAGAAAGGGAATCGAGGCGGGAAAAATAGTCATGGTGCTGATGTTAACGATCTGTGACACTTTTATTATCATTATTAATTAGTGCTTTTCAAGCAACAGAATTAAATCAATATGAGGGAGTGAAACAAATTTCAGCGGGCCATTCGGATCAATCCGGGGGAGTTTTTTTTATCTACATTAGTGCCAGTAAATGCAACCCGTTAGCGTGGGACTCGACAGGCTGGACGATTGGTGCGATTTCTAATTAGAAGGACATGAACCGACTAACCATTACTCTTGTCTCATCCACAGTCCGGCTCCTTTGCAATTCAATAGCGTTTCTTTTTCCCCTTTTAACTTTCCGACTGCGCCTCGCCGACGACACCGCTCTCTTTCTTACAAAACGCGCCCTTGCACACATGCGGTTCACGCGCACACACGGGCAATAGGGCAAAACACATCTACAGGACGCAGAACAGTAAATGCACAGCCATGCACACACACACACAGGCAGTAAAGTGTGTGTGTAGACAGTCATGCACACACATAAATGCACGCACTCCTGTTGCGCGTGGCCTTTTCTCCGCAGGCGTCACCCTTTGCTGCGGCGTTGCCTTCTCCTCTAAAAACCACCAGAGCCAGTTTGGAAACCTTGCGCAACCCTCATCTCTGTCCCTCTAAATTAACTGCTGTGACAACTGTTCCAACCTACTCTCCAAAGGGCCAGAGAGAGAGAGAGAGGGGGGGGGGGGTATTAGCCAGTAGCAAAGAACGCCTGCTTTGTCCTTTAGAATAATGGGCCAGGGGCTATATTATTTAAAAACACAGCATAGCCCTCATTAATTTCATATCTGATGATGACTTCATTTATCAAAGGCTTGTTCTTTTCAGCGGGGCATTAGGACCCTGTGTGGTCACTTATCACCTTGGTCGGGGAGGAGAAAAGCAGTGGAATGTGGAGATACAAAGGTGTACACTGCGGATGAGGGGTCGATGTCCTTCGTTTGGCTTCCTTCGTCCTCTGCGAAGGGGGCAGACGCATTAACACCGGCTACATTTACAGGCGCAGGGAATTTTGTTCTTTGAGTCATGTAAACCGGTTTTGGATCGACGCGCGTTCATGTCATAACTGGGTTAGAATAACTGCTGGGCGGCACGGGAGGTGATTCATGTGACAGAGTTAGCGAATGCACTGTCAAACTGAACCCTATGATAACATGGGAATATAATTAGGTGACACTGTCTGCAGGGGTGGCGTGTTTGGGTGGGGAGGTGGGGTTGTTTAACACATGGCGAATAGCTAAGTTACTCCGTGCATGTAAACATAGCTACAAGTGTGTGTGTACTAGAAGTCTGATCTGATACAGCCCTAGCAAGCCTGCAGCATGAATGTACATGCATAAAGAACAGTTCGGTTTCTCTTTCCCGTCTGCGGTGTGTGGTTTATTTTGGTTACTGTGTCGAATTCTTCTTTGTTTTTTATGTTATCTAAGGGCGCGGCGCAATTTGAAAGGACGGACGGATATAGGAGACGTTTGTTTGAGAAGCAACGTGTCTCTGTCTCTGCGTCTGAACAGGGAGAGAATGAGAATGAGAACAAACGGCGGTGTGCAGCCAAGAGCAGCACAGCCACTCCATCACCGTGATAGGCCTTGTCATCTCGCTCTCCTTCCACTCTCTCTCGCTCTCTCTCTCTCTCTCCCACTCTCCCTCTCGCTCGCTTACCCCCTCCGTCTCCCTCTCATCCACTCCCCATGGTAAGGGCGGGGTGTAAAGTTCAGTCCTGCCTAATTTATCACCCCCCCAGACACACACACACAGAGACACACACAGACACAGCCTTGTACAGTCATTAGCTGCACACACTGACACAGCACCCCGGCCCACACCCTACCCTCATTTATTGTCTTTTTTCAGCGAGGAAGCAGCATCAATTAATTAGCTGCTAAATCGCCCCCTGTCCCCAGGATATATGGGGGGAGTGAGGGTGGAGGGTGGAGGGTGGTTTAGTCTAGGTTGGCTAGATTTGGGTGGGGTCGGTTATAAAGGGCTTGTGTATAAAGTTGGGAACCTGTAAGTAATAAATCAAGGATACACATGACTGAATTTGACCCAGACCAGACCTGACAAGAATAGAATAGAGAATAGAATAGAATAGAATAGTTCACAAAATGTCGAACTGTTTCTGGCCTAGAATTTGGTAGCGTGTTGTGGTAGCGTTGCAGGCCAGGTGAGTCATCTGACCTCTAGTGTACCCTAACAGGTGCTTCAGGCCCGGTGTCCTTGTAAGGACACACTCTGCAGTACAGTGCTCTGCTGTTTACTCTCTCAGTCAACCAGCTGCGTTCCCCCCGTTTATAATACTCTCATAAGTACACTAAGGGATGGATATGTGTCCCCCTCCTCGTCGCTCCCTTAGCCTCATGATTAACGAGTGGCACTTGGAGCATGCATGCGCTGCCGCCTCGCAGCTCCGGCGTGTCTTTCCGGACCCGACATTTTGAATCCTCTGTGAAAAATGAGCCCCTCGGTGTCGTTCATTACACTGTTCCGCTGCCAGAGCTCTCCCATGCATATTCCTGTACACTAAGCCTCATGCCATGCTTGTACTGCGTGTGGGCGTCCATGTCACTTCGCATCTAACTCACTTATTAGACAGCTATCCAGTGAAAATGCACGCTATGGGAACAACTTGACTGTAACTTGGGAGCGTTACAATAAGAGATGAGTCAATAGAGGCAGAGCTGACAGCCAAAGAAGGAAGGATTTCAGCACTCCCGTGGAGGACACGCTGGATAAGAAGCTGCATAGCCACTTTTCCGCTGTGCAGGCATACTGATATAACAATGGCCTAGTAATCATTGTTCCCTTTCTGAAGTTATAGCTGTAATTTAGTCTGTCGGAGAAAGCAGTCCATTTCCCTGACAATGCTAGCCACAGTCAGCCGACTGAATCGACACACACCACTGCAGAAGCACACACACACACACACAGAGACGTACCACAATCCACGCACACACAAAACTCACATACCGCTTCTTATAAACACGCACAGCACTGTCGCACACCGCGCACACAGATAAACACACTCCCTGCTACTCAGCACTCTCTCAAGGGCACGTTCCAGTAAAGCGGCATTGGAAAACAGGCATCTGATGGATTGGACCCGGAGTCGGCAGCACAGGCAAATCCCCTAATGTGGCATAAATAAGGCTGCCGCACTCCGATAGCTCTCTACAGACAATGTAAATTATATTGTCAGGCACAGTCACTTCCCTGCTCGCTGTGCAGCTAACAAGAGTCACCCGCCAAAGCTCGACAAGGAGAGGAGGAGCTACCAGTTGGGAGGGAAAGGGGAATTAATTAATGTGGCAACCCACCTACACTGCTCAGTGCACACACGCACACGCGTACACGCACAGCGCACAAACATAAGCAGATGCATGCATGCACGTATAAACAGATACGCACACACAGACACATGCACACACGTATGTGCCTTTGATTTATCTCCCCTGCTCCCAAGCACTCCCTCCCTCTCCCCGTGGCTCTCAGTGAAGGTCGATGCGACAGCTCAGCTGAGGAACAGAGGTGAGCTGCTCAGCCATTTTGGAGCTAGGCTCTCTCCACGTCTGCTCGGGGCCCGCAGATACTCAGGGGGGTGACGAACACAACACAGAGGGCTGTGAATAATGCGAAGTGTGACGCACTAACTTCCATCACTTCAGATTCACAAACAAAGCTAAGTCAAGGATGGGTGATTTAGCGTCAATACTACCCCTAGTGGCCTGCTCCCTGTCTGCCTCTTCTCCTCACACAATCTTTTACCAAACTTGTCCTTCCTGTCTCTTCCTCTCCATGCAGCTGCTCTTTGTCAGATTGGTTCCAAGGCCTTGTCAGACCCCAGCTGTTTTATCCTTGCCAAATCTGTGTCCTCACAACAAGGTTTCATGGCCATGGAAGAAATCAATAAGGCCTGTCAACATTATCCTGCTTGGGTATTCCCCTTACTCCTTGTAAAATGGAGTGAAGATACAGCAATACGCTGATGACAAGCTGTTATATTTTTCCTACAAATTGCACATCTTTGATGACAGAGCAATAAACAGAGGTTACAGGCTTCATTCACAAACAGTTAAACAGAGCATGTACCACATTTAAATGTTCCTCAGAAGCTATGGAACACAAACCTAGACTGTGCGGCCCTTGCAATTATAGCACCATAAGTGGAGACATTCATAAAACGAGAAACGCTTAAAACAAACAGCATCTTTCACATACCCATATTCCCACAAACACTGAAGCCCACAAGCGCTCCTTACTAGCAAGCTACCATGCGTAGAAACAGCTTTGCCCTCTCTCTGTCAAACATTTCCTCCCGTAGCCAGCTAAAAAAGTGTTTCCCAACGCTGACAGGGAGAATGGATGGCCTCCATTACGCCTGGCTACAAACACATTCCGCCAGGATGAAGGGGCCGTAAATTATCCTGCGAGCGAGCAGCCCAGGCCACAGCCGAGCCAACAAACCCCCCCTCCCCTCTAATGGGGTCGGCCCATCCACAGCCTGCACCGCACTGAATCACACACCCCATACCCAAACATACACTGTCACCTGTGTGTATATACGTGTGTGTGTGTGTTTTTTGTATCAGTGAAAGGGAAAAGGGGGGGCCTCTTTTCATCGAGCACCTGGGAAGAAGTCCTTGAACTCATCATCTGAGTAAGTAGGGTTCATAAAAAGCATGTGAAGTAATAAATAGGGGCACGGTTTCTCCTGGGATCTCTCGTGACTGGGCACAACAGACTCGTGTTACATACAATACCAGTATGACAGGTCACACACTGACAGGTCTAATACTGCGAAGCTGGAGGGCGTAACTGTAGAAACGTCAGCAATATGTCGGGTCAAATTCAGTTCACATGACACACGTGTTGTTGGCAGTTGGAGCACCGTCAAATAGGCTGAGACATTGCCCCGTGGCGTAGTTAAATGCTACGTGTGTGCGCGTAAATCATTACATGTAAATAGCAACATGTCAGGCAACAGTGTGTTCCCTCTAGGTAAAGCTTGTTCATTTACAGCGCCGCTGCCCTCCCTATCTCGTCTTTCAGCACTGACAGGAATCTAGGTCCTCCCTTTTGGCAGTTGACAAGAAAACCCCTAGAGGAGAAATCCTCCCTCTGTGACTACCTCTCTTTCTTCTTTCTTCTTTTTCTCGTGACGTTATTTTTTTTCCACCCGTTTGTCTTTCTTGTTTCTTTTCACGCTGCCGGGAGATTCCTGAGAGGCCTGTTGTTAACTGAATGGGGTTGCAAGCTAGGAACATTTCTATGTAGGTTAGACGTGTGTGTGTGTGTGTGTGTGTGTGTGTGTGTGTGTGTGTGTGTGTGTGTGTGTTTATATCCGTGTGCGTGTGCTCTGTGGTCTGTTCATTCTCACCATATGTTCATATATACCATTAAGGAATTTATTCTTGCATAGCACATTATTTATTGCTGTCCAATAGTTTCTTACCATCCATATACACACCTAGAAACTCTCTGTACATCCTGTATATATATATATATATATATACTGTAAATTCACATTTCTTTTCTTTCATAATCTCATATATTTTTCTCATTTGTTATGTATTATCTCTGGATATATATGGAGCGATACATGCACATACTGTAGTTGGTAGATGTGTCATATTCAATACACCATATTTGCTCTGTTTTTACTTCCATCCTATTTTTTCTTTGCTCTATCCTATAACTATTTGCTGCTCCAACAACCGAATTTCGCCATGGGGATCATCCAAGTTTCGTCTTATCTTATCAATGCTACTGCACACTGAGCCCTCACCCCAACCACCCACTATCCCCACACAACCTGAGAATGCCCCCACCCCCACACCCCCCAATCCCATTCCGTCCCTTACCGCAGGGGCAGCCAGCTGCTGGGCCCTGCCTAAGGTGGAGTGGGCCTTGGTGACAGGTTGCATTATACCTGGGTGCTGACAGGGGGGGAAGGGGTCAGCCATGCTGTCAGACCCGAGAAGGAGAGGAGGAGGTGACGGGAGTGTGTGTGTGTGTGTGGGGGGGGGCGGGGGGGTGTGTGTGAATGACAGGCAGCACAGCTGTGACACCAATACGCATACCTACATACATGCCCACTTTTCTGCAAATAGAATTGATTTTTCTTTATATTGGTGGTAGTTTGCCTTATGATGATCACTGACTGAAGGTCATAATTTACCCTCCTTTTTATTTACCACTGGTGCGAAAATATCCTATCCAATAACAAGTACTGAAAAAAAGGTACTTCCTCCAA
Source organism: Hoplostethus atlanticus (assembly GCA_034670405.1). Classification (NCBI taxonomy): domain Eukaryota; kingdom Metazoa; phylum Chordata; class Actinopteri; order Trachichthyiformes; family Trachichthyidae; genus Hoplostethus; species Hoplostethus atlanticus. The sequence goes on along the minus strand of JAXDDX010000055.1, from coordinate 2,729,087 downwards.
ATACCATGCCTACAAAATTTGGACTTTGCAAGAGATGCAACTTAAATATAGGGAAGTAAAAGTAAAATGTGCTTACTTGCTGATTTCTCAAAAAAGTGTAATCACACAAAAAAAACTACTCATTACATTAACAAGAGTAAATTGATACTTCTGCCTTTGCACACCAGATGCACCTGCATGCACGAGAGCACGCACATACTTTCATTTCAGGCACAGTACTTCAAATCAGGGTGCCTGGATGAGATGAGGGAGTTCAAAACGAGGTGAATCCGTCAGAACGTCATCAATCATTCATTACATCCCAGATCCTTTTTCATGTTCGACAAATCTATCCGACATCCTGGAAATAAATCTTGATGGATGGGAAATGTCACGAAATGTCACGGATCACAGTACAAAAAAAAAAAAAGTTTGGAAAAGACAGGCCATCCTCTCAGCAAATCTTCCTGACCACATGCTTCCACTATGGGTTATGTGGAGAGGAAGTGAAAAAGGGGGTTAGGCTTCCTGTCTCTCCGAAGGCTTTGAAGAGTCAGGGGCAGGAAACCGCGCGTGACGGATCGCTGCTGGTCAATATTTCCAGCCGGTCATTCTCGCATCCGTTTCCTATAGGAGCGCTACCTGTAGGAAAACATAAAGACTTCTGTCACGTTTCAGTCGACGGGGGTCACGTCGGCATTGGCGATTTGTTATCATTGTGTGGTCGCATGTGCATCCAGATACGCCCTTGCGGGTGATACAGCACCGAGCGGGGTGAGGGATTCAGAAAATGATTGGTTTAGAGGTGGTTGGGAGGTGTGCAGAGGTGCATGGGCTTTTATTCTTTTGAAAGCTACATTTAGTTATGGAATCTGCACACAAGATCGCAGTGTTGCACATTTAACCGATAACAATAGCTGTAAAAGAACATGCCATGCCCGCCTCCATGTTTGTTTTGGTTCCCCCAAAGGAAGCGAGACGTGACCTGAAAGCTCTATCTATTTCGACAGTTAACTAGTCATTGTGGGACAATTTTTTTTTTTTTTTTTCCCCAGAGGTGCATGTAGCCTATGTGGACCTACAGATACCTACAGATACTCACCCACCCTCGTGTGCAGCCCTCTGCAGATACGTGCAAAACACATAGCTCTACATTAGCCTATATACCTTCAGAAGTTGTATAAAGAAAGTGAAAGAAAGCATAAGGCCAGAGAAGGATCCACACCTGGCTCGTAAAAATAATGGTTTGTTTTAACGTGTTTGGAGGAGCAAGTAGGTGGGTTTTATGGCTCAATTCCTATAGCGTCATATAATTTGTCGTAGAAAAGTCAAACATTGCCTTCAGGGGCGCCAGAATTACCCAGTAGTCAGTGAGCATGTCAGTCAACCAGAGGACCCCAGCTTCAAGATACTTCAGCCCTACCTGACCCTGTACCTCAACCGGAGGCTACCGGTGCTTTTCTGGGACCAAACTGGTACCACGGCAGTATAACAGTAGTATCTGAGCCCAGGTCAAATGAGATCATCGGTTCAAGTCACACAGTGAAACATCAAGAAGGTCCAACACATCACTTTCCAACATGCTGAAAAATAACACTTGTTATGAGTGAATATTTGAATTCTTCACTTGCTAGTCTCGAATTTCCACTGAAACTGAAGGGAGGCCAACCCTGTATGGTATCTGTGTGTGTGTGTGTGTGTGTGTGTGTGTGTGTGTGTGTGTGTGTGTGTGTGTGTGTGTGTGTGTGTGTGTCTAAATCCCATGTATCCGAGGCTGTCTGCCCAGGGTTTTTTGGACCGCGTCTCCTCTCCTTACCTCCCCTGGCTTTGGCTCGGAGATGGGCCGCCACAGCAAACCCTTTCCTGTCAGCGCCGTCGCCCTGTTTAGGCTGCGGCCATTCATCAGCCTGTAAATGAAGTAGCAGGTTTATTAGGCTGCGGTAAAACAATCCCCCCCGCCCCCATCCTAAGCCAGCATGTGAAGACAGCCACCCTGCCGCCTGGACTCTGCTGACGAAGCCAGTGTGACTTTGTGTCTGTATGTGTGTGTGTGTGTGTGTGTGTGTGTGTGTGTAGTAAATAAAAAGGTGGGTAAACTGTGCCCGCCAGTCGGTGAACAACGTTTTTCCTTAATAGAGCCATGAGAACAAACAACAACTGTATTAAAGGATAATTCCACTTATTTTCAACCTTATTATCCCATTTTTTCCCATCATGCCGATGGGAAGCATGGAGCTCGACATTTGCAAGGAGAATATGGCCAGGGTGGAAAATGACTGGGATTAACAATGCCTTCATGGGTGTGTGTGTGTGTATGTGTGTCCATGTCACTGTGTACTGTGTATCAAATACTGTGTATTTGTGTGTGAGGTGTTCAATGTGCAGAGGAATAGTTAGGTCTCCCTTCATCCGTGGTTTAATCTGTGGGAATTGAAGTGTTTCCCTCTCTCTCTCTCTCTCTCTCTCTCTCTCTCTCTCTCTCCCGCGCTCACATGACATTTGCACAGTGTCATCTCGCCGGTCTTGTTGTGGCATCACTAATGACCACACACACACACACACAAACACACACACATGCTGAAGGGGATAGAAATCGCTGAGCTATTTGGGTATGTCAGTCCAATGTGCAGAGCAGCGTTTTGGCTCGCCAGGCAGGATTACATCAAACAGACAGGCCTTTTCTATTGAGGTCTGGCCTCTCTCTCTCTCTCTCACACACACAGACACACACACACACACACACACACACTTCGTCCTGCAGGTAATTAGAAGCTGGCGGCCATCCACCACACACAAACTCACCCTCTTGGCTCCACAAATATTGATAAAGACTGTCTCTTACCAAACCCGGGGCAATTCCATCTCAACCAAGCGGAGAAAAGTGTCTCCACCGAGGTGCTGTTTGTCTTATTCAATTTCATACGCAAGTACACACGCATGAATACACCCCCCCTCCACACACCAGATCCCCCCCCCCCCTCCCATGTGTGTGTTCACAGGTAGACAGATGCCTGCAGGTATGTCTGCAGGTATGCATGAGGCCGTATCAAAGCACACAGCAGCCAAGTTGTGGCATTAATCTAAGCGTGAGTCATGACTGTCACTCACTGCAGATCCTACCTACTGTGTGTGTGTCTGTGTCTGTCTGTGTCTGTCTGTGTGTGTGTGTGTCTGTCTGGTTGTCTTTCTGGCTGTTTGCAGCTCAACCTGGAGTCTATCCAGGCCATCACTCACACTTTACCCAAGGAGAGGGCGTCGGACAGGTTTTATTAAAACTCTGTCAGAGGGTGTGTGTGTGTGTGTCTGCTTCTGTGTGTGTGTGTGTGTGTGTGTGTGTGTGTGTGCCTGCCCGCGCGTGCACGCAATCTGCCTCGGGCTCAGAAGAGATATCATCTCTCCCTTGACACGTTCTTTCATCTTGCCTTTTTTCTTCTTGACAGACACCATTTTGGTTGCCAGTCATTATTTTTTTTTTTTTCAGTCAGGCCTTTTTCACAAGGCCGGCTTAATCCTTTGTATCGCGTGCTGCCTTACTCTCTGTTCGATGCCTTTTTCAACCGTATCGCGAGCAAAAAAAAACCACACATTCAAACATTATACTAGTGAGTCAGGAATTTGTGATCGTCAAGAGAAATAAAAAGCAGTAAAAACAGTTTGCTCGGTTGAACTGGGTTTTTTTTTGGTTCACGGGTTGTAGCTCGGCAAAATCGACGGAAACCCGCGGGAGTTCGACGGGAGCGAGACGCCACATCGCCAAACTGAGCTTAAGAGAAGCAGCGAACGTTCATTTTCCCGCCCGTATTTTGCGACGGGAACTGCGACGAGGAGAGAAAGCCACACACACACACACACACACACACACACAGCAGGCACAGTAATTAAAGCGCTGAGACAAGGCTTTCCCTGTAAGATAGGCCCCTCCTCCTCCTCCCCCCCACCCATCCGGCTCCCTTCTCGAGCCGCTCGCTCCCATCATCGGGGCCGTACGTTTTTAATCACGGCGAAATGATTTATTTAAACGTCGGGCGACGTGTCACCTCGCTTCCTTTCATTCCTCAAACTGTTTGTGTTCTTTGTGGGATGATGAATTTATCTCCAGACGAGCCCAATATGACTAATTAACTCTGAAATATCGGAACCAGATGTCGAGCTGAAGGAAGTTCTTAACAGGCAGGCCAAGAGAGCCGCCTCCCCCCCCTCCTCCTGCCTCCCACACCTTTCCCTCCTTTTCTTTCTTTCCCCCCCAAACAACACCACCCTCCTCCTAAACCCTTCGTTTTTTTTGTTTTTTGTTCTTACGCACTCAGAAGTGTGAGGCCGTCCCGTTGAGCTCCGACACGTTGCATCAGGTCATAAATCTGCCGGTGTGAAGTTAACCTGCACATGCCCCTGTGTTTACCTCCTCCTCCTCCTCCTCCTCCTCTGTGTCACTCAGCACCTCCACCTAATTTATTCTCCTCCCTCCCTATACCTTATAAGATTCAACATTTTTACTGAAATATTGAGCTAATGCCCAGAAAGCGTAACCAAACTCCCAAGATGGTAAACTTTCAGGAAGAAAAAAAAACAAACAAACAAAAAACAACAACCAGATACTACTTTTGAAACTCGCAAATCTCAAACAAACTGCTTTTTTTTTTTTTTTTTTTACTCGACGATTCCTGTCACTCTTTATTTCCGCCCCGGTGTCAAAAAAAAAACCACTGCTCGGATCGGGGAAGACTTAAGCGGGGATGTGAATTATCTGCTCCTCTCCGAGTGCGGAGCGGCGGTGGAGAAATCTTCCGTCCCCGCAGAAATGGCCAGGAAAAAAAAAAAGAAAAAGCAATGGGAGGGGGGTGGGGGGGGCGAGGGGGGGCGCTGACACTTTGACAGTTTGCCATGAGTGACGTCTGATCTGTACAAATTTCAGGACTAATAAATCTACCTGTCAGAGCTCGGGACTTGAAAGGGCCGCAGCCCCGCGGCACGGCTTTAACACAACTTGTGTTGATGAAATTCTGTAGGCTGGAGAATTATAGCTGTCAGGAAAAACGCCCACATCAAACCTGAAGCCTTGGCGTTGCTTCTTTTTTTCCCCCTCCGCTCTCTCAACACTCGTATATTGCTCACTCGCCCCCTCCCTCCCTCCCTCCCTCCCTGCTGCCTCTCCCTTTCCAGACGTCTCTCTCTTTTCTCCTTCCTCCTCCTGTTCTTTCTCAGTGCTTGGGAAATGAAACATAGGCGTCCTTTCATGGCCCGGCGAACCGTCGTTACATCATCATGTTGACCTCCTTCCCCCGACGCACTTCATCAACCCAACACCTTCGTCGACTCTCTTCCTCTCGCTTTTTCGTCGAAACAAAAAGTTTGTCAGGGGGGTGACAGCAGGTATCATCCTCAGTTGTGACGCCGGAGGAGGAGGAGGAGGAGGAGGAGCCATCTGATTGGTTGGTTCCTCCCCGCCACAGAGTATCAGTGTCACCGGCCCCCGGGGTTAAACGGAAGGTGGGAATACGCCACGCGATTTCACAAGAAGGGGTGATTTCAATGCCAAAAGGGCCATGAATCAACTACCTCTCCCTCCTCCCTCCTCCCTCCTCCTGCCACCTCCTCCCATATCCACCTCCTTCCAGTTCCCTCTCCCCTCCTCACTGGATTTATTCCTGTTTATCTTTGATGCCGGACAGGTTTGCTCCTCGCCTCCTTTCAACCCGAGCCGAGGTATCCTGCCGGCGATAAATCGCCCACGAGTGTTTAGACACTCCGCTGATTTCCCTGTAAACTTTTGTGCATGTGTGTGTGTGTGTGTGTGTGTGTGTGAGAGTGTGTGTGTGTGGTGGGGGCGGGGGGGGGGGGGTCATATTTGCATTCTTCAAAGGCCTGCCGTTGGTGTTAAAAGTTCACCGGAGTCCCGGGGAGGAATGGCAGCCCGAGCCCATTGATTTAAATGTCAAAAGGTGTGACTTTTGCATGTGGTTGGGAACCCTTCTGGTGACAGATAGACAGATAGACAGATAGATAGATAGATAGTAGATAGATAGACAGATAGATAGATAGTAGATAGATAGACAGATAGACAGACAGACAGATAGACAGATAGATAGATAGATAGATAGATAGATAGATAGATAGATAGTAGATAGATAGACAGATAGACAGACAGACAGATAGACAGATAGATAGATAGACAGATAGATAGACAGATAGACAGACAGACAGATAGACAGATAGATAGATAGATAGATAGATAGATAGACAGATAGACAGACAGACAGATAGATAGATAGATAGACAGATAGATAGATAGATAGATAGATAGATAGATAGATAGACAGATAGATAGACAGATAGATAGTAGAGAGAGAGAGAGAGAGAGAACCCCCACGCTAACACACACTCAGCCACCGCGGTCCACGCGCTTGTCAATCACCCGCTGTCTCCGCGGGACGCCGTGCCCCTGACTGACAGCCCGTGTGATCTCTCCCAAGGGCGGACAGGAAGGCAACAAAAGGCCCCCGCTACAGTAATTGGCACGATAAAGACATCCCCGGAACCAAAAGCAAGGCGCTGTCACTCATCCCGCTCCGGAACGCGCCACACCGGGTTAACCGAGGGGAGAAAAAGTACGCCGCGGGCCCGCTGGCTAACCGGTAACCAATCAAGAGGGCCGGCTCAGGGGGGGGGGGTCGTCTCCCCTGGCGACTGGCTGAGAGGTGACCTGTTTAAACTAACACACCGAAAGCACCCCCTTCCACCCTCCTCCTCCTCCTTTGTTCACCTCTCTAATCTCCTCACTCCCTCCCCCTGCACACCCCTGACCTCCGCTTGACCCGTCGGCCCTTTGCTTAGGTCAGCCTGAAATCCGCCACCGCCTCCTCAATCTTACCACCGGTCAACTCACACACCTGGTTCTCATTTCTCACATTTCACTTTCCACCAGTGGCCGTGGGCAGGGCATCTGGGACATCTGTCTGTCTGTCTGTCTGTCTGTCTGTCTGTCTGTCTGTCTGTCTGTCTGTCTGTCGAGGGCCGAGGCGAAAAGGGACGAAGAGGGGCTTGAAACAAACTGTCCAAGAAAGCGGAAACCAGCGAGAGCGCGGCGACTCGAACTGCAGATAAGCTGTTCTTAAAAGTCGGAAATAGGTGAACCTAGATAAGGAGTTGAAATATCAGGACTGGGATCTGCCAAACGGGTTTTACTGTACGAGCGAAGTTATCTGGGTGCAGCGTCGCTTCTTTCATCAGTGCCAACCACTCACGCTGTTATTCATCCTCCCTCCGTTCGGTGACTGAGATAGCCCTTCGCTCCACTCCGAGGAGGTCAGATAGGCTATCTGAGTCTTCCGAAGAGTCCCGTCACAGTGTGTGTGTGTGTGTGTGTGTGTGTGTGTGTGTGTGTGTGTGTGTGTGTGTGTGTGTGTGGTTACTCCTAGCTGTGCCCTGCGTCTGACCTCCCCTCTCTGTCTTCTCTCAATCACCTCTGTCTCCTCAGACACCTCCTCCTCCTCCTCCTCCTCCTCCTGCAACAGGAGAGCAAACCGCTGGGGGGGGGGCATCCCCTTTGCACCGAAAGCTTCCAAAGAAGGACCCCCGCCCTCTCTCATGCATACACACACACACACACACACACATACATGGGGGCCCTGTGTGTCTGCCTGCCTGGCCCTTCACTGGGTAGTCATTAGTCATCAGGCAGATCAAAGGACAGCTCCGGGGGGGAAGTGAAAGGACCCTGACAAGGAGGAGTCCGCGCGGCCCGGCGGTGGGCCCATCGCTCATCCGCCGCTGACACCGATGAGGCGCGCCCGTCCATCTCACCGCCGCTTGTTTGCCCTCGATTGTTTCTTACCTCAACACGCCAGCGGCCGTTTGGATCGACACTCGTCCTCCTCCTCGATTTCTAGAGAACTCTTTCAGATGCAGCAGCTTTCTTTTCAGTCCTTTCGGGTTTTTTAACTTATATTTAAACCGCAAGTCTTTGATTTTTAAAAACTAGAGGTGATTTTTCTGCTGAAATGACCTGAATGAGGAGTTTAGGCTAGCTTAGTTAGCGTCATCTTCTAAAACTTCACTTTAATAAACTTTTCATGTTCTGATCTTTTCACCGATTGTCTTCCACTTCCCCTTTTGTAGTTTACTTTTTGGTCAACGGTCTGAAATGACTCCCGTCGCATGCAAAAAAACCAACAACAAAAAAGTAGAGTTTGTCCTGGGTGAGGTGACCCGGGTGCAACGCCCCCACCACCACATCCCGCCACCACCCACCCCTGGCCTGTCTGCAGGGTGACCCTTTCGCTGCGTGACTGAGCTCCTCTCCTGACGCACAGGAGGCATCAATTACAGGCCCTGGCCGTCCCGGTGTCACTGCGTTGTAATTAATGGGCTCTCCCGGCGCTGCACCATGGGGCCTGGCCTCACCGTGAACTCCACAGGAATTCAGAGCCAAACACACACACACACACACACACACACACACACACAGGAAATTGTGCACGCACACACACACACACACACATACTGGAACGGTCCTGCACAATGATTCTGGGACATGGGCTCACACCTGTTTGTAGGATATACAAATGCATGCTTAAGGTCACACAAAAAACAATTGGAGTTGAGGTTACGGTCTCACACACACACACACACACACACACACACACACACAAACACACACATTTGTCAGCACTTACACTTCATCATTCAGAAACACCTGTGCACATTCCTATCCATACCATATACAGACATACATACATTCACACTAAAAAGCAATTGCAATCGAGCACAAAATCACATCCATGCTCACGTGCACGTTGGATGCACGTGCACACTCACACACACACACAAAGGCCCAACCCCCTGCTGCCTGCCCCTTCATTTGTCAATCAGCCAGACAAACAGAAGCACAAGGTCCCCCAGGTCACAGGGTCATGGGATCCTGTGATTCCCCCGCTAACCTAGATCTCAGCACACACACACACACACACACAGATTGGATCCTCCAGCCTGCCGAGCAAAGCACTGTCAACTCTTTTTCCTCAGCGCCCTGGATCCTGTTGACTTTGAAACAGTTCCTCCTTTTTTTTGTTGTTGTCAGGCAATTCTTCCTGTGGCAGACATGCTTGCAAAACTTCCCTAAGCCTTTCCTCTCGCTTTCAGTTCCTGCTTGGTTCAGTCACCACCCCCCGTCCTCCTTCCTCCTCCCTCCTCCTTCCCCCCTCCCTCCTTCAAACATCACGCCTGGAGCTGACACTGAGCGTGACCCTGCCTTTATTGTTGCAGCGGGGCAGAGGCACAAACACAGGGCAGGGACTGTCACCCCGGTGATTAAAGAGCGCATGTTTTCAGTCAAACGCCTCAGAGGGGGAGCAATCCCAGAGAGAGGGGAGGGAGGGAGGGAGGCAGGGAGAGAAACGGGAGGGGATGGGGTGGGGGGGGGGGCTTAGAGGCAAGCGAGGAGATAAAGAGCTCAGAGTGCCTCCCAACGTTTTCACAGCTGAGAGGGCAGGGGGAGAGAAGAGGGGCTTTTATTTTGTAGAGTCCAAGGAGTGCCACTTGGACAAGGGTTGGAATGATATATCGGGCTGATATTGGCCACTGAAAGTAATTCAATTTGTATGGTTTTCAATCGTTTTAGTCAGTTTGTCACATGATGGTCTAAATGCTGTTTCCGAAGCTTTTCCATGCTGCCAAGAATAAAATACTGGGGGGAAACAGTGAATCCTTGTCTCTTTTTTTTTGCACAAAAATGGTCAAATGGTCAAAAAACGGTATCCAAAAAATCAAAAAATCAGTCGAACCCTAATCTCGGACCACCTCCTGTGTGCAGGCGGCGCAAAACAAAATGTGAGGCAGATTTGTGGAGGGAGGGAATAAAAAGAGCAGCTTGTTGAGTTACGGCTACAGCGCAGGAGAAAGAGCGAGTCATGGCTGTGACATGTCGACCATTAGACCCCGCGCCGCAAAAATATTATTTTTATTAATGTGAACAGGAATCGGTTTCTCCTACAACACTCGCGAGGATTAAAACAAATAGGGCCCCGTGAAAGCGCCTGGGCGAGAAGGAAAGAAATAAATAAATAGCGCGCCCGCCTCCATATTTCATTTGACAGTCACCCCGGAGAGCCGCCGGGGCCCCTTGTGTGTGAGGCGTCCAAGCTAAACACTTGGATGTTTGCTCAGTCATAAATTAACGGCTTGACAGTCAAAAGTGTTCAAACTAATTTGTCAAATCTCGGGTCGCTTTTTTTTTTTCCATCGTTTAAATTCATTACAGCAGTTTTTCTTTCTTTTTTTTTTCCAAAAGGCTTCCAGAAATGCGGTTCCCCAGTACCAGGCGCTAAGATAATTCTGGAAACTATCATCAAAAAAAAGAAATAAATAAAAGCCTTGGACTGTGTGCGCCGTAACTAAAAAGAAAAATCCGTAACTTTCCAAAGCGTAAGCAAGTAAGGCTTGAATTAAAATTTCCTACACAATTAATCTCCCCTGAAGAAGCTCCAGGCGTCGCGTCAACCGTCGTCTTTTTTTTTTTGTTCAAGTTCAACCGTCGTCTTCCCCGCGAAAGTCGGATAATTGCTATTGACGCGTTTGTTGCCAAACACGCCAGCGCGGGAGTAAACACGGCCTTTGGAGAGAAGATGCGGCACCCACAATGCACTGCGCTCAAACTCCGCCCCCTCCTCCACCCAAACTCCTCCTCCTGCTCCTCTTCTCGACCATCATCCCTCTTGCACCGTGCCTGACACATGCCAACCCCCCGCCCTGTCTCTCATCATCGCTTTCAGAGCTCATCCACGGAGATCCAGTTTCCTTGTGTGTGTGTGTGTGTGTGTGTGTGTGTGTGTCGCACCACCAGAGAGACAGACAGGCACACGAGCATGAAATCCACCAAACCTCCTCTAATTCCCCCTGTAATTTATGGCTCTCAGATACATGTCATGCTTAGGCTAAACAAACGATCCTTTGTCACTGACAGCAGCCTTTGATCAGGATGAATCGGATTCACTGTCTCGCTGCGGCGCTGTGGATCTGATGCTGCTGCTGCTGCTGCTGCAAGGATTTCTCCTCCACACACACACACACACACACACACACACACGGCGTAATGGTGCTGAAAGTTTTCCTCTGACACATTCACACACACACGTATACTCAAAACTCAAAGCACGAATCTCTTCTCAGTTTACTCTGAACTTGTGACCCTGGCTGCTACCACCACCCCCACCACCGATCTCTCTGCAGGATGTCTTTACAGCAGGCCCCACCGGGGTGATTGACAGTCGGAGAGAGGAGGGGTGGGGGCGGGAGGATTGAGAGAGAGAGAGAGAGAGAGAGGGAGGCGAAGTTATGAGGTCAAGCAGCAGCAAGCAGAGAGGGGGGGAGTTCAACATCTGTAGAGTCGCGCGAGCTGACACGACCCCAGCACAAACTGCCAGGGCCTCTGCCAGGCCCCCCCCTCTCCCACACACACACACACACACTCTCTCTCTCCCTCACTCACCTGTTGGCGGCCATGTTGGAAGCCACCTCACCGCAGATTCCATCCAAACGAAAACATCAGGGGTTTTTTTTGGGGGGGGGTGGCTGGGAATGTTTTGAAAAAGCCTCCGATGTGTGGCGTGGCGGGATTCTATTTAAGCTGTCAGCCGACGGGTTGTGTGTGTGTGTGTGTGTGTGTGTGAGTGTGGGAGGGAGGGAGGAAGAGGAGGAGGTGGGGGGGGGTGCGCACAGCGGTGTAGAGTGATTAAGCACGTCGCTGTTGGCCCGCGGGATTGACAGTAACGCCGGCTGACTCGGGCACACGAGGGGGGGGAGGAGGAGACTGGGAGGGAGGGGAGGGGAGGGGAGGGGAGGGGAGGGAGGCTGCTTGTGTAACAGAGACACAGGCAGGTACTGTTCTCCCCGCCGAGCACGAAACAAACCGCTGTTGACATCCCTGTCACCGGCACTCATTTCCAGCGCTCGACGAGATTAGACTCAACCGGCGGCGGTAGAGACAGAGGCATCAAATTAAGAGGGAAAAAAAAAAAAAAAAAAAGCGGGCATGACAGCGAGCATGTTCGGCGCGCCGGCTTTCTGCAGGGGCTGTTTTCTTCCGCTTTGCCTCGCGTGACATGTTATCTTTCAGCCCCGACATTCCAAGAGGAGGGATCAAAGATTACATTTTGGGGTGTGTGTTGGGGAGGGGGGGGGTTGAAAGGGGCGCGCGCGCACCAAACAGGAAGCGTGGGTTCAAAATAAAAAAGCTTTAAACGTGGAAGATGCACTCGAGACATCTTTTTCGGGCTTTGGTAGACTTTGTTGCCGCGTCGTGGGCTTAAATCGCTCTCATTCTACCCACACACACACTAACATCATATCCCCGACACACACACACACACACACACACAAACAAACACATCCCGCCCACCCATACGCTCACACGCAGGGCTTTCTTGACAGAGTGAAGTTGTCAGGGAAATGGAGAGGAAATGACACAGGGCATATTTTCACAAATCTCCCCTGTTGGCGCGCTCCGCTCTGGCACGGGGCCTGTCAGCAGCCTGTCGCCTCGGTTTAGCCATCAGACACAGTCGGGCTGCCAAACGCACTGGGACACGCTTGTCCTCGGATCCGAGGGGAAGAGAGAGATGTCGACGGAAAGAGAGAGAGAGTTTTCTCTGTGTGTGTGTGTGTGTGTGTGTGTGGAAGAGAGAGAGAGAGAGAGACGCCAAAGTCGTGACGGAGAGGGAGAGGACGACATATTTCCAGGAAGAGGTTCAGGTTAAGTCCAACCACCACACCACCCCGCCCACCTCGGACACAAAATGCCAGGCTATTATCCCTTTTACCGGTACTGTAACATAAACCCGGCCGGTGCTCCGGGGGCCGCAGCGTCACCGCGACTTTTGGGAAAGTGACTTTGACGAGGTGGGAGGCAGTCCACACATCTACCTGCCCTGGCGGAGGCGCGCCATTGGCCCCCCCTCAGTCTCCCACAACCCCCTGCTTTGTTGCAAACAACCCCCTAACACACACTGTGGGCCAGCCTACACAGCTGCAACAGACACTCTGCTGTTCAGACACACACCTCAGGGAGAAACCTGCCTACCTGCCATACAGCAGAACTAATTATCTTGGTGTGTGTGTGTGTGTGTGTGCATGCATAGTCTGCACATCCATGCATAGTCTGCACACAAAGTCTACACTTGCTGTTTGAACGGGACTTTTATCATCCAATCACACGAGGACGCTTCAGAACTAACGGGTCAGATTCAGCTCACGTTGCTATTGGATGTTCAAAACCACATGTGGGTGTGGTCAAGCTCGCTTTGTGATCTGCGCTAAACGTAGCCAACCACAATGTGCATAGGAGTGATGTAAAGAGATAGAGACTGAGAGCTTGTAAAAGTTCTGCCGACATAATCTACGTTTTAGAAAATAAAAGTGGATCTAGCCTGCAGAACTATTATCTTGTCGGTGAAGCCCTTAAAGTCGTCAGGCAATCCTTTTGGTACAATTTGTGCAGGTCAGAAATATTTTGCACAGTTTTCAAACGGTAGGAGTTGAAGGGCAAACCGCTGAAGGAGGATGGAGGTCAGCGGACTGCCGCTGGGCTGCCTGGGAGCCTCGTGGAAAAGACCTGGTGGCCCGGCGTCACCTTTCACCAACACCCTGTCTACAATAGGGACAGTGGCAGGGGTGCAGGCAAGGACACGCATGTCTGCTAGAGATTCCTGTGTGTCTGTGTGTGTGTGTCCTGTGTGTATGTGTGTGTGTCCTGTGTGCATGTGTGTGTGTGTTCGCGTCCGTCGTGCCAGCTCCCCGCAAGGGATTTCTGATTATCCTGTCCCGTAGCAGCTGTCTCCCTGGGGCAGCGTGGGTGATTGGCACACACACACACACACACATAACATACAATTATATCACACATACACACACACATGCACGTAAACACACACCGCACACATACTGCACACACCGGGAAGACGTGCTCCCTAGGCGGTGTGAGGTCACCCAGATCTCTGTTTCAAAGGGTCGCCACCGAGCCAGCCGAGGCCCTCTGGAACCAACCAGTCATTTGTGATTTTCCAGCCCAGCGCTCAGTGACGAGCAGGCCTGGCCGCGGCCCTCAGGCCTCAGGGGGGCCCCCGGCCCGCAGGGAGACTGGCGGGCTTGGAGCTCATCCACCCTCTGCTCTGGCCCGGTTGCTACATCGGGAACGAGGGCTCATCATCGCCTGCCAGCCAGCGCTCTAGTTATCATTCTCCTCCGCACCCCCGGCCCCGTGGGGCCCCAGCCCTGGTAAATTATGCTTACCCACACCATTATTAGTCATTATAGACCCATTTGAGCGGCTTTCAGCCTGTCACAGGCGCTCAACTATGTCTTCGGCTTGACTTGATTCCCTCTGACAGGCTTTTCTTAACCTAAAAGGCAGGGGTGGGAAGTTGGAAAGACGGGAGACGGGAGAGAAAGAGGAAAATGTGTCTTGAAAGAGTCGAGCGAGGGGTTCGGAGAGTGATGGATAACATTAATTTGCTTCTATGATGAGCCACACATTGCCGGTTTTGGCGCGGAGCATCAGAATTTTTGCATTTCAGTCGGAGGCCCGAGGAATATAAAAGGTTTGAAGGGCAAGAGAACTGGCAGGTTGAGTCCATCTCGCTGACTGTTGACACGTTTTTAAACACAGCTGAGGAATGACCCTCATTTCTGGAAACCCAAGGCCTTTCAATTTTACTGTGCTTGGCAAACCCATGCAGCTCCCTTGGATTCCCAATTGCCTGTCAACTGCGGGGCCTGCCATCCATTCATTTCCTAAGTCACGTCCCCGCTAAGCCCCTCCGCCGCATCTTTCATTCTGTCATCGCTAACATGATAGGGGAATTCCCCAGGAGAAAGGGAAACTTCGTCGGGGAAAAAAAAAGGTTTTTGGAGAAGTAGTGTACCAGCACCCCCCATCCCCCATCCCCCGTCCCCCACCCCCTCCACGCCGAACGCTGAACGGAGCCAAGATCTCTCAATCTGTGACGGCTCGTTTGGAAATGCGGGGCCCGCGGGGGCTCTCGCTCCCTCTCGCCCCTCGCCAAATAAAATAAATTATTCTTTTTTATTTCTCCAGCTCCGTTTTATAACTTTGTGATGTTTCACTGTCAGCCGTGGCTCTTTTGAAGTGTTTTATTGGACTTCCTGCTGGACCCGGCTCCAAAGTCCATTTTGCCTGTTGCTCCGGCTCGAGCTCCCTGACTGTTGTTTCCCTTTTTTTCTGCCTCTCTGACAGCCTCTCGCAACACGGTCAGCCTCTCAAGTCTTTCCACTTCACTTTCCAATCACTGCATCCTCCCATTGCATCAGTCGCAATCATTCAATTTTTTTTTTCTCATCTGGCTTTCTCATTTTTCAACCGATATTTCGAACATTTCACCTCTTGACTCCGTAAAGAGTAGCTGTGGGTGATATCATTGTCATGTCGCTGCTCGTTTAAATCACACGGACTGACAGGAGGACTTGGGGCCAACATTGCTTCTGATAATGGCTGATCTAATCCATTCCCCTGTGTACTTTCTCCCACTCAGCTCTTCTGTTCTTGGCATCGATGCCTCTCTAAACCCAAAAAACCTCTCTCTCTCTCTCCCCCCCACATGTGTTTGTAATTCCCCTCCGGGGGGTTATGATTCAACGGCGGCATCATCTCAATTCGTCTCAAACCATGAAGCATCGCAAGAGAAACTTAAGTGGGAGACAAGACGGCCCTCTCTCTGCCTCCCCCCCACTCCTCCTCCCTATTTAGAGGCAAGAGCTCGAGTGTGTTTGGCGGAGTTGGACGCGAGGCTCGCTCTCCCCGGGATGTGGGAGTTTAAGAAGAGAGCGCCACGCTGGCCTAATCACATTACGGGTGCCATATTATGTGTCAAGCTGTCACTTTCAATTTGAGCCACCGCGCTGCCGCGGCGGGCCCTGGCTTTTCTTCATGTTTCTGTTTTGATTGGGGCTTGATAGTGACTTGGCTGGAACTGGGCGTTGCACGGCGAGGAGGAGGGGCGGGGGGACGGCATTCCACCGCTACGAGCATTGATCATATGTTTACAATTAGTGTTGGTCGGGGTGTGGGGCAGTCATACCCAGTGACCTCTTCACACCGAAATCACATGCCTAAACTTATTCCTGTCTCCGGCTTGAACTCCCGTCATGTGTCTCATCGTCCAATCTGTCACAGTGGCTGACGTAGAAACCATGTCGAAAGGCGTGGGGGTGGGGGGAGGACAGGGCCAAGGAGTTTGCAGGAAAAGTCTGCGTAGTCGCTCAACACCACAAGCATCTTAAATGGAGGAGATACAGACTGACAACGGGGAAGGAGAAGGGTGGGATGGGCTATGGGGGAGCAGGGCGTGAGTTCAGTCAAAAGCAATTGTCCTCCAATTGAGTGGAATGACTCAGAGGAATTGGTAGGAGTCTTTTGTTTGCGTGAGCGGCTAAATCATTTGAGCGATTGAGTCGAAATCCCCCTTGTTTTTCTATTCCAGAGAGTCTGTTTTTACAGCTATTCAGATCCAGCCTCCCCTGAGCAATCACTGTCCTCCCTCCCTCCCTCCGTCTATCTCTCTCTCTGTCTCTCCATCTGTCTCTGTCCAATAGATCATCAGTTTGGCGATAGAGTCCAGGAACACGTTCAGGCTGAGGGCTTCGAGCTGTTTCTGTCAGACAAAAGCTTCAGTGTTGGTGTGCGGGAAAACACCAAGAGAGAGAGAGAGAGATGGGGGACAGAGGGGGGGAAATGAAGGAGTCAAAAAACTGATACATCCAGCAGGATAGCTTTTATTTCTGATGGGCTTTTATCGTAATCTCATCTAAACCCTGGGTGTTGAATATCTGTCCTGTATAACCATCAATAACCAGCAACTGACCCAGAGTTGCTGATGGCCTCAGCCCAACATTTTTAATGTTCTGGAGCCAACAATAGCATTAAAATAGCATTATATTTCAGGATTATTGGCTACATAGTAGCAAATGAAGCGTGAAGAGAAAGTAAAGATACCAAAACTTTCTGGTTTGGACTGGGCCGATTTGCTCAATATTAGCTAGCTAGCTAATTACCGAGGACACTTCACATTTGCTAACAGCTTATAATGCCAAGACAGCAAAGGAGAGGCTAGCCTATCTGTGCATGCAGTTAGCTAAACGTTAGATAGCTAGGTAGCATTGGCTAATCGAGGAAAGTAGCCAGCTGGCTAAGTAGTTGGATGCATAGCCCTTTTAGGGATAAAAGTATTTCTATTCACAAGTAGAGACAGATATAATTTGTTCAAATTGCCTTACAGTAGCATGAGTGGTTGGACTTGTATCAATATATGTCTGCCACGTTTAGCTAACTGCAGTGAGCTAAGCATTCTATAGCTAGGTAGCATTGGCTAATCTAGGAAGGTAGCCAACTAGCTGGTAGTCGGTGGTCTCAACTACCCAGCTAGCTAGGTAGTTGGTGGTTAAGACACTACTTAGCTCATGCGCTATAGCAGCTAAGCTAACTGAGTTCTGGTCGAGTTAGCTACTCACTGATTAAAATGCAAGTGTCACAATGTGATGAAGTAATAACTAGGAAAACACTCTAATTGGCTAAAGGACTTGTTGGCTCCAGCATGGCACAAATATATTGATATAAGTCCAACCACTCATGCTACTGTAAGACAATTTGAACAAGTTATATCTGTCTCTACTTGTGAATACAAATAGGTTCATCCCTAAAAGGGCCATACATCCATTAGCTCATCAATATTATTCATGCTTATTGCCAATATGATGCTGGTCCAAATTACAAATGATACACCACAAGGACCTGATTATCCAAATGCAGTTACTAAGGCATCCAAAAGAGAGTGCAAGGAACTTGTCATGCTCCGGGCATTTCATCTGACTTGATTTATTACGGCTCATTTACATTCCAGCTTCTCATAGAGCTAATGGGCCATAAATTCTGTGTGGATAATGTCCATAGATTAAAGTGAAATAACAGACAGTATAAATCAATCCCAGAGCGGAGTGATCTGTTGTTTCAATAATGTGCTCCATTAGTTTCAAAAGCAGATCGCTGATAAACATGCATACGCCCTATCCACTTCTGGTTCTTCTTTCTCACACACACACACACACACTCAACACATCCATTATATTACACATTACACACATACACAGACATGGGCAGCCATAAACAGACACAAACTCAGAAATATACACATAAACACAAATACACACACACACACACACACACACACACACAGATAAATCACAGACAGTCACACACACACGCACGCCCACCGACAAACATATTTACTGCAATATCTGAGTGAAAAAAAACACACCACGCTCGCCGGTTTATGAACACACTCAGCAGTTCCCGGCACAAGTAGGGGTTTAATATTTTACGAGGGAGCAAAAGTTATGGACTCTAATAAATATGCACACATGTGCTGCTCGCGCTGAGTTATTGGCACTGGCAGCCCACATTAATATGTCACATTAAAGTAGACCGCCTGTTGACAAGCCCTGTTTGACCCTGTCAGAGTGCATGCTCACACACACACACACACACACACACACGTTATTAAATCCTCAGCGGCATTGCCTGACTTCAGTGCGCTGTATTTGAAATAAACGGCACATACACAAAAAAAAAAAAACCCTAACGGAATACGTGATGTGTCTTATGATCGCTGTTGTCACGTGCCAATCAAAGAGAGAGAGAGAGAGAGAGCGTGAGAGTGAGAGAGAGACATCAAAGGGCCAAGTGTTTTCCATACAAGAGGGGCGAGGGGGGCTTTAGATCAGACAAGCTCTTCTGTAAACAGCCCCCTCAGATCCTGCCAGCATGAGGTTCCCCTTCAGCGCCCTGCTTTGTCTATCAAAGTGCTCCCATAGCATTGTAGGGGCACTAGCAGCGCTCCTCTCCACTCCCGAATCACAAAATAAAGGTGATTATCTCCTCCCCCCACCTCCACCACCTCTTCTTCTTCTACCCTTTCCTCCCTCCAGCTCATTATGCTCTGCATTCTCCTTCATGTGTTTCAAAAGGTTCCTCTGTGAGACTCACTTCCCTCTCCTCCTCCTCCTCTTCCTCCGTATAGTTCTGTTCCTAGGAAAACACTTTTAAACTATCTTTTTTCCCGCGGTGTACTTTTGTTAAATCCTGTTGTTAAGAAGAACACCTCGGAGCAGGAGAAGGCCCTCGAAAGGCCGACGTGTCCCTCCAGCCACGGCCTGATAGGGCCCATTCCACACTTGGCAAGAAACCTGTTTCTCCTCCGAGTCTGAGTGGAGAGTAATTGCGGGCGTGATTCTCTTCTTCTTCTTCTCTCCCCTCTTTTCAGCGGGCTTCAGGAGCCAGCTTTACAAGCTCTTTCCCTGCTCTCATCCTCCACTGATCAAAGCCTGCTCGCACAGATACATTTCCCCCCACAGACAATGCCTCTTCTCAAGGTGCTGTCAGGTTCCCTTCTTTGCTTTAATTTCATCTCTTAAACTTTTTCTTTTTCTTTTTTTTTAATCCCCGTACCCCCTGCCTTCCTTCCCCTCTCCTTCTTTTGTGAGGGCTGTCAGCCGTGACAGTTTGTTGCCGGGAGGGACTTGTGGGAAGAGAAGGTAGGTGCACTTTTACAAAGAGCCGCCGCCTGGCTGCGCCTCACTCACGCTGTCACTCAAACCAGCCCCGGCACAGACACACACACACACACACACACACACACACACGCAATGTGACACGTCCAGCACCGGCACCCGCAACAATGCAACATTTACACTCAAACCCACACACTGAAACATGACAGACACCTTGACCTTGTGTTTGTTGTGTCACGTAAGGTATCAGCGCTCGGGGTGAGTTGGGGAGGGGGGGGGGGGGGGCAGGGGTGAGGCCGGGGGCCGTGAAACCAGTTGCACTGTCTGGGTGTCTCAGATCACAGGCCAGGAGGAAACTCAGAGCGACAGAGCCGTGATGGAGCGCTGGCAGAGCCGGCGCTGACAGGGCTCAGATGACAGACAGAGGCTGACAGACGCTGACATCTCCCTGTCGCCTCGGGCAGACACGCGGCCCTGAGTGAAACCTGAGGAGTCCTCCCTGCAGCCAGAACCAGCAGCAGCCTGCCAGCCAGCCAGCCAGCCAGCCAGCCAGCCAGCCAGCCCTCGCAAGCCTAATCCCTACAAAGTTCACACGAAGACACACCGGGTTGAAAGAAAGGCGGCGGCAAAAAAAAAAATAGAAAGACGAGAGGAGCATCATTCCATTTTCTCAAAGAGAGAAAGATGACGAGGAGAGAGTCGGCCTTGAGGGAAAGGATTGAATTTGTGAAACATTAATTACACCTTTTCTCTTCCCTCCCTTCCTCCCTTCCTCCCTCCCTGCCTGCCTGCCTCTCGGTCTTCATTTCAGGCAGCCCGGAGCAGGCAGCCAGCTCCATCTGTTCTTGTGAAAGGCAGACGCCTTTGTGAGGGGGAAAAAGCATGGTGCTGGTGTTTCTTCAAAAAAAAAGTTCTTTCCGCTGGAGTTCAACACACATGGGCCGCCAATGTTTTGTATCGGACCTGCCAATAGCCGACATTTTGCGTCTATAATCAATCGTTATTAAATATGACGACTTTTTGTGCTAAATAAGAAGTATTCGTCGATTCCCCCAAACTTTTACTCTTCTGAAACGGCACAGGGACACTAAAACCTCTCCAATGAAACCCAGGATATCAATAGTTCTAAAGCATGTTCATGCACACGTGTGGAAGCCAATCAAAATGTTGCATTGCAATCAATTCAGGTTCAGGGCTTCCCATAAACTGACTGTCATATATCAGCTCAAAGTGTCTCTCTCTCTTCTAGTCCCATCTCCTTTGCTCCTGGGGGGGGGGGGTCCTCATCTCCTGGACCCCCTAGTGCCATTCCCTCCGACTAGGCGGCCAGCTGGGCGCTATAAAATCACCTCAAGAGCTCAATAACCTCCGGCGCTGAAAGCCACGGATTCGGAGGCGCCTCACCTCGCACCTCCCTTTAAAACCTTCAAGAGAGGATATTAGCCTGTCAATGGGGGTGACGAGTTTAGCACGGTCGGGGGCATTTGGCTGAGAGGGGGATATATTTTGGGGCGAGTCAAAGGGTCAGAGAGCACCAATTAGACGCCGTTAGGGTTGGAAGCGCTTCATTTTGCAGAGTGAACAAGTAGTAAAGCCTCGTTTTTCTTGCGTTCACGACACACGCGCGTCTCCTCGCCAGGAGTTCAAAACCCCCGAAGCGAGCGGCGCGCTGACTCTGCACGCGCAGTTAGTTGTTTACAGCGTTCCGAGCTTTCTCGAATGTTTTTCGCGGTGCCTTTCGCACAGGAAATGAACCGCGTCTCCATTATCATCTCAGAAAATTGGCAACAGGAGCCCTCCCTCCCCCTCCACCCCACTCCCCCAAGGCAAGTGGCACAGGATGAAGCTAAGCCGTGGTGTTTCAAAAGTAACGATCCGTGTGAACGCGCAAAAGTCGTGAGAAGACTTGCACACTTCCGCACGTCTGTCTCACCACCTTCAAAGTTATCGCTGGTGATCTCCGGCCACGAAGCGCTGAGGAGACTGAACGCACCCTCCACCGCTCCCCCCCCCCCCCCCTTCTTTCTCCCAGTTCCTCCAGTGGCAAACAACACATTGCTTTGAGTGACAGCTCCAATCATTCAGGCCGTGTTTGCTCGGCAAGTTCAAAATGTGACTGACACTCAGCCCCGTTGCAACGGGGGGGGGGGGGGGGGGGGGGGGGTGGGGTCAGGAGGGGAGGGGAGGGGCAAGAAATGAAACAGAAAACAAAATCCTCCCTGCATGACAACTCCCTCATTCCCTCCCTCTCCTATCCCCCCTACCCCCCCACCCCCCCGCCCCCTGCCCGCCCCACACACTTCTTCTTCTCCATCATCTTTCCATTCCTGTCATTCCCTTTTTTTTTTTTTTTTTTTCCCGGCAAATCCGTTTTGATAGCACATCACCACCAGGCCAAATGTCAGATAATCCCTCTGAGTTTTATCGCTAAACCCCCTTCTTCTTATTTTGTCTCGCTTGCATATACAGTTCGCGCAGCTGCCTTGTTTGCTGATACAATCTGCCAGCCGGCATGAGCCGCGGCAGATCACACACGGGAGAAAAACGGAGGAGGCTCGCCTCCGCGGCCCACGGACGTGTCACAATAACGCTCTTTCTTTTTTTTAATCCGATTTTTCCATTCGGAGGACAATAAGGACATAGGATATATTCCCAGTTTTGCCACGTGATTTCCCACCCCGTCTGATCCGAAAACCCTCCCAAAAAAATAACAAAATACATAGAAAAATTCCTTTAAACAGTTGCACTCGCTTATATTTTCTTCCTCGAAGCAAGCGACAGTATCTGCAAAGCACTTGTTGCAAGATAAATATCTGAAACAGGTGCAACCGCATTTCAAACCGGGTTCGTCTATCCCGCCTCGTTTTGAGAGTCTGACTACGAAACGAAAGCGACTCGTTCAAGACACGTTTTCTCGCAGCACTTATCTCGCGATGACTCCCCCAGGCCCTTTCGACAGCCCGCGACAGGTCGTGCGAGCTACACCTATAATTTACCTGTTACAAGTCAATTATCCCTATTAAAAAACGGGGAGCATGTTTGGTGCCATAATCTCCATAATAACCCATCATGAACCGCCGCAATTTATCGCTGTCAATCCAGTAAATAGCAACAGGAGCAACGCCTCACAGCGGCGCTTCGTGACAAATGATGAGAAAGTCGGTGAGAATGGCGGTGAGAAAGTAAAGGGGAGGAAATGAAGTGGGTGAAAAGCTCCGTCCTCCCAATAATGGATCGGCCTGAGGGATGAGCGTCATTCCGGCGAAGACGGAGAATAAAGAAGGAAGAGATTCACCGGTTCCTCCTCATTGTTCGCAAGCATCCGGTGGTTTAAAACCCTCCGCTTGACGGAGAGGTGAATCCCCACTGGTCTTTTATTCGGTGTAAAGGAGGGTGTAAGCCTGAGAAGCCCATTCATACACCTGCACAGGGGCGCTCTCCCTCCGGGTCAAACAGGCGGTAAATCTCTCTTTGCAGCGGCCTTATAGCTGATCTACTACCCCCCACCCCCAGCGCTCATGTCCTCCAAGACAAGGGGATATCAAGGAACAGGAAGAACAATAAAGACAAAGAAAGGGAGGCAAAGTGGAGGTGTGGGGAGGAGGGATGTCAGAAAAAAATCAAAAGGCGGAGGAGGTTGAGAGTGGAGTTGAGAGAGGAGATTTTTGACATGGTTATTATCGGGATTATTGAGAACAAAGTGAAAGGATGTACAAAAATAAAACAATTTTTTTTGTGTTTTACTGGATCCTCTACATTTAAGAGATAATAAAATTCAGGTAAAGATTTTTGTTTCCCCCGCAAATTGGATATACTGTATATATACGGTAAAGATTTGGGGAAATGAACTCAGACAGAGAGGGAAGGAGGTAGAGATGAGGCCAGGGCCAGATCGATTGTCACACACACACACACACACACACACACACACACACACACACACTGAATGTTTTTCCTATGTTTCCTTCCATATTAATATGAGCGAGTGCGTGAATGTGTGTGTTTGGAAGCGTGGGGAGGGGTGTTTGTGTAGGCTTTAGTTTTGTCTGTGTAATAGTGTGTGTGTGTGTGGGGGTGTGTGTGTGTGTGAGCTCATGAGAGCAAGTAAGTGTTGGATTTGCAGGGAAATGTGATTTATGCTGTGGAACTTTGATCTCCTAAAAGGCTTTGGATTTCTACACAACAATAATTCTCCTTCGGCCTCCGCTTAAATAAATGATGTGCCCGTGGCGGGTGTCCAGAACAGGCTTTAATAGACTGATCGCTGTTGGAGAGAGAGGGAGGGAGGGAGAGAGAGAGAGAGACATGTTTTTAATAATCGGATTCTAAAAGATCGGATGTTTGCGAGATCCCATCGCTCAGATCCCAAAACTTGGCGTGGAAATGGCTGCATTTATTTAAAGTAACAACCCTAGGCGTTTTGATAAATGCATCCAACTGATAGAACGCAACAGTGATTCAACCTCTAGCCGGTTGCGTGAAAGCTTTAACATTTGCTGGTCTAAAACAGGGTAAGTCTTCCCTGGGAAAGAAAAGTGATGCGATTGCTGCAGAAGCCACACGGAAGCTAACCGAGAACTGGTTTTGCTAGAGGCTAGGTGGCTAGTGGGGAACACGTTGTTGAAGCTGGCAGCACAACCTTTAAGGTAGTCAAGGATTAAATGTCACCTCATTCTGTGACAGAATTGAAACTGTTAGCGGTTAGCGGTTAGTAATCTGTAATGGACAAAGACAAAGAAAAGAGCGCCACCTACAGAAACGCAAACTCCAGAAAATCCTCCAGATTTCTCCAGAACATCCAAGGACATCACAGTACTGGACACACTGTTTGATTGACAGGTGATCTCTGGGAAGTGCAGTGAAGAAACACCACAGCAATGGTGGCACCAAAGATGGAGACTAAATTTTAAAAAACTGGATCTTGTGGATTAACACTCTCCATCTGTTTGCTTATATGCAGGTTGCGGCTGGATGGCGCCCAGACTAGAGTTCAAATCACAATGGAAATCTGATATTTCTGTGTCCAACCTTTCAGGTAAAACTTCCCGGTGTGATCAGATGCCAAACGTTTCCATTACGTTACTGTGTAATCGTAGCCAAGCAAACTTACGAAATGTCTTGCTCAAGGACACTTCAGCAGGGTGGAATCCAGGCTTGAACCCCGGGTCCTCCAGTTGAAGGGCAGGGTCTCCCTGCTCGCTAGGGCTGCTGCCCTTCAGAATAAAACAGGGTTAGAAGCTGAATTACAACCATAAAATATGAAACACAACGTGAGGCCTTGTCTCGATTGCACAAGGAGTTTTTCATAAGAAGTATGAAATGGTTTCCAGAGAACTGGGATGTGTGTGTGTGTGTGTGTGTGTGTGTGTGTGTGTGTGTGTGTGTGTGTGGGTGGGTGGGTGGGTGGGTTGGTGGTGAGGGGTTTGCTCTGCTTTTCTCATCATGCTTTGTGTAATAAACAGTGATGAAATCACCACTGCCTGTTGACAACATCTCCAGAGACGCACACACACACACACACACACACACCACACACACACACACCACACACACTTTAATAGCTGCACTATAGGATTAGGTCACCTAGAATGAGCACAATGTGTCGTAGTGTACCTCATAAGGTCAAGGCTCTCGTAAAAATAACAAAGCGTACAGTAAAGACTAGCAGGAATGTGGATCAGACATAATGTAAAGACAAGCGTGGCCATGACACACACACACACACACATGCATGCATTCAGAAGCACAGATCTATAAGCATATACACACACACACTTATTTTCCCCCTTTACTGAAGGGACCGGTTGTCGGGCGGAGAATATTCCCTGCAGGTCTGACATTGGCCCCGGCCGCAGATTTGGTTTTAATAACGGCGAGCACAAACACTGTAAATTTACAGCTGGGAACCACTCTCTGAAAAGAACACCAAATTTGCCAAAGCCATAAGTCCACTCAGCAGTCTCTCACTCTAACTCCGTCTCCGTCTCGTTCCCTCTCTCTCTCCCTCTCTCTCTCTCTCCCCTCCACTGTGGCAGCTGGAGGTACTCAGCATCGGGCCTAACACGGAGCTTTGAAATAGCAATCAATGGCTTTATACTGCGGGGAGGGCTCGTAAAAGTGTCGTTGGGAGGAATATACGACGCCGTATTTCACCTTCCCCTCCCTATTTTTAAACGCTGAGTTATGGCTGCAGAAATGTGTACCCATTAAAGGTGATATGATGTATTTTCTGCCTTGTTCAGAAACTCATTCATCACGATAGACCGAAAAGAAAACTGCACTTACTCTTTCACCCGCACCCTCCTCTCCTTCCTCTCCCATCTTTCCCCTCCTCCCCCCTTTCCTTCCCCCCGTTCTTGTAGGCTGTCTCGGGTAATTTACGACACACCGTTCTTTGCAACCTTCTGGCAGGAACCGCAGAAGCAGCTTGCTCTCTCTCCTGGCAACTAAATAACCTTTTATAAAGGGCCAGACTTGGCCGAGTCATCTGCTGCCGCGCATTAGGGGAGGACAGAGCGGATCCAACTGGACGGAGGTGGGAAAGAAAACGACGGAGGGGTGAAAACGGGGGGGGGGAGGGCCCATCGCCGCGTTTGAATCTGTCACTCTCACCCACGAGCTAATAAAGGCCATAAAAACAGCAATCAATAGGAGCTGTAATAATTGTGACCAGAGCAGAGTTGCTGCTGCTTTACAGTCACCATAAGTAGTGTGTGTGTGTATGTGTGTGTGTGTGTGTGTGTGTGTGTCGCAGTCTGCTCCCAGCGTCTGCCGACAGAGGATTAATCTCCCCGGCTGAGGCAGTAGCTAAGGTCAGCAAGGGAAATATTTCATAAGTGTCAGCTCGGCCCACAGCCCTCAACGCGCTGGAAATGAGAATGCACGCGCGGTCGCAGAACAAACGGCGGCGCGTGACTTTGCGAGGCTACCACAGAGCGCGCTGGAGGGGGGGGGGGTTACGCGTGATGTATGGCGACGCTTCACCTTCACGTATTCATCGGAGACGTGTGAATTACCGCCAGGGAGCGAGCGCGGCGAGGGCGAGGACCCCAGGGGGGCCCGAGGAGATGTTTTGGCCCACGCCGGCGCGCTACGTCTGGAATGCATTCTCCATCGCCGCGCGTTCTCAAAAACCTCGTGAGCTTGATCTAAAGAGATAGCGGAGAATTCGTCTGCGGAGCATCTGTGCTTTAAGGCCGAGCGTTCTTCTTGTTTTCTCCGTAGGTGGGCCGGAGCAACATCGGTGAAATGAAACACACACGGTTCTAGAAAGTGCATCCATGCGCGGCTTTGCGTACGTGTCATTGCATTACAGGCCTCTGTATTTAATACTCTTTCTCTGAGCCCGGAGTGACCCGAGGTTGGCAAGCGCACACGGGGAGATTAATGGCATGGGCGTGCCGCCGCAGCAACCGTTTGTTTGATGTGACAAGCCTGATAGGCGCTGATTTACTTACGCATTAATAGGCTTTTAATTGCCGTCCATCATCG
The DNA here is from genome assembly GCA_034670405.1 of Hoplostethus atlanticus. NCBI lineage: Eukaryota > Metazoa > Chordata > Actinopteri > Trachichthyiformes > Trachichthyidae > Hoplostethus > Hoplostethus atlanticus. Next base: position 2,702,048 of record JAXDDX010000055.1, on the reverse strand, counting down.
CATCAAAGCCAGCGGCGACCGACATGACTCGCTCTCACTGCGGGGCCCGCGGTGACTGACAGGTACCGCCGTGCCCCGGCCCCTCGTCGATCCTGTTTTATACTGTCGACGTTGGCAGGAAATGTACAGGCTACTGCACTTCTTTTTTATTTGCAGGGGGTAACGAATGCCAAAGGAGTAGGCGAGTAGGGCGAGGCGAGCGGAGCCAATAGCGGAATGCTACGTAGGGCGAAGTGAATGTCTGGGAATTCGCTGGCTGCGTCAACCCACCGCTTTCAAAACACAAGTGAACTGATGAAAACATTTGTTGTGGTTTTCATTTAACGGCATGGCAACATTAAGTTTATGTAAAGAAAGAAAGAAAGAAAGAAGCCGGAGTCGGACGATGAAGACGCAGAGGCGGCGACTCCGACCACGACTGAAGGAAGCGGCGTTGACTTTCTTTAACAGGCGTGAGGAATGTGCCGGGGAGATTTTCTTTGCCACGGCCCGTTTGCTGCTCCTTCAGCGAGAACCCGTCACGGGTCTGGCCCGTGAATGGCTCGATTGTGCTCCTATCAAAATGCCCCCACCCCCCTCCTTCCTCCCGTTGAAAGAAAACAACATATCTTGATGTCATCTGAAATTTCACACAACAACGCAGGACAATCTGATTTGAGCGTCTGGCTGTTTCTCCCTCCTCCTCCTCCTCCTCCTCCTCCCTCTCTCCATTCTCTCGATAACTTCTCTGGAGGACAATAACAGCTTTTGTTTCCCAGGGCTTGAGGTGCGGCTCCGACCTGCCGAGCGCGCTTCAGGTGCGGCGAGCGCGCCGGGGAATAAAAAAAAGTGCCAGTCTGCGAGCGCGGTGGGAGGCCTTATTATCCCGGCGTGCTTCTAACGCAGACAGATACACGACAGGTAGCGGATGAGAGCGTTAGCTTGGGGGACAATCTCCCTCCTAAACCGGAGAGATAAGGGTGTCAGCCGCAGAGACACACACACACACACACATATAGACAGCCAGATAGGCGATGCTGCATAAAAACGCCATTTTTTGATGGTATCGTCCAATGGGGCCTTGTGTTGGTGTGTGTATGTACATTTTTCTGTGTGTGTGTGTGTGTGTGTGTGTGTGTGTGTGAAAGACAGAGGGAGAGGCGACCACAGAAAGATAAATGAGGAAGTGTGCGACTACACTGAGTTACACCGCGTAGATATTGTTTGTGGACCTTTGCAGCTCGAGGAAATCCTTGTTTCAACATTCGGTTCCCCGGCTGGAATGTTGCCTGCGAGGCTGTTTTTTTTTTTTTTTTTTTTTTTTTTTTGTGTTTGGGTCTAAATGCCATGTCTGCTACACCCCATGAAACTGTCTTAATCCACTTTTTTTTTTCTTCTCCTCCCTTTCGGTTTTATTACCGCTGGAGAAAAACACACTAGGGGTAGAGCGGGGAGCCCCAGCCTCAGGCCTCTATTCCCATTCCACACACCCCATAAGTCAGTCACAGATAATTAAATAGGAGTTATTTACACTCGTTTTTTCCCTCCTCTGCCTCTCTGGCGCTTTTATCATTTCTCTCTCCTCTCTCTGTGCAGTATTACAGCCGGACACCCTTTTTTTTTTTTTTTTCTTCCAACCAAGTCCAAGACAAAGCGGCCTGTAGGAGTATAACAACCACAAAAAAAAGACTCTTATGAGCTCACATCAATGTCAGCCCCTCGTTAAACAATCACACGCCGGATCTATACGTTGCTAATCCCCCCCCCCCCCCCCCCCCAACGTGCCGCAAAAAAACGCCTCGCCAGTCGCCTAATTCAGCCGCCTAATGTCAGCGTTCTATATTTACTCTGGGTTTGGGGTTTTTCAACACGGGGATGAATTAGGCCCCTGCCACAGAGCTGGGGCCGCGGCCATTACGGGGCTTCTCGGAGGCTCTATAAATCACAGGATCACAGGGGCATGTGGGGTCCCCGGTCCTCCTCGCTCCTCCTCAACTGTAGAGCCCCCATACCGGGCCCCCCCCCACCCCATCCCGGGGCAGGTGGGGGGGGGTTTGTTTGGCCGCTGTTCCAGCCAAGCCCACCGCTTTCATACGGCCATGGAAAAAAAAAAAAGGCAATGGAAATGCCTCGAGGGCCAGCGGGACCCGGACATGCTGGGAAGCCTCTTTTAACGGGAAAAGCTGCCCCCTTAAATATCCACAACAGGAAACGACCATCAGTCATCGACACGCCAAAACAGCTGTTACCAGCCGACATCAAGGGGACACATGAAAGGAGCTGCTCCCTGTTGTTTGAGCCCTCCCTTGTTTCATTCTCTCGCTCCCTTTGTCTGGCTTTTCCCTTTGCCCTCCTCCTTTGGTCTCCTTTTTAAACACCCCCCCCCCCACCCCTTTCCTTATCCTACCCCACCCACACTGCAGCAACTCGCCCACTCACCCTTTTAACAAGTGGATGACTAAGTGATAAACAAGGGCACAATCGGGGGAAAACCTCAGAACTTCACCGGCAGTAAAAAACATTTGAAGAAAAAAAAAGTTGTCGGCTTCACCTTTTAAAAGGCCGCGGTAAGGGACCGTTGGTTACGCGTCATCCCAAGCAGAGGGATCCGGTGCGTTTGCGTATTCTTGGATCCCGGCGGGTCAGAGGAGCGCGAGCGGCGGGTGACGAAGGACGGCCCCGGGCCTAATGACGACGGGTCAAACGGTGATCCTGTTGAGTGCGAGGTGAAGTGACTTCATCCTGCCAGCCAACTCTTCTCCCACTCCCTTTCCTCTTAGCTGCAGATAAACGTTACAATCAAGGAGCGGGCCGGTGGCGGCGCTTGATAAGGGCCGGGCTGCGCGGCGGACTTTGGAGGGGAAGTTCACGTGTGACACGTGAGAAGAAAAGCTCTGCAATCAGTGATGTCTTGGATTGTAGATTGGATACTTCTGGCCAAGCGATCTCATTGGTTGAAGAGGTGTCAGCTTCATTGAAAATGGAATTAGTCGCCAGGCTTACTAGTGGGAGCTAGTTAGCCGTTGTCCTTGCTCGCTCCTGTTTTATTCATACTTGTACAGTGTATATGTACAGTATGTATGCATCGGTATCAGTTGTGTAAACCCCATAATAACACAGTGCTCTTTAGTGGGATTATATCATATTATATAAACACAACAGTGTTTATGGAAAAATGGCATGAGTGCGCCCCAAAGCCTTCACTGTAATGGTGTCTGTCATTGAATGATACAAGAATCCACACAATCAGATTACCTCCATTCCTTAATTGGCAGTTCAGCCTGAGTAATGCAATAAATCCATTAATATACCAGCGGACATTAGGTTATTATTTTTGAATCAAATGGATCTAATGACAGGAATGGTTGGAGTTAGGCAGCAAACTATCAGATTCAATTGAAGCGGTTAATCCTCACTCATGCCTCCTTGAAGTTCCAGTGTTAATATGTCTATGTCTAAAATAAATCTATTTGTGCTATACGTTTTTATTTCAATCTATTGCGTCTGACTCATAGAGGTCGTTCACACACATTTCCACCCATACATCACATCCAGTTTATGAGGGTGAGGCTATTACGAAGGCCACGCCCCCAACTTGCCCCACCCCCCCCCCCCGCCTCCCCTCCTTATGAATGCGGGCACTTGTGATTGGACGGCGGCCCGTCGCTTTGAAATCCCTCCCCTCGCATCTTTAGTATGTGGAAGGAGTGTGGGACTGGGTGGCTGCTGCAGAAGGAGAGAGAGACGCACACCGGAGGACTGCCGTGGCCCTATGCTCTGCGGGGATATTCCGTACACTTGCCCCGTATTTTCTTGCTCGCTGTTTACTAATGGTCTTTTTTTTTTTTTTTTTTTCTCGATTCCTCTCTGTTTCTCAACACTGGATCACGGAATAAGTAGGAATAATTAGCGCGTGCCGCTGAAGAAGCCCGAAGAAGGATGACATCTAGGTGAATTCTTCCTGTTTAGAGACAACTTGGGTCCGATACGGAGGACGCGCACTGCGCACTTGCCTTTCTGGGATTACCGTTCAACCTTGCGTTGCATTTGGTCGTCATGAATCGTGGTCGGTAAATGAATTTCACCCCCGCGCCCGCTCGCTCCCCGCCGTCGCCCCGCCTCGCGCCCCGATCCAGATGAGATATCCCCCCGGTGGACCTGAACCGCTTTTACGCAGCCAGTCCCCGGAGCGCAGCGCCGCCGACGCCAGCGGCGATCGACAGCGGAGAGGACCGGAGATCTCGTCCGCTTCCACACCTTCGTCTTCTCCTTCTCCCTCGGATCCCTCGCGCCAGGCGAAGAGGCTTCCCATCCGGATCGTAAAGATGTTGACGGCGCACAGCGGCCACTTGCTGCACCCGGAATATCTCCAACCCCTCACATCTGCGCCAGTCAGCATCGAAGTAAGCAACAACAAAAAAATCCCCCAAACTGTGTTGGAATGATCGGCTGTTGTTTTTTTCCTTTAAGTTCAATAAATAATAATTACACTTAGTTGGTTGCTATTTTGAAAATGATGCGAGCCTATGCGCCATTTTACGCACAGCATCATTTTGGTTTCAACCGAGTTCTTGAATGAAAAATCATGTTAATAAATGTACGGAAAATATCACAATATTTATATATAACATTTATTTAATGGTGTAAATTGAATTAGACAATATTTTCAAATATGTACGGAAACTCTTTCTTTCTTGCTTTGGCATCTCGCCTCTGTTATCCTTTATTCATGTTATAAATGTCAGTGCGTAACTCAAAAGCTTCCGTACTTTGAGTTGAATAGAGTAACTTAGTATATATCCAATACATTCTATTGCCAGTGTCGTATCAGGCTATCATTCTAAGTAAGGATTCATTCTGGTCAAAGTTAAATAACTATAAAAAAAACAATTCAGTTTGTTCACCATCTTGCTCTGTTTCCTCCCAATCAGCTGGATGCCAAGAAGAGTCCCTTAGCTCTGCTGGCCCAGACCTGCTCTCAGATTGGCAAGCCAGACCCTCCCTCTTCCTCCAAGCTGGCCTCCCTCTCCTCAGGCAGTCTGGGAGACAAGGAGTCCTCCGGCCGGTCCTCCAAGTCTGGAGAACAGCACCAGACCCTGGAGGACAAGTCCAGCTTCAAGCCTTACTCCAAATCTGGAGGCGACTGCCGTAAGGATGGTCTCTCGTCAAAGGGGCCTTCCGATAAAGCCGGTTTCAGGGTGCCAAATGGAAGCTCCAATGGAGGCAGCGCTTCGTGCCCGTCCTTCCCTCCCCATGCCCAGTCGCCCAGCTCCAGCTCCCCTCCCTTGCACACCCAGAGCCAGACCCACAGACAAAGCCATTCCCCCTCCACACAGCCCCTGCCACACTCCCAGGCGCCGCACATGGACAGCAAGCCTGGGAGCTCAGAGCAGGCCGGCTCGGACAGTAACGGCAGCGGTGCCGGGAAAAAAGACTCCGATGGCAGTAAGTCGGGGATGGACGGGGCTCAGCTAGCCAACTCCAGCCACATACGGGCCAGCGCCAACTCCAGCAACGCCAGCTCCGCCAGCAGCCCGCGGCCAGAGAGCAAGGCGGACCCTCAGGCCTCCTCTCAGCCTGGGCTGAGCTCTGGACACATTGCCCCCGTCTCCCCCTTCAAACCAGGACATTCTGTCTTCCCCCTGCCTCCCGCTACCATGGGCTACCACGGCTCCATAGTGGGAGCCTATGCAGGCTACCCCTCTCAGTTCGTTCCAGGCCTGGATCATACCAAGTCAAACCTGGGGCTAGGACTTCCGGGGAAGCACCCCAGCTCCAGCCCGCTCACAGGAGCCTCCCCTCCCTCCCTGATGCAGGGCTTATGCCGGGACCCGTACTGTCTGACTTACTCCAATGCCCCCCACCTGGGAGGTAGTAACTGCTCCACCTGCGTCCACGATCCCTCCAGCCTCAAGTCCGGTTTCCCTCTGGTTTACCCCTCCCACCACCTCCACTCCCTCCACTCCAGCTCCCTGTCCTCCGGCACCACCCCCAGCCTGTCCCACCCCCTCTACACCTATGGTTTCATGCTCCCCAACGAACCGCAGCCCCACGCCTGTAACTGGGTGTCCGTCGGAGGCCCCTGTGACAAGCGCTTCGCCACATCGGAGGAGCTGCTAGCCCACCTGCGCACCCACACGGCCCTGTCCGGCATGGTGGACAGTAAGCTGCTGTCCGCCTACCCCTCGGTCTCCTCGGCGGCCTCCTGCCACCTCCACCTGGCCCCGCCCAGCAGCCCAGGTACCCTGCCCAGCTCCTTCTCCCTCCGAGGGTCTCCCGGCTTGGGCCTGGCCCGCTACCACCCCTATGGCAAAGCCCACCTGCCCGGAGCCCCGGGCCTCCCCATGCAGTCCCTCCCCTCCTCGGCCTACTACTCCCCCTACGCCCTCTATAGCCAGAGACTGGGCTCAGCTTCGGCCCTGGGATACCAGTGATGTCCGAAATAGCGGCAATGCCCGCAGACAGCAGGCACCAGCTCGGACACTTCGTAGCCGCCCAAGAGGTCGGATCCCTCGGATCGGGGTGGGGGAGGGGGCATCACCTGTACAGGGCGTCGTGCCTGCCGGCCTGCCTGCCAGGAATACCACCTGTTAGCCTCAGGATTGGGACTGGCGCTCCATAGGCAGAGACCCAACGGTGATGGATTGTCTGCAGCACAGAACCAAGAAACTTTAGTGATGAAAGACACCGGGAAAAAAACAGAGCTTGAATATGATGAGATTGTGGGATTATAACAACGGTTTTGGTTTTGGGTTGTTTTTGTTTTTTTTCTCTATGTCTTGTCTCCCAGGACTGAAATTCTGTATTTATTTTTCACTCAAGCGCTTGGTATTTGGTATAACTTCTGGGGGGGGGGGGATTTGCTGTCCAAATGAATTGTTCTGAAGTATTCTAACTGAAAAAAAAGAATGATTTAAGTATAGTACCATTATGCCTATCATACACTCTTAAAAAATAAAAAAATCTTGCACCATGACGAAGACGGACTGTGAGGCTTTATTCTGAGGACCTCGTTTTACCTCTTTTTCCCCTCTCTGCTGTTTTTTTCCTTCTTTCTTCTTCTACTGCTTATTCAGACTCTGGAGAATCGCATGTCCACGAGAATCATCTTGCCGTTTTTATTTTTTATTTGTAAATATGCAAAGATGTAATATTTTTTCAAGCCCTTACTTGGGTTAACAAGTTTGGGGGGGGGGGTGTGTGGGGGGGTACTGATACAAATGGTACAAAGGACAAAAAAAGCTGACATAAATAAAAAAAAATAAAAAAAATTAACGATGGCTGTGCTATCCAACCAATGGGGGAAAGGTCTTATTTTGTTAAATAAATGATACATGATTGCATTTGAGTTTGTTTTGTCTCATTGGCTGCAATATATAGAACCATGAAATACCTTCTTTTTTTTTTTTTTTGTCACAACGAGCCTCAGAGGATGAAGTTAATCTCGCCAGACTGCTGCACTGCACTTATCTGGGCCCATCTATCATTCCAGCTGTGATAGCCGTGCTATATGTGGCCGTGTGTAATATTTCATGGCTCGTATCAGCTGACAGGGCCGTCCCGGGGAGGGGCAGGGCCGGGTCACGTTAGCCCTGTTAGCTCTGTCCCCAGAGGTCTTGCATCCGTGCTCTCCCCTTCTCCCGCCGCCCCCGTTGCTTGCTGCTGCTGTTGTTGTTGTCGTTCAGTGCAGCTTTTAATTGCTGATTCTTGTTTGCGGGGACCTGGAAAAAAAAAAAACGGCCTCCTCAGCAGAGTGGAATGGCGGCCGCTGGGGTCACTGGGACTTCAATAATGACCTGAGGGAGGCGTCGACCCGGGCTCTCTCTCCTCCTCGCAGTCTTGACGGATTGGCCCGCGACACAAAAGGCCAGAGCTGACAATGGGGAGGCGGTTAATAGAGAAATATTCATCAAAGCCCTGACACCTCCTCCCCCCCCTGAGGAGATCCAGGCCCTTTTACAGGCAAACATGAAGCCTTCCATCCCCAGTAGAGAAGAGCCATTTTCTCGTCTGCTCCCCGCGGTTTAACCGAGGTCAGCCTCCGAGACTCGGAGACCGGTAGATACTAATTCGAAGGGACCGAGCGGGGTCTATCTTAAAGCCACGGCGGCAGCCATTAAGAGCGCTTCGCCCCTGATAGTGCGTCTGCGTCTCCCGCTCTTATTTGGCTGACGTGGAGACGCGGCGTGAGAGAGAGAGAGGGGCCGGGAGTCTCCGAGGTAGCTATTGACCCCCCGACTCCCAGACTCCTCCGCTCTCGTGGTTCATTAGCACTCCAGACAGGGGGAAAGGCGAGCACAGGTGTCACTTGACAGGACCATTAACAGAATGGATGACCCTCCCCAAACCGCAGCCAGCCCCTGCCAGACCAGCAAGGTCACGGCGCCCTGATCACCGCTCTGGGTAGCTCTCCGGGACACTAGACTTATTTTTCTTCTTCGGAAACTAGAGCCGCGCACCTCTCCGGGACGGGGCCGTCTGGCTGCTTGCAGTGACTGTACCTTACTGTGTGGTTATTGGTGTTGTTTTTTTTTTCTAATTTATAAGGTTTTATTTGTAAGGCTTTATTGTAAATAGATATTTACTATGAGATATATCCGTGCAACTTGCATAGAGGTGTGTCACGAGAGAGAAATGCTGGTTTTTGTCGCCCCCTATGGTTGCGTTGGTGAAGTGCAGGTGAAATGTGTCCTTGCAGTGCAGAGGGTACGAATGCCCACATTTCTACATATAGGAGGACACCGTTATGTATTTTTGGGATGCAGGCTTACAGGCTGTAGGCGTAGAAGAGCTTTGGATTCCCACCAGAGGTCACGCGGAGGGGAGAACTTTAAATCTTGTCCAGGGGGTGGAATTAATTCCTCTGTTGCCAGTTTACACTCGTTCATCAAATGCCTCCCTATTCTCCCTGTCCCCTCGCTCATCAATCTCCTCCAGCTACCCCCCCCCCCCCTCCACTCTTCCAGCTGAGTCAACACCCACACACTCTGTTTCTGACGCTTGTGTGTGTGTGTGTGTGTGTGTGTGTGTGTGTGTGTGTAAGTATGCCTGTTTTGTCCCCCATCCTTTGTCCATAGAGAGTGACACCTGTGAGATTGAGTTCTGCAGGGTGCTGGTGCTGTGGTCCTATTCAACGGGCCTTGAAAATCAGAGACCAGCCGCATTACCTCATTCGGTCATAAGAAGCTGGTAATAACAGGGTTTGTCAACAATTTCTTTGAACCTGAGTCTCAACCAAACTTCAGTCGGGTCCTGTTTGGCCCTGTTGGCATATCCAGTCTTCAGATCCTATTTTTCTTAAAGAGAGATAGTGAGATAATGCTGCTTGTTTCCAATGCAAGCAGCAATGCTTTCAGGAATTTACCACTGGTAATGATGGTGGTAGTAGTAGTAGTAGTAGTAGTAGTAGTAATACTAGTACTAGTAGTATAGTAGTGGTGGTGGTGGAAGTAGTAGTCAGAGTAATACTAGTAATAGTAGTAGTAGTAACAACAGTAGTTGTAATAGTATTAGTAGAAGTAGTAGTAGTAGTAATCGTAGTACCGGTAGTAGTATTAATAACAGTAGTAGTAGTAGTATTAATAACAGTAGTAGTAGTACTAGTAGTAGTAATAGTAGTAGTGGTAATACTAGTACTAGTAATAACATTACAGTCATTTAGCAGACGTTTTTATCCAAAGCGACTTACAAAGTTACTGTGGGGATCGAACCCACAACCCTGAGCCGGAGTGTCTTATGCTCTACTGGCTGAGCTGTCCGGTAGGGTAGTAGTAGTAGTAGTAGTAGTAGTAGTAGTAGTAGTAGTAGTAGTAGTAGTAGTAGTAGTAGTAGTAGTAGTAGTAGTAGTAGTAGTAGTAGTAGTAGTAGTAGTAGTAGTAGTAGTAGTAGTAGTAGTAGTAGTGGACTCATATTTTCTCCGCTCAGTGCTGAGCTGGTGCAGAGTGTCACTGTGGGGTCCTGGGCAGCCGGCTGACAGGCCTGGTGATTAATGACGACAGGGTGTGGAGCTGCTCTTCAATTAGACGCCAGCTCTGCTCGGCTCACCGTCCCCGTTGACAGCTAGGACAGAAAAAGAAAAAGAGAGAGAGGGGAGGGTACTCTGTCTCTCAATCCCTCTCTGCCTTACATACTCTCTCTCTCTCTCTCTCTCTCTCTCTCTCCCTCTCTCCCTCTCTCTGTGTCTCTGAAACAAAACATTAACCTCAACTCCATGACTACCACCTCTGTGTTTAACATCAGGACACAATACAGAGCCCTCGGCATCCAACAGTGACCGCAGTGTTAAAGCAACCCAGATGGCGCGAACACATCCCTCATCGGGGCCTGTCACACAATCTCTGCTTTATTTCTCCATGTAAACCCTGTGACTGACTCTTCACATGTCTCTTTTCATCTCTTCTCTCATTCACGGGTGGATGCTGTAGATGCTGAGATGCTTGATCGTGAAAACAATGGCAAAAAGCTGGTGCTTCAATCCGCTGATCAATGGCGCCATAATACCCCCGTGTATATTGTGTGCCAGCTTGCCTCAATGACGGATATGAGAAACTTCATTAATTAAATTGAAAAATAAATGAAAAATATTGTGGCCTACATGAGCCACCATGCTAGCTTAATAGGTTTTCACTGCATATGTTCCTGTGTCCTTCAAAGAGTCCTTTTCGTGTTATGTTAAAGGCCCTGTTCTTAGCTGCAGTATGGCGCCCCCTGTTGGAGAATAGGTCAAAGGGGGCACTAAGTAACCTAGGACCATTATCAATCTCTATCGACGACCAAGGAACTGCAACAGCGTCAACAGTCATTTGCTTTTCCTGGCTTGAGAAAAAAAAAGTCCTGCAATGCCGGTTTTCCGCTCATAGCTCCGTCCTCCATCGCTGAGCAGTTGAAAATATGTGTAAGTGGGAGGAGAGAGGGTCGGGCCAGAAAAGTGGGTTTTGAAAGTCAGAAATCTCAGCACCTGGAAAAGTAATCGTGGCATCATTGGTATTGAACAGCATCCTTATCAAGCCCCTTCAGCTATATAATGGTCGTTTTGTGCTTTGGGGACAGTAAAAATCTTACCTACTGCACCTTTAAACACTCAAAGAGACCAATATTTTGAGAATGTATTTTCCAATTAGAAGTCAAACACTTAAATGCACCTAAAATTTAAACAGTCAAACAAATTGCATCCTTAATAATAGAGATGACCTGTCAGCTGAGCTCCAGTTTCAAATAGAGAAACAGCGCTTTTGATTTAATTTTCAGTTAGCCACGACCTTGGCAAACCCCACTTGGCCCCGACGTGGAAAGTTGCCCGGTGCCGCTGCGGGCCTCTCCCAAGTTCCAGTGGCGTGAGTGTGCACCGTTAATAGACGTACCCTGCCTAACCGCCGGCGGAGAAATGAACGCTGCAATTACAGCACGGCTCGCTGCTAATAGCGCTTGGACCGCGTCTCCAGCTGGATTCCATTTGTTGCCGCGCTGGGAGATCGCGGCGGAGATGTCACGAGCGCTCGGAAACGAACGTGCCTTGGCGGGGGAATGAGTGGCGGCCCTGACGCTTGCCATTCGCGCCCTGATTGACAACTTGTTTTTTTCCCCTCGGCTTCTGGATGGCCTGCGGTCGTAATGTACTCGCTTAAAGCATCGCGGTTTCGCGCGTCTGTTACATTTCTCCCCCCGGATGGGCATCCAAGCTCGGAGGCGACTGCTCTCGTCCTCTTCCAGTAAACTACAGGCCTGCAGGCAAATTGGAGGCGTCTAAGATTGATGACAGAGGGTGACTTTAAAAAAATTAAATGCATATATGTTTCTTTTCTAGTAGAATATACAACATAGAGTAACAAGAACTATGGGAGAGAGAGGAGGGTGCAAAGCAACTTGTGTGGGGATGAGCACACGGCCTGTATATACTGTGATTATGGACTGATCCGAGGTCGGTATTCACAAGCCAATGCCTTTAAACATAATTACAGCGCTTTAGCATCTTTGAAAGGTTGTATCCATAATTAAAGTCTTTCAGGTGGAGATAAAAATAAAGGCTTTGTGATAAAGAATAACACAAATCCAGACGATGGCGTAGTTGTCTAATCCAGGTGTACGCACAACACATGCCCATGTAATTACACAAAATCCTTTTCATTTCATTAGCTGAACTGTAGTAAGTAGGCGTCAACCGATATGGATTTTTGAAGGCCAATGATGATGTTTTTGGATGGCAGCTGCCAATGCCTTGTATTTTGTGCCAGTATTTAGTATCTTTAAATTTGACTATTTTCCCAAAAAGTTTCATTAAACGTTACAAGGATTCAGTTTCTCCCCGGAATACCAGGATAATAATGCTAATGCTAATGCTAATTACAAACATGCTCCTGAATCAAAATGTTTGCATTTGAATGAATTCAGTTTAACGGCCGGTGTGGTATTGATCAATTCTACAATAAATATGTAATCAATCAGAGGACGGATGATGCTGACTGGCTGATATCTTTTTAATTAAAGGCCGATATCGACCAGTATATCTGTAAACCGACATATTGGTCTGACCCTGATTTAGAGTATTGATTTCCTATACTAGCCTCTCTCGCTTACTGTTGTTTACTGAGCTGGAACTCAGAAAGAGGCAGTTTAAAAACTGAGCTGACTGTAAGCGTCATCTCTCTCTCTCTCTCACTCTGTCTTTATGTCTCTCTCTCTTTCTCTCTCTCTCTCTCTCTCTCTCAGCTCTGAGCCAGCCTCCCTGGACACTGTTGGTCCAAAGTGACACAGTGGCCTGACTCTTTCGCGGTGGATGTAATAACTGGTCCTGAGCCTGTGTCTTTTAGCTGGGTGGATGGACAGAAAGGACATTGGATAGAACTCGGCACCTTTTTGATCCAATATAAGACGTTATAATGAATATTCTCAGGATGCAGCACAGGGAAATGTTGCAAAGTCAGCTCTATGAAAATATGGAAACCAAATTCACACTATGTTGCAGATATTGTGTTTTTGCTTATATAGGTGGTTGTTTGAAATCACTCAAACCGCCTATTATTTTGCAATCACATCAATGATTGTCCCACAGGTCTCGACAGGCCCTACAAACACACAGACGTGCGTGGTTCCTATCGGAGTCTCATAGCCATGCATGTTTAATTTAGCGAGACTGCGAGAGTGTGCGCTCACATACACAAGTTTACATTAGCAGAGGCCTTGCGGTTTGTTGAGTGAAGGTGAAAAAAAAAACTTTTTTTCCACAGGCGGCGTGATTATTTTTACTTTTCTGGCACAAGCTTTTAGATGGCGGGGAGAGAGAGGCCCCTCCCCTCACCTCTGCAGGTCCCTCCTCCTCCTCCTCCTCCTCCCCTCAGTAGTGACTTACCCCCCATCCTTACCACGGCGCTTGGGGTGAAAAATTAACAAGAAAAAAAAACGAAAAGAAAAAAAAATGGGGAGGGGATAGGAGGGCGAGCCAGGGAGAGGGCGGTAAGGGAAACAGAGCTGATTATCCAAATACAGTCATTAAAGGGGAAATGTGTTTTTCAAGCTGTCAAGATGATTAATGGGCGAGAGCAAATCCTCACAAATGCTCTTGTTTAGTCTAACTGGCAGACACGATCCTGCCCATTGATTTATGGCAGGCCTGCTGTGTGAGACCATAGTGAGGTTAGGGTGTGTGTGTGTGTGTGTGTGTGTGTGTGTGAGAGAGAGAGAGAAAGAGAGAGTGTGTGCATTTTTGTGTGCATGCATGCATCCACGCCTGATTGCATGCATGTATGTGTGTGTGTGTGTGTGTGTGTGAGCGTGCATATGTGTGTCTGCATGTGTGCGGGTGTGTACGTTTCAGTGTGTGTGTGTGTGTGTGTGTGTGTGTGTGTGTGTGTAGAGGAAAGGGGGGGGTATTAGTCCACAGGACGTGGAGAATTTAGGAGGGATCTGGAAACAGCGAGGAAATATTCTTCCCAAACCTTTCGCCCCTCCAGACATGAACAACTCGACTCGAGAGGTTTTATATTTTATTTTATGGTGCGTTTTATTACGACAACATTGATCGATGTCACATCCTGAATAAATCAACTGTCCAAAAGTACCTGAGGCCATTGAGAGAATATGGCCCAGTATAATACGATGATGTAGTCATGATATAATAACCAGCCCGGTTATATATCTTCCTGAAATGAGCGTGACGTCCTAAAATGAAAATAACATGCCCAAAAAGTGAGAGAAATGTGTTTTCTCCACCGCAAAAGGATTACGTGGAGGAGGCACAACTAGGAAACAGGCAGGGTTCACTTCTCAACTTGTGTGAGAAGGTTTTTGGTGAAAGTTTTTCCTCGTTTAGCGTGGACCAAAACCGCAACCTTAACCAGAGTTGCTTTACTTGCCTTTTCACGTGAAGCTTTTCCATTTGCTGTTCTAAACGCCCGTTGTCACATAGGTCTTTCCCCGGAAAACTCCTCCGGTGCACAGGAAGTGATGCGTTTTACGTTTCCGGTTTGTTTGTACTAAATAGAAGAAGAACTGGGTAGTTAGCACAAGCAGCGATAGCTACCGTGGCTGAACAGACAAAGAAAAGAGCGCCACCTACGGAAACGTCATCAACAGAAAATCATGGTAAAAGACATCAAAAGACATCATGGTAACCGGGCACACACTGTTTGATTGACAGGTGATCTCTGGGAAGGATGAGGATCTTGAGGATTACCACTTCAAAAAAAATATGGTGTAATAGATCTGTCAAAAGCATATACGATGTATTGCACTCGGAAAAACTATGAAATACCAACAATGTAAAAATGTCATGTAAAACTCTGCCCTGCCTCATGCTGGATATAGGACTGCACTCATGCACTGCACTCACTCATGGAATCTACTTCCTCCCCTGCTATGCGACCACATGGAAAACAGACCTGGGACAGATAGTGTTTGTAAGTAATTCCTAGCATTTTTTTCCCCGCGTGCAATCCAAGACGGACGACGTTTGCTGCCTAGAATAATACGAGGGCAAAAACGTTTTGAAAATCACAAGAAAATAAGAAAAAGTCTAACAGTGTTCTTCATATTCCCACGTCCTTTCTAATTGTTAAATTCTGCACATATATTGATATTTTCTATAATACTGCATCTATTTTATATGTTTGCTATATTTTTTATATTTTTATATGATACATATTCTGCAATCGTCTGTTATTTTGCACACCCTACTAATGCAATCCATTCTTTTGCAACACTTTTCGTTCATGCATTCTGCCTAACATATTCCAGTGTTGGCATTGTGACTTAAATGTTCATATAACCCCCATTTGCTCTATTATTCTTTATAGTCTATTTCCCTGTTTTTATGCAAGTTTTCTTGGTTATATCCCATCGCTACTAGCTCCCAGACGAGATGAAACTTTTACATCTCACCTGAAGTATCTTTAGTTAAAAACAAACGGCAAGCATTATTGCAAAATACTTATTAACCCGGGTCCGACGGAAAGCCCCGGCACAGTCGTCCCCTAAAAAAAAAGCAAGGAGTATAGGCTGGTCCAGCTCTCCGGGCTGGTCCAGATGGATGGCTAGCAGCTGTTGGCCCTACAGCCTCTTCCCTCAGCGCAACCATTAGGCCTATCTGTCTGCAATTTCCTCATTCTTCCACGGCTCCCTCTGAAGTCCACACTGATCCCGTTCCCACACCCCCACAGCACTGTACGTACACTGCAGCTTCACTTGGCCTGAATAGACCCGAGCACATTCGCGGGCCCAATTACCCTGTCCACCCACACCCGCGCGCGCACACACACACACACACACACCGAGCACGCTCATAAATTTCAACATGAATCAAAAGCAGGCGGACACCCATGAGGAAGACGTTAAAAGGGAAATTTCTGCAACCAGGGGAAGATTAATGTAGTGCCGGAGAGAGAGAGAGAGAGAGAGAGAGAGAGAGAGAGAGAGAGAGAGGCCGGTTGTGTAAGGCTGTGCTGGGACCTCCTCTGGGATGCTGCAGCATTGTGAAGAGGAGGACATCCTAAACCCTCCAACACTAATGGTAACAGATGACATTGATAAAGGAGGAGAGTGTGGGCGTCCAAAGACCTAAAAAGTTACGTCTTGGCATATTGGCATCCTTCCTATTTTGGAGCATGCTGGGGCCCTAAGGGAGCCCCAACAGGATGCAACAGACTCAGGTGGAGCCGGGCTGAGTTTCTCACGTAATTGGCAAGGTTCAGAGTCAGAGTTCAAAATAGATCAGCGTGTAATGCCACTTTTGGCAATTTACTCGCAATGTTGTACTTGGGCTCACAAACGCTTGAGCCCTCAGTCTCAGTTTGGGCTCAGAAACAAATATCTCCCGCCTCTGTTCAGACTGGGGTTCTGGCCTCAGGCAGGCTCCATCGTATTTCAGCTGGCGATTCGGGCGATTCGTCAATCATGGGGGGATGATGGAGGGGAGGATGTCAGCTGGGAGCGGAGCTTGACTTCGGCCTGACAGTTTGTACCCGACCCTAACCCAAGAAAAACCTCAAAACCAGAACCAGGCCTCAGGGGGTCCGGCGTTTAGTGACGTCAAAAACATGACTAGAGCCCAGAGTTGCAGACAACAATAACTGCTAGCGGCATTTCAACAATATCTTCGAGCTGGAGGCTGATCCGTGGAGTTAACTGCAAAATTCAAGACCGAGCCAACCCCCGGGGTCCGTCAGATCCAGGCGGGATACTGTTGGGTGTAATATAGCGAAATTGGAATGGAAGAGGAGCGTGGGATCTGAGCCGGGACGGGGCGGGTCAGCAAATTGTGAGGCATGTAGCCCAACCGTGAGCTCACTCCGTGTGTGTATGTGCATGTATGTATGTGTATGTGTGTGTGTTAATTTGCAGTTCATCCCAGCTGCAAGCTCAGCACCAATGCCCCCCAGCCTCCTCGCTGTGTGTGTGTGTGTGTGTGTGTCAGAGCCCAATGATTAATGACCCACAGCCCTGGTTTCATCCACTTCCTTCCTCTCTAACCGTGTCACACACATCGTCACCGTAATGGATGCAGGCAGACGGCTGGAGCCGCTCCTGCCGGGCCTGGTGGTGGATATGGACCGGGGGCGTAACCCTCCTCCCCGCGCTAAATGCGCAGATGCATTTACAATCAAAAAACTGCACCGGGCAGCTTTGCGCGACGGCGGCCCAAACCACAGCAGGAGCTTTTGAAATCATGAGGACTTCGATACCCAGAACTTGCGTAATGTGACGTCGGTAAACTGTTTTGATTCGTCACTTCCTGTATGCGCCAGAATTGCATTTTCTACTTTCCTAGCGCAGCTTTAGCATTTAGAATAATAACACAATAGAATAATAAGAATAAACTTCAATTGCTAATATTAAAGAGCCACAGAGCACAGTGACCATGCATGACAGAGAAATGTAAAGAAATAAGAAGGAAAGCGCCAGAGAGAACAATTAGAAAGTGTTTTATTTACCCCCACACACACATCTCATCCATCAAAGAATCACAGACATTTCCAAACCCGTCCCATCAAACACACTCCAGTACGGGACGCCAAAAATTGGCGTGTCAGTGTGTGTTCATGTGAGCCTGTGTTGTCTTGGGCTGCCGGTTAACACAATGTGTTGTAAGTGTGTGTGTGTGTGTGTGTGTGTGTGAGATGGACAGACAAAGAAGAGAGGAAACAGAGAAAAAGGGAGAGAGACAAAAGGAGAGAAAAAGACAGAGACAAAGGGGGTGGTAGAAAGAGAGAGAGAGAGAGAGAGAGAAAGACAAGGACAGGAGAGGGAGTGGAAAGACAGGGAGAAAAGGAACAGTAGAAAGAGAGAGTGGGAGAAAACGAGAGAGAGAGAGAGAGAGAGAGAGAGAGCAAGGCTTGCATGTGTGTTGGTTCCCAGCCCTGTCAGGGCCCTGTCAGCCTGTGATTTATGGCACAGAGACTGGGAGCAGTCTTCGCTGCCAGCTCAGTATTGTTACAACTGACAGCTAATGAGGCCGGACGGGCTTTCAAGCGCAGCACTTAACAGAGGCCTCCATCTTCACGAGTCACAAGCTCTCCTCTTTCCTTTTTTTTTTACTCCCTCCCCCCCCCCCTCTCTCTCTCTCTCTCTCCCACTTATTTCTCCTTCCAGGGTGGCAGCGGTGTGGGGAAGGCGAGCCACCGCACGGTTTCTGGGGGCGCGGAGAAAATAAGGCGGGCCCGACAGAGATATATGGGCGACACTCTGTTCTCTGCCGTACTTCCACTCTCTCCCCTCCTGCATGCTATTAAGCCGAAGGCTCGGCTCATATAAATGAGAGAGAGAGAGAGAGAGGGAGATACAAAGAGAGAGAGAGAGAGAGATCCGGCCTCTACGCTGCACAATACTTCTCTTCATCCTTTTCTCTCGTGCCAAGATATTCCACTCTTTCTAGAATTACCCTGTCATATTTCCCGTATAGCCTGGAGTTATGTGGCTCTCCTCTCTCCGCTGCAGCGAGCCGGTGTTAAGTGTGATTATGTGAGCGCCGTCCGCATGCAGCTTCCCGGGTTTGCAGAGGAGCACGCACCGCTGCGAAGGCACCTGAACTTTATATCCTCGGCTGTGGCGGAGTTATACCTTTGACACTCCTGGCCCTGGCTGCGTGGACCCCATTCTATAATCACTCCCAGAGTCTCTGGCAGAGCTACACCCTCCCCCCCTCCGCTCTCCCTCCCTGCACCTCCTCCACCTCCTCCCTTGGCCCCTGGTTTCTTGTCAGTCGTGATTAATGGCACCAGGGCCCCGGCGCGGCTTACGCTGCCAGTTCCAGCGATGTTCCCTTGATACTTAATGAACTCTGACAAACTTCTTTTCCCTTGCTCTGTTGTTCCCTTTTCTCCCCCCCCCCCCCCCCCACCTCCCTTCCAACTCCCCCTACTTAAAATGCACAGCACAGAGCCGCCACTGCAGCACCTAGGGGTTAGCTCTGGTCCTTTGTAAATTTCTCAAGAGGCCAACGTCTAAAAAAAAAAGCACCGCAGCCATTTCAGTGTCAAGGCCCTTAGCTGTGTGCCCGTCTCAGTACCTTGTGGGTGAATGAAAATTAAATAAAACTGGCTTTTGGGATGATTATCCTACTTTTTAATTGTAGAGTAATTTTCATTTTCTCCATCAACTGCAAAACTGTATCTTTTCCCTGCAGTTATTTCAAGGCAACTAACAGCCAACAATTACCACTTTCCAATGAATGGACAAGTAAGAATAAAAAACCTGCCTCGGGACAGTAACTGAAGTGAAAGCCTCTGTGAAATGTTGAAATCATGACAGACTATGGGACTGGACTACTGCAGCCTTTTTCTACGGAATTTCTCACGGAAATTAAGCAGTACATCTCAGCTGGTCTTTGTCGCCATCTGCTGGTCAAACGGGGAAGGTAGACCAGACCAGAGACTTTTCTTTTCAACTTCGATAGCTTTATTGACAGACAGAAATATATGGAGACTGGAGAACACAGACATGATTGGGTCATTGTATGTTATCATGTAGCAATATCAAATACATTTGTGCAAGGACAGGACAGAGAAAAGTTGAATATTAATAATACAATCGCATAATAATCATAATAATTCTGAATACTAAAGGAAGAAAATGAAATAATTTGTGATAATAAAATAGCATGCATGTTTTGACATCGGTTGTTCTCGAGGAGGTTATCAAGGAATTCATCTTTCTATAAAAATATGTTGAATTTTGGTTCAGATTACGAATATTTGCAACAGAAAATGTATGAATAAAAAAATACACGTCCTGGTACGTTTCCTTTAAACTACTAGTGACGTCCTCCTACGTCATGACGCAATATACGGAAGTAAAATAGGTAGCAGGTGATTGCCTATTTCCTCTCTGTGTTGGAGGTGTCTCAGTCGACAATAAAAGGTGAGACCCACCGAGCAAGAAAAACATGTATTGTCGTTTTATAAAGAAGTCTCGGGAATTTCCACTCTAGTTAAACATTAGCGTGTCAAAGGGAGATAAAACGTTCTGGCGTCGTTGGCTGACTTATCGCAAAGGTTTGCTATTACACCTTGGACAATGCCACCGTAACTGTCACAGTTAGCTAACTAACAGCAAAAACCAGTCTGCTAATATGAGAGGGTCTTCTCTTTTTCACTAACGAACCACTGCTACCCATATATGTTACGCTCTCTTGGGTCATTTATATGTCGAGTTTGCCAGAAGTAACGATCCGTAAAACATTTTAAGTCGAGTTGTACCCGATATGTCGCTAAACATGGCAACATGAAATTGTCAGATTTTGAATGGAGTTTGGCCGTTGTGTCCATGCAAGAGAGTACGGCACGTTTGTACTATGCTACCATTAAATTACAGTATTACACGTTTTCTAATGCTATACGCGCACTTAGCCATATTAAAGTATCGCGTGAAGTTTGAGGAACTTTTGTGATTATCTAGATATTCTATTTAAACTTCGTTTTTAAGCATGTTTGTTTCATTGAGCCCTGGCCATGACGTCAGCATCAAGGCAAAGATACAAGTTGCAGCCCAACGTTATATAACAATGTACAAAGTCAGAATAATAATGATAAAATGACATAAATGAAAGAGCAAGGTGAAACAATGTATACAATCAAATGCAATCAAAACTACATGGAGTGAGAACAAAGCAACAGTTTGTATAAACACAATTAAAGGCCTTCCTCTAATCTCAAACCAGCAGATTCACCAAACCTACTTAAATCTTTACTCCTTATTCAGTCGGCCACAAGATCTTCATTATGAGTTTAAACTCACCGAGAAAGACCAGCTCTTTCAGCTTTAAGTAAAATTAATGAAATATAAAAATCGTATTGCTTATAGATGCAGATTTGCAGATTGTTTTTGTGTGATTAGTTACCAGAGCGGTAACAGCACTTTCATACGTTTGAACAATCCTCTTAAAGTGTGACAAGGTCACTCGGTCCCAGCTGATGCCTGGCTAAGCCCGGGCTGAGAGGAGATAAACCAGTGAGCAAGATGGCAACTTCCATGTGTTACTACAGTACTACACAGGCTGCTGGGTGTAGGTCATGTCAATCGGACGAATAGGGAAGTTCTGCTGTTGATTTCCCATTTGTTTTTTTTGTTTTTTTCCTGTCCGTTTGCCAGGATGGCACAGTTGGGTGCCATATTCTCAATAATTGCAGCTATTGGAGGAGCAGCGCTCTTGGCCTCTGTTCACAAGATTGAGGAGGGACACACTGGAGTATACTACAGGTGAGACTGCAACCTACGTTTGTTTGTTTTTTGTGCCTGGGGTATTCATGTTAAACTACTCAGACAATAAAGAAGGGAACATCTGCTCCGAAGGCACGTGCCATCGGCCAGAAAGTCATTGAACACTGAAGACCGATTCACTAAGATTGCCAGAAAAGCCAACTGTGAGGCAATTGTGTGTGATGCCCAGCCAGGCTGTACCTTGTTAGGTGTATTTGAGTTTTACCATTTGGGTGTAGACATAAATCTCAAACTTTTGACACCAGAAGAGATCAGAATATTTTTTGTGTGCTTCAGTGAGGCTCTTAAAAATCCACTTGATTTATGCTTGGTATTAGTGAGTGGCAGTGCAAACAGGTGGCAGAAGAACAATGATTGGTTCTCGATCGTGAACTGAAATTCCCCCTGGGAAAAATTCTTCCACTCCATTATATTGGTCGCCTGAGTATGCAGCACTATAAGGAAGGTAATATCTGTACTTGCCATCGGCCAGCAGATCATAACAGTAAAAGTACCTGGGCCCCCAAGGCCGGCTGAGGAAGCTATTTCCCTGTACCTCCTTAGGTGGGACTTAAATCGTAAACTTTTCATTCTAGAAAAGATCAGTATAGTTTAATCTATCATGAACTGAAATTTCCATAAAGTCTATTCCATTCTATTGTGTAACCCAGTCTACAGTGTGTAAATTATCTGTGTGTGTGCGTCTGCGTTCATGCCACAGGGGAGGAGCTCTCCTGACCGCCACCAGTGGCCCGGGCTTCCATCTTATGTTTCCCTTCATCACCATGTACAAGTCTGTTCAGGTGAGACGCTTCATGTTAAAGGGCCCTAAAATATGCTCAAATAAGCTCTTCGATCCATTTACCATTGTGTGACAAGAAGATTGGTAGCAGTTTTTGTAGTTTGATAGGTACGACTTCTGTCCGAATTACCGTAACAGCACTCAATTCTAACATGAAATGGCTAGCAATCTTTTGCCAGGAAGTTGGTATTTTCCTTAGGTGTACCTTTAATTCTAGAATATCAGAAAATAATAGTGATAATGTATTAATAGGCTTAAAGCGCTCTTCCTTTGCCTTGTAGACGACTCTGCAGACAGATGAGGTGAAGAACGTACCCTGCGGCACCAGGTAGCGTTGCTGTTTTCATTGATTAGCGGTGTTAAAGTCTATTTCCCACTATCAGATACATGGGGACCCAAGGACTATTTTGTTGATCATTCATCCTGTGCTTTGTGCATTGCTACATACCATTATATTCTCTGATCCTGTATGGCTCGTTGGGCAGAACATGGAATCCACACTGCCAGGGTGATGCAGGTGGCATTCCCACTGGCATCACCCATACTCGAAATACATTGGTTATATATGCTACATGTTTCTGTAAAGTGTTCAGGATAAAAGCGTCCACCAAACGGTACATTTCATGCTACTATTTTCTTTCCCCAGTGGAGGAGTGATGATTTACTTTGACCGCATAGAAGTGGTGAACTACCTCATTCCTGGAGCAGGTAAACTCACCAGGCTCTAATGGGCCAACAACAATGTATCATAAATCTACTTATTGTTTCTTTTGGTTTCTGCCCCTGCTGGCAACTCACTCAACATTGCTGCGAAACACTTTAAGATAACATGCAACTGACAGACCTGGATACAACACATTACACGTTCCTTTGCTGAATTTGGCTGCAGCAGAACCGAAGGTATGTGTACTTGACTGTGATTTCTGATTTCACTGAGTGCTTTTGTTTTTCTTCGCTGCAGTTTACGACATAGTGAGGAACTTCACCGCAGACTACGACAAGGCGTTGATATTCAACAAGGTTCACCATGAGCTCAACCAGTTCTGCAGTGTTCACTCTCTACAGGAGGTCTACATTGGCTTGTTTGGTAAGTGTAGCGTGATTATAGCCTCCCTATTTTAAATGCCCCACTCTGCCATTTGCATTAAAACCATGCCTTCATTTTTTTCCTCTCCCCTGGTCTCTAAAACACATAAATACTAAGGACAACTTTCCCGGCATGATGATTTGTTGTGTATAGTCTTGTTTTTCTATACTGTCTTCATACTCCACTCACTGCTGTCTCCTTTGGGGTTCTTAATTTTTTTTCATCTGAGGACCCACATGAAATTTGTATCTTGATTGGGTGTCAGATTCAATACAGATCAGAGGTGTGGCTTTTGGGTCTCCGAGTAAAGTGTTGTTCTCATCACCCCCGCCTCCCTCCATATGTCATTTTTTTCTGTCTCCCGCTTACCACCAGACCAAATTGATGAAAACCTGAAGCTGACACTCCAGGAGGATCTAACAGCCATGGCCCCTGGGCTTATCATACAGGTACAGTAGGAGTCAGAGCAAGGCAGCAGTTAAGACCGAGTTCATGCAAGAATCAAGAGGAAGACTGGCTCTAGTCCAGTTCAAGTCAAGACGGAGTCTAGATCAAGACCACAGCATTTCATTGATGCAATATAACAAATCTTAACCCTCAGGCATCAGTTTAATTTACTACCCTCTTAAGTCATTAAGGACAAAAATGTCCACTTCCAAAAACTGCTATAAAAATAATATTTTTTTCTGCTTTTTTGGGTTAAGTCTTTTGATCAACTTCAGTCCTGATCAAAACTATCAAATATTGAATAATTATCAGGATTTTAACCCTTTAAATGCCAGTTTGATTACATGATGCTAATATTTTTTTTGGAAAACACATACTTTTTTGTGTTTCTTTCAAAAATAACAACAGTGACATCAAGTAATCAAACTGGCATTTAAAGGGTTAAAATCCTCAAAATGATTGAATGTTTGGTAGTTTTGAGCAGGGCTGAAGTTGTTTAAGATATGTATGCAGAAAAAAGCAGAAAAAAATATTAATCTGTAAAGTTTTTATAGCAGTTTTTTGGAAGTGGACATTTTTGTCCTTAATGACTTAAGAGGGTAGTAAAAATTTTTCACAGTGTTCTATTGATCTATTAGAAAAATTAAATTTGAATTCCAAAATTTGTCAAGAGAGAGACTTTCTTACAAAAAAATTGTGCCATATGCACTAACACAGCCAAAATGATGGCCAGATCAAGAGGAAAAATTTGCTCAAATGGACAAAAATGTCCATAATGATGCCTGAGGGTTAAAGGACAAATCCACACTAAACCACTTCAGCCCTATTTAATAACATGTATTTTACTCATTCCCATAACTGGTGAAATGTAGACGACATGACGTCACGTTAAGATATTTCCAGCAGCTACAATGGAGTTTGATGGCAGAAAAAATGTGAACGATCTAAAACATCAATGGTAACCGTCAGGTTTTGGTGTCAACCCCTCAGAAACAAAAGCAAGGGCTTCTTTCTAGACCGACGTTCAACAACCTTACAGGGAGAAATCACCAACAGTAGCCAAGATAGACCAGAATGCAATGCAATGCCTTAAGACATACAGCGTTTTGAGTGTCCATGTTCAAAGACATTGACGGTGTTCACAAACTAGCTAGCTATATTCCAATGCCTATACGACCTTTGACCTCTCCTATTGGGGTTGTTGGAAATGTAAGGAATCTCTACTGACTACTAAAAGTAGACGAGGTTGAGGCGAAGTGGGTACACCAAATAAAGTAAATTACAACACCTCAACACAAAATAGCTTCTGGAATGCATTGAACATCACATATTGATGATCTATAGCAGTGTAAGAGTATCTGAGGGTGGGATTTTCCTTTTTGAAGTGATTGTATTCCAGTGAAACTATTTCAGATTATAGCCCAGTGAACTGGATGGAGAAAATGGGGCTAAGCTATTCTCATTTTTTAGGTAAATGTGTTGATTTTGTGCACCAGAAAAATATATGTACAAATTGACCACCAGCAGTTGGTTAGAGCCAAAACAGACCAAGACTGAGTCAAAACAGTCTTGAGACGAGTCCAGTAACTAGACCAGACTGGAGTACTACAGCTCTGACCTGATATTATGTTACGCTAAATGCCGAGGTGTTTACTTTGTAGAGGTTATGGATTGTAAAATCAACTTAATGGAGGACAAAATCTTTGATATACAAAAAGGATTATTTATATAGTCTTCAAATTACGTTGACTTTACAATTCACAACCCCCTGTAAAGTAAGCCCCTCACCTGGAGAATTTCTCCTAACAGTATAAGACCATAAACAGAATCCCTTTTTTTTTTTTTTGTAAATGTCTATTAAAGGCAACACTCTGACTGACTTTTAAAACCCCCTGCTGACCCCAACCCGCCTCCACACACAGACACACACTTCATTTCATTCTTTCACTGTTTCAATGCTCCGGTGGGGTTTAACATTCAGGCCTTATTTTCCCTGTAAATCTCCAGAACGAGTTGGAATAACAACTGCTGGGCCTTGCCAAAGGCCAATAATCCTGCAGTTCAAAGGGTCTCTAAACAGCATGGCTTTTGTTTCAGGGCTCCTCTCCAACTGGCTTTATTTGATCATTTCCCTGGTGGTGAAAATGTCTCTTAAAACCATGTTTGAAGTAAAGGGAGATCAGTGTTTATATCTGCCCTGCCTCTCACAGTTGCAGTTGATTGTTTCTTTCTCTCTCTTACTGGTCCACAGGCGGTCCGTGTGACCAAACCCAACATCCCCGAGAGCATTCGCAGGAACTACGAGCTTATGTGAGTTTTCCTTCCCCTGCCCAACCACGAATGTTCCCTGACCCCTGCAGCCCCGTAGTGTGTATTTATGCTCCCCTCCAAATGGATGGACCTGATCTTCATCCAACTCCCCTTGCCAAGTCCAGCAGAGGAGGAAGGCTTGGCTGTTTCGTGTCAGTCTGTGACCATCTGGACGGCCTTCGAAGAAGAGGCTGCTTTTTGGGTTCATTTGTCAATATGCTCATTGAGAGATACATTTGTTTTGCATTGTTCTACTGAAGAATGGGCCAGGCGGTGTGCTATGTAGGGGTCCTTTTGAACTAGAAATCAATGGGGAGTGGTCACTTTTGACAAGGTGCTGTTCCCAGCTTCTTTTGAGCTAGAGTAGAGCATTTGCTAAAGTTGAACTGAGTTCAACTTTTTAGAGGAGACCACATGATGTTGACCACATTTTTTTTTTTGTGAGTCAACCAATCACAATGAAGAGGAGGCAGGGTTTGACGCTACTCCGCCTCCATGGCCAAAGCCAGCGCAGGCACTTACTGATCAAACAAAGGAGACACAAATCCAAAGTAATGGTTCATGCAAACTTACAATTATGTAATAATCTATTATCTACTATTTTTTTGTAACTATCTATTTTATGGTGGAAACAAAATGCTGCACGTCATCACCAACTGAATGGTGTCTGACAATGTTATAGAAACAATGTGTGCATCATTAGTCAACCCGCTTTTTCATATTATCAGCACAAATTGTGTAAAAATGCAAAGCTGGTGCAGTTGGAGGTTTAATGTCTTTCTCAAATGTGGGGGGGGGGGGGTCTACAATTATAGATCAAAAAAAGGTGACATATTTGTTACTGATTGGCCCAGAGGGGATCTGCATCATTCCTGGGGACAACATGTTTTTTGTGTTTGCAGGGAGAGTGAGAAAACTAAGCTGCTGATTACTCAGGAGACTCAGAAGGTGGTGGAGAAGGAGGCGGAGACGGAGCGGATCAAAGCTGTGATTGGTGAGAGAGAAAATGGAAAACAAAGTCAAGAGTCTCTGTCATGTTAAATTGTCTCCCTTTGTATATTATTTGTCTCAGTGGACTGATGGAGCCCAAATCTTGTTGATATGACTTTCTAACCTCCAGACTGATGCTCTCTCACTCCTCTCTTCCTGAGGTTCTCTGAGGTCTTAGATCACAGCATAGTGTTTTTCTTTCGGTAACACCAAACTGACCAGGTTTCTCACCTGGATTTATGGGAGTAACACACAAACTCCTCCCCAAAGATCTGACCTCTGATTGGTTAACTTCATACCCAATTATTCAGCTGATTCTACTGACCTACTGGATTTAATTAGTGCAGGAGGACGTTTTCTTATTTTTGCGCCTGCACAAGGTCCCTTTTTAACTATTTACATTTTACTACATGCCCAATTTGCTTGAAAAACATATGAAATCGGTAAATTTAGATCCTTTATTTCAGTTAACAAAAGACAATTCTTAATTTAAATAGGGATTACATGGTAAACACTCAAACTTTCTATAACTTTCTAAACTTTAAATCATGACTCGTAAGTTGAAAGTTCTATTGTTTCATTTATACTGTTGTGTTGTTCTATAGAGGCCGAGAAGTTGGCCCAAGTGGCTGAGATCAAGTTTGGACAGAAAGTCATGGAGATGGAAACAGAGAAAAGGATCTCTGCAATTGAAGGTTTGTACTCTCAAAAGGCTCAATTGTTGATCCAAATGCTAGCGAGGTTAGCCACAGCTCCAAAAAACGTTTGTTTGTCTTGTTAAGGAAGAACATGCACTCGTTAAAAACACATTGCAACAAAGCAGAAATGTTTTGGTAAAGCCAAACATGGGTTTCAAACGTATGCAGAATTTAGAATCCAAAATAGCTGAAGTGTTAAGGCCGTGACGACACCACTGAGTAGCGACCTTTCACCAGCTGTGCTGTGTATACTCAGGAATGTTTATTTCCAAGCATTTGTGTTTTGAGAATGGTTTGCTGTTTGAGTGTGGGAGTATACTGCTTCAGTGGAATACATGTAGATCTCTTTCTTCCCTGCAAAGCATGGTGGAATTTCCTGAATTGTCCTGCCATTGTTGACTCTGTCTTTGTCTGTTTCTGGTTCATAGACAGTGCTTTCCTGGCCCGGCAGAAATCCAAGGCAGACGCAGATTATTACACCGCAGAAAGAGCATCCAAGGCCAATAAGGTGAGATACGGCATCACCTGAGCCAGGCAAAAGACATACATTAAGTGTGTGCGTGTGTGTGTGTGTGTGTGCCAGTAAGCTATGAAGAAAAAAAAAAAAAAAGTCTCCAATGTTCTCATTGCACCATGGCGCATACTGACAGTTGTTGGATGACATCATTTACTCATTCACACCACACCCACACGTGTCTGTATATAGTCAGAATGAAAATGTTGTATCTTATTTTTTTCCTGCTTGAGGGGTTTATATCTAACACCCCTTTCACATACAAATCCCAGGGTTTATGGGTTATGAAACACGGGTCATTCCCGTGTTGGACCCAATCCAGACCAAACTACTGTCCTGAGTTTATCCTGGGTCGTCGACCATTAAGACCAGACCGCACAAGACCCGTGTCACCATATTTACATCTGTATACGGCACTGCTGGCCGTGCCGAACAAGTAACTGTGTGATATCACTGTAGATAATTGAATCTTGCATTGCATACGCAATGGACATATTGTCCCACATATCATCCATTAAAAAGGTTTGGTAAGCTTTTGAATAGGATCTGTCTCTCTCAAAATGCTCTTTTTAGGGTACCCGCGGGGTCTTAAAAGTATTAAAAAAGCATTGAATTTAATATTCCCAAAATAAGGCCTTAAAAGTATTGAATTTAATTTACAGTGTATCAGTGTATTGACGCTCTTGACCGTGGAGTGTGCTACTAATAAGCTAGCTCGTCGCCTCAGAATGGGAAAGTAAGTGTTGTTTTAACCCTCAGTGGCAGCAGAATCCAAAATAGGAGTGGGTTAACCCTACCGCAGGCAATGACCGTGAGGCCTAATGCTGTTTGTGCCGAAAATCTTTCAAGCTGGGGACGATGGGACTCATGGCTTTGGACTCCCATATGAAGAGTGCGAAACACGTCGCACGTG
This sequence comes from Hoplostethus atlanticus, assembly GCA_034670405.1. Taxonomy (NCBI): domain Eukaryota; kingdom Metazoa; phylum Chordata; class Actinopteri; order Trachichthyiformes; family Trachichthyidae; genus Hoplostethus; species Hoplostethus atlanticus. The sequence continues at coordinate 2,673,125 of JAXDDX010000055.1, read as the reverse complement.
CTACAGCGTGCGACGTGTGTCTTAGTGGTGGTTTGTGTCTTTGTGATTTAGGCTCTTGTGTCTGTGTCTAGTGACACTCACTGACACACACTCTCACTGCACTTTCTGATCCTAATCTACTGCATGCTATGCCTATGCTACGTTATTTTTTTTACCTGATTAGCTTCAGTTGGAGCTTTTGTGACCAAAAGGCGCTATGTGAGTCCATGGAGAGGGGTGGGGGCTTTAGTTATTATAGTACACACACACACCTCACAAAGCTATTGTGTATTAAATATGAATGTGAGTGTTATAATAAAATGTTTTATTAAATTCAAGTACTTGGTAAATAATTATTTTCTAGGGCTTAAAATCCATACTGATTTTCCATTATATCCATCATACTTTTGCCAGTATGGCCATGAAATTGGCATTAAATTTCATTTTTAGTGGTATTAAAAAGGTCTTAAAAGTCTTTTGTAATTCGTAAATTCTGTAATTTGAATTCTGTTGCGTTCATGATGAATAACTCCTCCGCCTCCTACTCCTCTTGCAGATGAAGTTAACGCCAGAGTACCTGCAGCTGATGAGGTACAGGGCCATTGCGGCCAACAGCAAAATCTACTTTGGGAGCGACATCCCCCAGATGTTTGTGGACTCTGGGATTGCAGGTGCCTCCATCAAGGTCTCTGCAGCCATGGACAGTGCAGGTGAGCAGATCCTGGACATTGATTAGACAGGAAGGGAGTGGTGCCCCACAGGACCACCCAGGAGTGCAGGACTAGTGGCTGGAGCCTGACCCTGGCCAGGAGCAACACCCACAGGTCGGCTGGCAGACTGTCCCTCCTGGCCCAGGGACACTCCGGCCCTGTGCTGACCAGAACTGTACTTTTAACTCTAAGCAAAACCCAGGGATGATGAATGTAATGTGCGGTAGCTATTGGCTGTCAAATGTAATATTGTCACTCCCATTTCAATCTAAACATTTTCTAAAATTTCCTTCTTGCACATGGGACATAGTGAATATTAACTGAACTTTTGTGTGACATTGTACAAAATGTTTCGCTCTATATGTATGTAGGACTGTTTTCCTCCAGTGACCTCTCCTATTTTTACACAGGTATACACATAGTGGATGTCTGAGACTGTTTTGCCACGTATCTGCTTTCCGTGCAGATAGTTTTTCAAAACAGGGCCCGACGTTAAAAGTAATCTTTGGGATGTAACTATGATAAACATGATTATATTTTATGCACCTGTTTCCATAACGATACAAACAACGATTTTTGACAATAGATAATTTGGTATAATTGGGATAAACCTTTGTGATGGTAACTATTTAACTCCTGCTTACAATCCTTCACAGGTTTTTAAGCCTTTGAAGGTAGTCGACATGACCCTTTTGAAGGGGACATTGTCCTGGGTGGATTGGGGGAGGGGGGGTGGAAGCGCGATCTGATTTCTTTTCCTTTTTTTTTTAAACAATCCGTTTACGGCATATATTTGACATTTCAAATTTGAATTGGTAATTGTCTTTACCAAACATTTTTGGGGTTAAATGTGTCCTTCAGTCTAGCTAAACCGGTCCGTTAGCGAGGTTAGCATTCTAGATCGAAGCAGGAGGGCGCAGTCAGCTGTGTCCCTTTTCAATGAGACACTATTTACCCCACATTTCTGGTGATTTAAAAAAATAAATAAATAAAAAATACATCTTCAAGCAGGAACTGCACTGAATAGATTTCGAATGAAGCATAGAAAAGTATTTTAGATGGCGCCTGTATTTCCCCCCCCTCCCCCTCTGCTGAAGGATTGACCGTAGAAGTATTGCGTTACTGTGTATGTCGGCTTCTGTAAACTTGAAGTGAACAGTTATTAATTGCGGACACCAAAACAAGCATGTTGTGATCTTGATCTGAGAACAAAAACAAAACCCAGTTTCAGTGTATAACCTCTTCTGTCCTCTGTGTTAGTTGATGAAGGCACTTTGCTCAACAGTTAATGAAATGTGATCTGTTTTCTTTTCTACGTCAAATTACTTGACTGATTTTGGTGTTGAGTCATATCAAAGGCATGCTGTGTGTTCTCCTAAAAATGTTAATCTATTTTCCAAAGAGCGTCTCTACGTGCTACAAATTGACTGTTTCAGTGTCTGGAATTCTACTGGACTTCTACTTCAATTCTAGTGAACCAGTGTCATCATTCTCCACAAAGATCAAACAAGGGTGTTTTAAGGACTGAGTTATGCAATTAATGGAATAACTACAGTTGTATTGACAGTTGTAATTAAGCTTACAGGGTTTTATTATAATCTCCTTTTGTTTGAGAGTCTACTGCTACCGTTAATTTTGATTTTTTGTTTTGTTTGTTGTTTTGTTGTTATATTGTATTTTTGTAGTTTTATTTTTTTCAACAAGACACTTGTCACAGTGGGTAAAAACATGTCTAGAAAGCTCAACGGCTTGTTTCCAGTGCTTGTCAATTGAACTAAATGACATGGCTAGCTGTTTTGCCCCAGTATGACAAGTGTCTGGTAACAACAAAATAACCAACTGAATCTCAAAATTTCCAGGTACCCCATTAAAGCTTTAATTCGGTCTTTGTTTTGCAAATATGACTTGTATTATGTGTTCAAGGAACTATTGTCTCATGTTAACACTGTTTCTGGCTAAGGTTCAAAGTAGCCTGCAAAACGACTTCCCCCTTGTAAAGGTTTTAATTAGAATTGCTCAGGTTGATTTTGGCTGACTGACTTGAAAGGCGACTACTTTTGCACTCATGTTAATTGTAAATGTGCAATCAAGATGTCATTGTCACAACAATAAAGTGGGTTGTTCTTCTGAAATTTCATTAGATTATTTAAGGTTTTGTGTTTATAATGCAAGTCTAATAATGTAGCATAGGGCCTTTTTCATCAACACAGTAGTGTGGTAGACATTAATATTCCTTTCATCCAAACGCATGATGCAGTCACCACTCCAAAGCATTTCAAGTAACTTGAACAGATAAATTTAAAAAAATTGAGTAATTAATACTCTGCAGGGGGTGTAGATTAATATTACAGTAATCTGATTACAAAACAATGTGCTTGTAGTTTGTTGGAATTACTCTAGAAAATACAGTCAGACTACAGATTAAAATAATTGGTTGATTACTCACTTTGAAGTTGTACAAGATTGAGAGATTGTAGATGGGAACATTACACATCTTGAAATAATGGCTATTGATGATGCTAAGAATATTCATACTACCTTCTGTAAATTGGAAGAAATTATTAATTTACCTGAAAATTGTGAGTGTAGATTTTGGGAGAATTTTGTTATCTTTTAATTTGCAGAGTTTATATATTCCAGGATAGATTATCCAACTGATTACAATTGTGGGCAAGTACACTGCAGAAATATTGGTCTCAAGTCATTTCAACTTGAATTGAGTCCTAAAATTGTATTTTTCTTTTAAACAAAAGAGGAAGAAAACGACGTGAGCTAATTTCACTTGTTTGCAATCCAAATCAACACATCACAAAAGTGCAGTGATCCAGTTTATTCTACCTGGTCTGAAAATACTGGGGAAAAAAATCTTGAAATAAGTGGAATAGCTCATACGCCCCATTGGCAGAATTATTACAGAAAGATGATATTTTAACACTGGATATGAGCATGAATTTAAGAATTTAAGACTTAAGAATTACACTGTTCGCATTATCAGCAGTTTGTAACAGATAATATGTGGAAACACTGGAAATAGCCTTGTGCTGCGGTTAGAAAACCCCTAAATTTCCAGCAGCCAACTTCTGTGGGTGGTTCAAGTTTATCAGATTGCCTGTGTCAAATGACAGTTGGGCTCTTGAGAGCAGGGGGGGACCGGAAAGCAGAATGACCTGTTCTAAATTAGGTCAGTCAGACCATGTTTTGAGACCATGAATAATAAAAAAAGACAAGTTGAATTAGTTGTACTCCTCCGCACATCTGGGCATGGGGCCCCTCAGAGGAAAAGCCCCCCCACCCCCCCAACAAAATGACTGTGCTGCATTAAGAAGCAGGGATGTAGTGGAGGGTGAACCCACCTAAACTCAGTTTGTCTTTGATTTGCAGAATCAAGAGAGTTGACCCATCTTTTTAGGGCTGTGTAGAATACAATGCAGAAAACCATGCTTCCATGTGACATCTGTGGATGAGATTGGTTCTCTGAGAGTGATCCAAATTGTTCTCTTGTGTCTGTTGATGATTGACACAAGGTTGACAAACCTTAAAGGTTGAAGTTCTAAGATTTCCACCACAGCTGACATACATTTTTATTAGGTAAATTCATAGTATACATCTGTAGCGTGTGGAGCTATGAGACTATTTAATCAATTCTGGAAATTGACAATTATTCTAGTTATTTTTATTAATCAATAGCTTATTAATTAACACGGGGCACCACCAGTTTACACTCGAATAGTCTCTTTATAATAATATATCAGTCTAATAATCAGAAGAGGTGAGTCCTCGATTTCAGTGATTTTCTACCATCATGTCCAGGATATATCAATAACACACAATAGTCAGTTCTTTATAAATGCAAAGGTTTATTAACTAATTACACACAAATAACAATAATAGATGGATATATGTATACTTAAGCTAAAACAAATTATGGCAAGAAAGATTGGCAAATAATATGGCACGTAACAGTGGAAAGGAAAACTGGCAAGGAAAATTGACACAGACAAAGCAACCTGAGCGGTAGCAAATGGCAGCTTGGGGGACAGCTGACTGTTTACGGGAAACAGAGGACAGAGCATAGTGGTGAGAGAGGATGTTCTAACCTCACTTTCATAAGTTCACCAAGTGCATCAACAAGAAAGTTGGTTACCGTCTGGTTCGTAGTGCGTCTTCTGCGTCTTCTTCTCTGTGGTAACCGTCGCGCAATCGCAGTAGACTTGTAAACACAAGCACGTGTCGGTCTGGCCCAGTCGATGTCCAGAGGGTGGTAGTGCCAGTAGAGTGCGGTCCGGTGGCCGTTGTCCGTCGGAACCGTTGCACACACAAGCAAGCAGGTCACCTCAGTAGAGATAGAGGGAGAGGTCGTGATTTCACCGTGGTGCAGTGTTCAGCAAGGTGACAGCTGAGGGGAAGAAGCTGTTCCTGAGCCTGCTGGTCCTGGAACGAAGATACCTGTAGCGCCTCCCAGAGGGGAGGTGGGTAGACAGTCTGTGGCTGGGGTGAGAGGTGTCCTTGACTATGCTGCGCGCCCTTCTCAGACACCACTTGTGCTGGACCGTCTCAATAAAGGGGAGGGTTTTTTTTACACATGTGCATACATAACTGACTTATTGTCTATTTATTGTATTATTAAATTTACTTTATTTCTTGAAGTAATTTTTTCTTGTATATCTCCTAGTTTTAGCCCCCTTTCCTTTTGGACTTTAGCATAGTGACTCATTTCTTGGTAGTTGTTTGTCATAGGATGATCACCGGCTAGAGCTCCTAGTTTCCGCATATTTTTATTCGCCATCACAGTGACCACACCACTGGTGAGGAGCGCCAAGCTGGGATGGCTGCAACTTCTGCAGGGCAGGGAGAGGCAGATGCGCTGGTCCTCCAAGGCCTGTGGGAACACCTGAGAGCACGAGAGGAGCTCCTGCTCTCGCCTTACCTGCCTGCGTTCTGCGCCTTCATGACGCACGTCCTCCTCTGCGCGCCGTTCCTGGCGCTCGACGCGCTGGGATGCGTCTGTCAGCGGATCCGCTCCTACAGGATTTCCGCAGGCTCGGAGCCGCAGCGGTCTCTCCGAAAATGGCTTGGCTGTTTTTGGAGGGTGCTTTTCAATTATTCGACCGCGGTCCTGCCAGCCGCCGCGCTGATTCAGAGCCTGCGGAGTCCCGGGTTACCGGAGCTGGCTCCGTCCTGCTGGCGGCTCTTTGTGGAGGTGGTCGCGTCTTTTCTGTTGTTTGACCTGCTGTTCTTCATGTGGCACTATTCCATGCACAGGTAAGCAGTATACGTTAGGGCTAGACAGATAGCCTATATCAGTGTCCACCTCCATATGATGGATATGATGCAGTTTGTTTGTTTATTCATATTACAGTTTTTCTCAGTCGCTTTGGTACATTTCTCAGATCAGAATTGAAATTCTCAAAACTACTTGTTCAACCTCCACATCATCTAGTCACTTGTGCACATCATAAAAGTATTTTCTCATTCTTTTGAACAAATTGCAAATGCTTTAGCACATTCATGCAAATGGTTATGTCCAACTGTCTGCTGTTTCCTACATTATCAATAGCTTATGTCATGTTGATCAAAATGTATTATATTGGTTCTCTGTTGAATAGTCTCACCCCCCAAAACATCTAGGCACTAGTTCATTCATTCAAGTCAAGTTCAAGTCATTACATGCAAAATGGTTGAACCAGTTGTCATAATCTGTCAAGCATATCAAGCATGTCAAGCATTTCTATTAGACTTTTTTTGTAAATGTGTTCTGAATTGATGAATCTTGACTTTCACTACAGTTTTTCTCAGTTGCTTTGGCTCAATTCTCCAATGACAGTTGAAGTCGTCAAAACAATCTGTGAAATTCTTCACAACATTTTGTTACCTGTGCACAACAGAAAGAGCATTTCTCTTTGTTACCATCTGCAAATGTTTTAGCACATTTAGGCAAATGTAGTGAAAGTCAAGATTCATCAATTCAGAACACATTTACAAAAAAAGTCTAATAGAAATGCTTGACATGCTTGATATGCTTGACAGATTATGACAACTGGTTCAACCATTTTGCATGTAATGACTTATTCAATGAACTAGTGCCTAGATGTTCTGGGGGGTAAGACTACTCAACAGAGAACCAATATAATACATTTTGATCAACATGACATAAGCTATTGATAATGTAGGAAACAGCAGACAGTTGGACATAATCATTTGCATGAATGTGCCAAAGCATTTGCAATTTGTTCAAAAGAATGAGAAGCTGCTTTTATGATGTGCACAAGTGACTAGATGATGTGGAGGTTGAACAAGTAGTTTTGAGAATTTCAATTCTGATCTGAGAAAGCGACCAAAGCGAGAAAAACTGTAATGTGTAAATAGTTTTAGGCCTATGTCCTTTCTTTATTAATAAAGTCACAAGGTCAGTTTTGACTGGGAACACCACAGATTATTTTGTTACAGTTAGTTTGCGCCACTTTTAAATAAAATTGAAAGGGTTTCAAAACAAATGTGCTGTCTAAACTTTGACACGAAGTAGTCTGTGATAAATAATACAGTATGTTTCCTCTGGTATTGACTATAGTCAAAATAATCCATAAATTATGCTGTTTTTACTCAAAAACGAGTTGTATAAAATCAGGTCAATGAGGCCTACAGGCAATAAATTCCAAATAGAAGTCATAAATACTAGAAATAAAGTTGATAAAATCTAATACAACATCAGGTGATAATATATGTATAATGATAGATTTATAAACAGTTATAATGGGTCAGTCATTTTTGACCAGGAACAGAAAAGTAGGTAACATGAAATGAACACAACAGGTTTAGAATTGGGTGGAGCATAACACTGCTCCTAATCCTAGTCTAATCAGGCATTACAAACAACCTGTAAAATATTAGGATGGTTCACTTTTATCCATGGTTTCAGCCATCAGTATTACTTTGGGACTAGAGTACAGTATGTGTAAATGTAATCAGTTACATTGTGAACACCATGTAAAGTTGAAAACTCCCCTAATGAAAAAGATATCATAATCATAATCACACTATGAGTCCCTGGGAATATTCCATAAATGTTGTAGTAATTTTTCATGCAGGTCTGCACATTAAAGTAAGCATGTAAACTACAATTGTGTTTGAATGGGCACCACCAGGGTACCCTGGCTGTATCGCAACATCCACTATGTGCATCACCAGAACCGGACACCGTTCGCCCTGGCAGCCCAGGATGCCAGCCCCGCCGAGCTGCTGTCCCTGCTGCTGCTGGCCCTGAGCAGCACCTGGCTGGTGGGCTGCCACCCTCTGAGCGAAGCCCTCTTCCACCTCCTCAACAGCTGGCTGGCCGTGGAGGACCACTGCGGCTACGACCTGCCCTGGTCTCTGCACAGACTGCTGCCCTGCATGGGAGGAGCGCCCCACCACCAAGCCCACCACAACCTGCACTGGGGCAACTACGCCCCCTACTTTACCCACTGGGACCACCTCTGTGGCACCTACATCTACTAAGTGCTGCATTCATGTTTGTGGGAATTGACGGGTCGAAAGCAACGACTTGGAAGCGGTCACACATGTCTTACATTTGTGTTCTTCAGTTAAATTTACTATATGTTTTTATATGGCAATTTATTTGCTTTCCTGTCCTATGAAGGAAGTTTGTCCCTCCCCTCATACTGTGACGTCAAATATATGTACAGCTCTATAGAGACTCATTTGAGTTTATTAAGTTAGTCTCTCGTTTATTGTCAAAGGAACAGCTCCAGGTTGTACATGATGACAGATGACAAATATTGATTCACCTGTGTATACTGTAGGAATAATGTGAGTTTAGAACATTTGGTCAATATTGTATTGTTATATTCAACTGATATTTTATCCATGGTGTTACATTTGTTCATTGAGCATCTTCTCGCACATAAGGGCTTACTAAACAGGCGTGAGAACGGAACATGTTTCTTGTCTTGGCATAAGGTTTCACTTTCATCTGTGTGCATTCGCTCCAAAATGGTTCCACAGGGATTTCATCTGGGAAACATAAACCGATGTTTTCGCAACAGACTTTTAACCACTATTTGAAATGCTCCACTTGCCTTTTTCTCCACTTTTTCTACAGAAGCAACATAACTGTCATCCTCGCCACCGGGCCTCATTTTTTCTAGAGGATCCGTTTGGCGCCGTGCCAGAGGAATTCTAGTTACTGTCAACACATCTTGTGGCAGTTTTTTTTTTTCAACAGGAAAGAAGGCGAGCAAAGAGCAGTAGGTTTGCTGAAGCTCCCTACACTTCATCACAGCCAGATAGGAGGATAGTCTATCCCAGCAGTGAGAGAGTTACCATGGGAGCCCTGCAACAATTCCCCATAACACTCAACAAAACCAAATTCAATTCTTGCTGAGAGATTATCAAGTTGTGTAGCTTTACTTTCAAGCGCAGCAGAACAGCCATGATGCGTCTTATGAGCTAGACATGCATACATAACCCTATGTAATGTGATACTTGTTATAAATGAGATTTTGCTGGCAAAGCATAACCTACTGTCAGTTTAATGAAATGTGGGTATATTTTGCTTGGGTCTCTGGTGGGTAAAAGCCATTACTATTAATGATGAATGATGGCTGTATGGTTGCTCTGGTCAAAGTCGTGTATCTTTGGGGTTTCTTTATGTTATGCAATAAACTCGTTCTCCTCAAACAAATCAATCACAGGGTAATATTCCTTGGCGTGCTGAACCACATCTGTGCCTCGTTAGTCAACGACTTTCCCTCAAATCACATGATCTGGAGTCAAGTACAAATTATTTAAAGGTGCGTGGTGTATTTTTACATACGGACCTCAAGGAATGATCGAGCAGTGGGAAATGAGGAGGCTCGAGCGTGCTGGGTGGAAGTGTTGCCGTGAGATGGAGCGATAAAACATGTGACGCAAAGCGGAAACAATCAGACCCTATTAGAGACGTCAGAGTCAGGGCAGGGCGCGCGGCTTCGGGTGATGCGCGCACACTAAAACGCACACGTTCGCACCGAGACACACGGCGACTCTCGGCAGTGGAACCTTTAGCTGGTTTCGCGAGCACAAAAGGAGGGTCGCGTACGTGGGGAAAGCTGTGTTTAAAGTCTGTTTGTTTATTTGTTGTGCGCGAGCTTGAGCACAAACAGTGAGATTAGAATTCCTACCGCAGTGCCGTCATGTTCGAGTTGCCCCCCTCGCTCCCCCCTCGCTCCCCACCCCCTACTGTCTCCTTAGAACCCATATCAACACAAGGGAGGGAGAGAAAGCACAGATCATTCGTTCCTTATCCCAAACACTTCCCATTTCAACATATCCACTAAACGATTGCCACTCGGTGACACAGGCCAGATTCATATTTCCCCGGCCATTCTGTAAATATTCAATTAGCGAGCTTCACGCGCTGAGCCCGGCCCGGCCGAGGTTCTTGCCCTGTGGTCTGGAGCCATTTTTAGACGACCGCCGCTCTCATCTTGCGCGAGATGTTTTGGAGAGCGAACAGGTCAGTCAAAACATCTCAGTGCACTTGTCATTAGTGCTCTGTTGCCAAAGACTTGTTTTAAGACTGGTCTTTGATGTGTCTTGTGTGAACCACTGCTGTACATAAGAGATGCATGTAATACATATTGTATCACATATTAAACTTTACAATAGTATCCCCAAATAGAGTCCTTTTGTAAGTTGAGAGAGCATACCAGTGTGTTATTGATTTTTTCCAGTAACATTATTTTGTGTTAATGGCATGGTGGCCACATAATAGTATTTTCCCCATTGCTCCTCTAACTTCTACATCAGTGTGCACCCAAAAAGCCCACAGCATAGCCACATATTCTGTGTATTGGTAAAGTAAACATGAAGTAAACATGTAATGACAGCGTTATGTTTCAAATGCATACTGCTTTGGAGAGCAAAGGGCTTTCTCTCTTTCTGCCCCTCCCCTTTTGA
>JAXDDX010000055.1:1380000-1450000 GCA_034670405.1 Hoplostethus atlanticus | reverse complement strand
TGATGTCTTTGGGTGTAAGTTAGAGAATTGTTCAGCGTTGGTGGAGGCTTGCCCTTTGAGTGGCTTCTAGTGTTCATTGTAATGGCCTGTAAAGATTTCCATCGAATATAGCCCTTAAAATCGACGCTCTACCCATTGACCTTCCCAGGGAATGTAACCCCTAACCCTGGCAGTGTTAGTGCCTTGCTCTACCGCCATTGCCCTATATAAATAATAGTCTAACCCTGAAACACACCGTCTGAGACACATGCAATACAAAAGCGTGCAAGTACGCATTTTACATGCTTGTGTACGTGCGCAGCGTGCCAGATGCTAGCCAACACCTGCACCGGGCCGACCTCAAACGGTTTTTAACCGGCAGGGCGGGGCTCCTCGCCGCGATTGACAGGCGAGCAGGAGGCCTGATTGAGGTGTGTATGCGGTGATGACAGGCGCTCCGAGATCTGAGGAGGAGCTGCAGCGCCGTCCCCGGCAGCTGCAGCCCCTCAACGACTTGTGTCGGCACGCTCGCCTTCAATATTAAACACACTCACACACCCGTCTCCAGTAAGAGATTTGAAGTGCATCCCCAACATGAGCAAGATATTTCCTTAGATTCCTTAGATAAGGCAATACAGGGCATCATAAGTGCATTATAAGCGATAATATAAGTGAATGAGTGATACTTGTTATAATCTGAGGATGACTTAAACAAACAATGGGGGGGTCCATACTCTACTGTATACAATTTTTCTGATGATCATATTGTAAGAAGCGTGCAATGGGCTTATGATCTGCTTGTAATGCATCACAGTGCACCTATTTTATTCAATATCTTATTGGTTTGTATTTATCGTTCTTTTATTGTCTCCAACACACTCTCTGTTCTGAGAGGTGCCATGCAAATAAGTGTCACCTTGCTGACAGCGGAGTGAAGCACGCAAGAGAGCAACGTCGCAGGTGGAAGAAAACCCTCTGAGCTAAAATAACCGTAAAGCGTCAAGTGGCTTATTGCTATTTTTAATGGATAGTCAATTCATAACAATACTTACATGTTATTTTTTAGCCAAGCAATGTAGAATCAGAACCGAGGACTGCAACTATCCAGAACTATCTGTCATAAAGTTGATTGGTATAAATTGTATGCTAAACAACTGTGTGTGTGTGTGTCTCTAGGTCTACCATGCTTTCTATAAGCCTCTGGAGTTCACTGTGGCTGAGAGGGATGCCACCCAGTGTTACATCAAGGTAGAACTCAACCACATATCAAACACTGGCACAGAATCTTCTGGTGTATTTTGGAGCACTTCACTTGCCATGTTGTACACCCTATAACTAGGAATTTAGTTGCTGGCATTTCATCAGACGGGTCAGACTCCTTGAAGGGGTCTGCAGAGATGAAATGGTGTCTCTAACCACCAGGCCGTCCTGCTGACCCTTGATCTGTTCATCTTCAGTCTTTTCACCCAGCCAAGTAGATCGATATGATCCAAAAACACGTTGGTTGATTGGACAACTATGCCAGCCACAGCCAAATCAAGATGAGGAAGGCACATGTAGCAAAACTGTAGCAAAGATTTGTCAGGTATATCGCAACAGTTGACACCTCTTGGTTTTCCCTCCCTCCTTTAGGTGGTGTGTGAGCGGGCTGGAGACCAGAGGATCCTGGGTATACACTACACAGGTCCAAACGCTGGAGAGGTCACCCAAGGCTTCGCTTTGGGCCTCCAGTAAGTTTGCCACCATATATAGAACAGATGTAAACTCTCATCTCACAGTTGCAGTGCTTGGTCCTGGGCCAAATGCAATTGTCAAATATATCGTAAATATATTTAAGGTCAAATGAACTAGCAAGTGATCTCAAATTCACTACTCTAGATATAATTCAATCAGAAACAGTCAAGAAGAATGTTGTTGAAGGTCTGTAAGTCTGATCTGTAACTGCTTATACCAGGTGTTTTGGATCAGTAGGGCTGCCGTAGGGAATCGTACAATTCATAGCTGGGGCTTCTGTCAGGTCCTCAACAGACACAAGCCTTCATTCCAAAATGAGACACAAAAAACTACTCTTACAAAATGATTGATGGCCCAAAATTAAAAGAAAATCTAGTACTTTCTAAAGGATGGGAGGTAGTTGGATAATAATATAATGAAAGCTAATGTGAACAGGAGCAACATGAATGATCCGTGTGTGTTTTTTGTGTGTGTGTGTGTGTGTGTGTGTGTGTGTGTGTGTGTGTGTGTGTGTCCCAGGTGCGGGGCCACTTATTCCCACCTGTTGGAGACGGTAGGGATCCACCCAACCTGCGCTGAGGAGCTGACCAAGCTCAACATCACCAAGCGCTCCGGCCTGGACGCCACTGTCACTGGCTGCTGAGGTTAAGCTGCCCTGGTCTCTGAACGCCAGCACACAGGGAGGGAGGAGTTAGTTCACCCGTCTCTCTCGTAATAGTCCGGGTTTAGTAAGTTCCAGTGCGCTCTCCCTCTCTCTCTCTACGTCCCCAAAATGGCCTCTCGGTTTCTCAGCGCTCTCAGGGTCTCCTGGCTGCACCCTCTGTGCGACTGGGTCTCGTCACAGGCAGTTCATGCAGGTCATCGCGGGCGTGTGCTGTTGCCCAGGATAGTGTCACTGGCACATCACGTGATGGCCAAGAGAGCGATCGGCCCATACAGACCCCGGGTTATGTGCGGTACGCTCCGAAAGCACGGGGTTATAGATCCAGGTCCGTGAAAAGGGCCCCGGCCGCCGAGCGAGCGTCCTTTAAATAAACAGGCTCATCAATCAGGATTAGGGCCCGTGCTCGGGGTTGCGTTGAAACCGTACGAGAAACGCCGGCCAGGCCCTGGCGTTTTTTTCCGAATATATATTCTGCAAATATTGTTGTTTCTCCGGCTGTACTTCCTGTCCATTAGTCTTGGAGGTGACACATACCGTACCCCCCACCCCCCCCTCCCCCTTATGACACTGATGGATGGCCCCAGGGCCGTCGCCACAGCGACACCGCCCCATTTCCCATGGACACACACAAACAGTTGGCGGGCCGCCTGTCAGTCAGCTGGTGAGACCTGGCCAGAGAGCCCCGGCTTGTTTAGGGCCCTCTACAAGTCCAGACCGCCACCCCCCCACACCCCCCACCCCTTCCCTCCTCCCATGCCCTTCTCCTCCCCAGTGCACAAAGGAATACAGTGGGACTGCAATAACAGGCTCTGTCAGATGCCTGAGCCCAGGCTGTGACAACCCTACGCCTCCATGGTGAAAACTCTACAGCTGTAGTACTCAGCCTCGCCCAAAGGTGGCACTATTGCCCTCCAATTCTCCCCCTCGCCGGCCGAGAAGGGATAAGGCAGTCAGTGGATAAAACTTAAGCCCGAATACATTCAGGGCTGCACATTTAATCCCTTTAATCCCTATAAGAGATATGTGCTTTTGGACGAAGTTGGGAAGCAGACTGGCATTATTGGTGCCAAACTGATAATCCCTTATCTGTTGTGTATTTACATGGATGGCAGGTTAGGCCTCAAGAGTCATCGCCCTCCGAGATAAGGGTGAGTTGTTTATTTCAATAAAGCAGTAATAGACCACTACAATTTGCCAGAGTACTCAAACCTTCAACCTGCTCGCTGGTACTGCACATCCTCTGCTAATCTCGGGTTTTACGAAGCCGAGGAGAAGGAGGACCGTGAGTAAAGAGGGTTGCTACAGATATGAGGAGGGGGGCTAAGTGGAGGCCGCTGGGCCTAGTTTATTTGTGTTTGAAGTCTAATCTGCCCGGCCTGATTAATGATCCTGACGAGGGGAGTGACAGCGTGCTGGGAGATGGAGAGAGGAAAGAGACAGGAGGAGAGAGCGAGAGAGAGAGAGAGAGAGAAAGAGAGGGAGTGCTACCAGGTTTATTTGGGCCTGGGTCTGAGGAGAGAGAGAGAGCGGGGATGCAGCCCGGTTGGGGAGGGAAGGAGGGGAAGCGGGATTCCTGTGTGCTCTGTTCAGGGCCGGGGTGCTGACTGAAGGACCCTGACCTCCGCTCAGCAGGAACAGCTTGACTCTATCACTCGGAGCACAGAGGGCTCACATGCTCCAGCGCTGCACGGCAGGGGCCCGGGGGGGGGGGCAGGGCCAACCAGCCAACCAACACCGCACCGCGCGGTAGTGCCGTGTTTGCCCAGGGTAATTGAGTCTGTATTCCTGCGCTTAACGAGCCACTTCAGAGACCCCAGGCTGGGCCCGAGGCACCGTGAGGGAAGTCATTGAGGCGATCGGTGTAAATGTAATGTCTGTTTGCTTTTTACCCTCCGCTTCCTTTCTGCCTCATCTGCCCCGGTATTTTACTGGCGGTATGGCTGCACACGCACAAAATGAAGAAATCAGGATTTTGACTAGTGTTTTTTTTAATGAAATATACACGTATTTATTTTATTTTTTTTGTCTTCATTGTTGCCTCGGGGGGCCTCAGCCGTGCCCCGCAGGGGTCAGGGTTCAACTTTCAGGTCGACCAGCTAATGATGACTTGCACTAAAACCCAAAACTGGGGCGTGCATGTCTGATGTCACCTGGCCACCATCTGTATTTACTGTAAATAGAGGAGTTTAATTCTATTATATATCCTGTACATGATTTATACAATGTACAATTCTAACATTATTTCACCATTAAAATAATTATGTTCACTGATTCAGAGCTTGTTGTGTACGTGTGTGTGTGTGTGTGTGTACGTACGTGTGTGTGTGTGTGTGTGCAGGCATGTGTGCTGGAAATGTAATAATACCCTAGGCAAATTGGGTCATTTCAACAGCAAAATAATAACAGGACACAGGAAAGAAAATGCAAAACGCAACCGACAGTTACGTTTCACACAATAATTGGAAAAGCGTGAATGAAAAAATAGAGGTTGCAGCTGTATGAGTTTGCAAAATTGCAACAAAGTGCAGTTGAACATACTGAGACAAAGAAATACGTATAATATGAAAATACTATGTGCAGTATGAAAACATCCTGAGATAAATGCAATATAGATATGGCAATGTGCATGTCTGATGTAGCACTGGATGGATTAAGCTAAATGCTAACACCTAATATGAAGCCCGGGCTGCGTGTGGGGTGGTCACACTCTGACCCCCGGTCGTCTCTGCTGACAGGCCGCTCTGCTATGCAGCCCTGTCACTCAACCCTCTGCACCAACAATGGCAGAAATTCCAGCGTGTTTGTTTGGTTAAGGACAGAGCTCTCTGAAACCCCTGAACCTCCTCGGGATCCGCGGCCGCCTCCTCTCTCGCCCTCAGACTGAAGACCGGTGTCAATCCCCGGACCCAGACGGGCAGGAGTAAAGTTCACTCGCCCCGTCTTCCAGGAGAGTCGGCCCCCATTTAGCGATTGTGTCTCTTATGTCCCTCCACAATGGGGCGAACAGGCTAAATCCACCTTGAAATGCACTTAGTAGAACATGTCAACATGTCAGGGTGCGCTCGGTCATACGCTCCCGTCTTAATCCAGCCTATTGAATGTTGACAGTCCTGTCTGTGAGTCGACGCTCGCAAGCCTTTGTCACTGTGGGCCTTGAGCCCTAGCAGCCACGCTGGAAGAGCATAACCACTCACTCACACACACACACACATGTTAAAACACACACACGTTGGGAACACAGCAGCCCTGCGGCCAGAGCAAAAAGCCTCAGGGGGGGGAGTGGCGGATACATACCTTGTGTAAACATTTCCAAAAAAAGAAATAGAAATAGAAAAGGCTCGACCGAGGCGAGGATTATCTCTGAGAAATGAATAGGGGCCAATTATCACCGTTCTGTTGTGTTGCCAGTATCAGAGCTCAGAGCTGTCAGGGCTGAGATGCCTGCGGGGCCCCCGGACAGGGCGCGGTGGCTGGGGAGGGGTCCGGAGGAGAAAAGGGGCTCTCACAGACTGGTAAGCCCGAGGTGAGTCTCCACACCGGTCTGTCGGATTCTGCTGCTGTTTTTTTTTTTTTTTTTTCTCTCTCCCTGCTCTGGCCTCCCAAGTTCAAGACAATTAGCTCAAGAGGGACCCCCTGAAGCTGTGTAGCGAGCCTAATGGCAGGCTCACAGAAAACAGCCAGGGTGTTGAACTGTGTCATTGGCAAGTTCACGCAGTTTATGGATATGACCCATCGCGTCAAGGTTGCGAGTGAGTCTGGCGTCTTGAGTCGCTCCCTTTCTGGAATGTCAAGGTTGTCTCTCTCTATTCTTTACAGAGGATCTTGCTACAACTGTTGCTCCCGTCATCGAGATGCCTCCCTCCGCTTGCCGTTGACCCCCACCCCCAGACGCTGAGGTCCAGTAGATAGCGCTTGTCAGAGTGGAGGAACCGGATTTGACAAGACACCGTGTTGGGGTAACGGCGGTAGCCCCCCGGTGGGAAGGTGAGGGTCTGAGTTTATCTTGGCCCCCGGATAAGAACCGATACCCTCCAATCCGAGACACACTCCTCAAGCGGCCCTTTATCTGAAGGCATGTGGGTGTTTGAGAAGGAGCTGGATGCGCCACGGCGGTCGGGGGGTTTGGCCCTACCCAGACGGTTGCAGCCCAACCGCAGCCTTACGTAGGGATACCAGTGCCTGTGGCCAACAGTAATAAGGGTGCGCGACAATGCCATAGTTTGCGGTTCCCATCCCCAGACGTCAATAAGAGAGCAATTATGATCAGCTCAACCTCAACTACTAAATCATTTAGTCAGGTCTGGCCACACAGGAAGCCGCCTTATTACCTCTGGATGCCGCTCGGAGATTTATTGAGATGATGTTTGCCGATGGCACACAACAAAGGGTGTGTGTGTGTGTGTGTGTGTGTGTGTGTGTGTGTGTGTGTGTGTGTGTGTGTGTGTGTGTGTGTGTGTGTGTGTGTGTGTGTGTGTGTGTGTGTGTGTGTGTGTGTAACCATGTTGATCAGGACAATAGCAGCCTGCATCCCTGAAGAAAAAAAACCAACACCACCTCTGATGTTTGGGGTTAAACAAGACACGCCTGGCACACAATATTTAGACTTGTTAGAATTATTATTATGATGCTGCAGCGCCTCCTCACCTCTGACAACCTTCAGTCCTGTGTGTGTTTCATCTAAATAGACTAATTAAAAGGTTTTTCATTGACTTCATAGTATTTGTATGTATTTGCATTAGACTGATATATGGAGCCAGTATGGACCTTTTATTAAAAAAGCAGATATCATCTTTTCTTCTCATCCTGGGTTTCAGTGTCCTGTGATGGTCTAAATGTTGTTTCAGAGGCTTTTCCACCCTGACAGGAATAAAAGTCTGGCGGAAACACATGAATACTTTTAATTTGTAGTGCAATTAGTGGCAATTTCTTGCATGAAATTTAAAATATTGAACATAAAATATCAGAAGTCTGTTTGAACCCTGGTGTGGATAAATAGACAGATAATCACACCAACAAACTCCTCTAGGAAATAATGATAAACTACTTCCTAAAAAAAACAACGTTTCCCCAAAACAGTGGAGAAGAATAGACGGGGGGTCTCCTCTGGGGCTCCGGTGTTATCAGCCTGCGTCACATCACATAAATCACAGCTTTATTCTCCCTCCTCCCTCACCCCCGCCGCCCCCTGTCATGACTCTGCTCCCCCGCTAAGCAGCCAAAACATCTCGAGAGAACTGGCCGGGCCGGAGTTGGACATATGCTGGTTTAACTGGCGCGGGGAAAGCAAATTGCAATTCCTGCTGCACATAATACACACACACACACACACGTGTAGACACAGCCCAAGCTGCAGAGATGAACTGCATGCTGGGCCTGCCCTCAGGCTGCTGTCGATGCCTCTCTGATTGATTCTGTCTTTCCTGTTTAGCCAATTTATAAGCTCTGTGTGGCGGGACGGACAGCTTGTGAATGAAGTACACACACACATACACACACACACACACTCTCTCTCTGTATGGAGTGTGTGTGTGTTAGCTTTGCTCCTGGAACTCACAGGTTTACTTTCATGTAAATAGTTTATTTGTTGCTCGCTGCTCCGATGAGAGACGGCCTGCGTGGTGTGTTTTGAGTGTGACGGCGAATGTGTGTTTGTTTGTGTGCGTGGGCAGGCGGGAATGCGCACGCATGGGTGTGTAGGCAACATGTGCTCACTCGTGTGCTTTGTGTATTTGTATGTGGATGCATACTGTGTGTGTGGGGGGGGGGCATGTGTCTGTATTCAGTGCATATAAACACTTCCTAAAAATAATTTGTTGTTGAAGCGGAGTGGAGAGGGATCTGAGTCTGCACCGCTTGCTCTGTGTTTCCAGAACGAAGCCGACATTTTCAGATGACAGTTCTATTATAGGGATGTCACTGTCACAGTCAAACTATGGAACACACACACACATACACACACACACACACACACAGACCAATGTATATATATCCGGACTAGTAATTAGCCTGTGTAATGTAACCCTTGGCCTTGTGTCATCTTGTTTGACAAATGAGGTAGCAGGGAATGCGGAGAGTGGTCATTACTGTATGTGGAGGCGTCTGCTGGAAGGGGAAACATCCTGTTGTGTCTCGGCTCGCTGATCTGGGTTCAGTCTTTCCAGATGCATCTTTAGACTTGACTTTCACAGATGAACTTGGGCTGAAGGTGAATAATCTGCAGGGTGATCAAATAACTTGCCCCTTTTATGTCAAAAATGTTTTGATTTTGTTATATTATCTTGTTGGTAATGTAATTATTACATCAACTTGTTTTTTTAAAATTGGTATAATATCAGTCTGAAGATGTTACGTTACCTGGCAGTTTCTGACATTAACAGGCACCAAAGCTGCCACTAGCCAATATTCAGTATCTTTACATTTGACATTTTCATGCCAAAAAAAAATCCTAAACATTTTGCCATGGTGGAAAAGTGATCAATTATTACGCAATAAATATATAATCAAACAAACTGCATCATATTGAGGTGGATGGTATATGAGTCAAATTCTACTCACTAGTACTTCGACTTTTGGGAGTAAACGGAGCGGCTTGCAAAATTGCTTCGTTCCCCCATTGACTTGCACTAGCATCGCTAATAGATGCTAAAACCAGGCTGGTGCCAATTTCTCAGAAAATCTGAGTAGTGTAAACGTTCCTTAAAAGTGTCTTAAAATGGGATTTAGTCAGTGATCACTAGGAGAGGCTTCTAAAACTCCCTGAACCTTCCCTTTAATATTGAGGGTAAGACGGTCCGTCATCTGTCCCCCGTCTGAGTGACCATGAGAATCAGCCATCAGCGTTCAGAGGGAGTTTCAGAGAGACCTGATAAGAACATTAGCTTCAGACACCGGGTGCCTCCCCTTCTTATTCCAAGGGAGGATGGGTTTTAGCGGGTGCTGATAGCGGCTGCGCATCAGTACTGATACTTTTATTAAAGGCGTGTTTTGTTCTGCTCCTCCGAGTCGCAGTCAGGCCAGTCAGTCCTCACCCTCCCTGAGATCTCTCCGTTCACACCCACGACCCGAGACGTCCCAACCAAAACAAGAGCCGTGGGGAAACCTCCCGATGACATTTTTCCGTGATAGCTGCACATCCAACACAAACTCCCATACGCAGTATCTTCTCTCTCCCCTTTTTTTCTGATAACTTTGTGGCTGACTCATCAGCACATCTGCTGTTACTAGTGCCTTAAAACATTTCTTAGGAAGTTCCTGGAAGTGTCTGTTCCTTAAATCAAAGAGCAAGGGCTTTTTTTTCTAGATTTACCATTTTGCAACAATCATACTGGGAGAAATCCATCATAGAAGAGGTAGACATACCAATTTCTCTCCAGACAGTATCCTCAATAGACCAGAATGCAATGCAGCCACGAGGCATGTTGCGTTTGGAGTAAGGGGCGTGGCCGTGATCATAGACACAACCCACTGTTCACAAACTAGCTGGCTAGCTAGCTGTATTTCCATACCCACATTTGATTAAAAGCAACAAGTTCACACCCCTTCTCTGGGGGTTGCTGAAAGGCATTCTGGGAAGTGTCGAAGATCGCTAACTGAAGCAGAAGTAGACGAGGTAGGTTGAAAGTGGGTACACCAAGAAAAGTAAATTACAAGACTTCATCCCGAAAGAACTCCTGTAATGCGTTGAACATCACAGATTGATGCTCCCCGATCACCTTTATAGGAAGTAGATTTCCACCTCCGTCTCTAAAAGAACCAGGTGCTTCTTGGAGAATGACTATGACCTTTTCTGACGCTGCTTCGCTTAAACCAAATGTATTTCCCTTCTGCTCCTCGTTCTCTCGGTGCGGTGGCTCGCTGTGTGCTGTCTGGATTTGTCTGGAGCTTTGCCCTCCACGGTGTACAGCAGTCTCCCTCTCCGGATGCTTCGGAGAGAGAGGTCCCATCTATGTCTCCCTGTGGTCCGGCTGCTGCTCAGCCCTGAACCCTGCAGCGCTTTCTAATTTGGTGATGAGCTGTAAAGCGACCCCGCCTGCCCCCTGAGGCCAGGCGGGGTCGAAAGAGCGAGAGTGGGATTCCAGGGATTTCCTTACCGGACGGCCTCTGGGTCGGGACGCAGTAGGATACAGTATACGTCCCACCGTCCCCTCCTCGGACCCACGGGGAGACCGAGGCACCAGCTCTCAAGTGCACCCTGGCATTGTCCTGCCCCCGCCCCCCCCGGGTAAGCCGAGACCCCAGGAATAATTGATGACGATGTCGCACCGGACCAGTCAGCAGACACCCTCCTCGGCTGCCTCCCGCCGAGGGGTTACGATCCTGCCACCTCCATTTGCGCTAATTGGTTTGAATTCATCTCCTCCCTCCAGCCCTTTTCATACGGTGTCACCAAGTGCTTATGTGTCCCATCCAGCTCATTAGCAAATTAGATGTACTGGTAATCCTCCTCCTCTTCCATGTTGAAAATATATCTCACCTCAGCAGAATTTGAGTATATGATGACTGGGTGTATTTTAGACAATGCACCAAAAAACCTAAGAGTAGGGTTTGACTGATACAGGTTTTTGAAGGGCCAATACTGACCAGTATTTGAGCATTTTCATGCCAAAAACATCCAAGTATTCAATTGTGCCCCTCAGATTTGTATTCTTGGCGGGGTGGAAAAGAATCTGGGACACTAAATGATAATAATAATACATATTCATGCATACTTGTGTGGAATCTGATCAAAATGTTGCATAAGAATCAGTTCATGTTCAGGGCATCCCATAGACAACCAGTGTAGTATTGATAAATTATACAAATATGTAATCAAACAATATCAGATATCAGAATTAAAAAAATCCCATATACTAGTCTAACTCTACTCATGTGGATATAATCTATTTTAAGAATACTTTTATGGCATTTTTGCTTTATTAAAGATGAAAGAGAAGGGAGGGAGGACAATCACCAGTGAACCAGATTCGAACCCACAGTGTCGTACACGGTATGCACCTTATCCCACTGAACCACCTGGACGCCCCTCAGCTTGTACTCTTTATTGTTTCATTTAGGATTGCAGAGGGGGGTGGGGGGGTGGATGGCTGACTCTAATCCACGGCCACAGAAGAGGTTTAAAACACTCTGGTTTCATCTAATCTTCCCGCTCAGGCCAAGCCGAGCTTGAAACCCGCTTTCTCCATGATAGGAATGGACAAATAAAGGTCTCTCCCAGCACTCTCATGAAAGGGGTCTGTGTGCTCTGTGGATTAGGGCCCTGTGGGTTTTTTTTCTGTCTCTCTTTCTCAATTAGACTGAAAAGGATGAAAAAAATAAAGACTCTCCTGTTTGCGGAGTATCATAAGGCTTTGCGAGTTCTATACCCATCGCTCAGTCCTTATGGATTTTGAGGTATTCACAAAAATATGTCCACCAGTGTTTGCAGATAGTATTATAGTAGCAGGTATTGTAAAAGCTGATGTGGGCCTGAATTCCCCAATTCTACTCTATTCTATATAATACCAATTCTAAAAACTCCATTTATTCTATTTTATTCTATCATTTTATAAGAGAAATTTGTTTTCCCACTAGAGAGAGAACAATATGAGTAGTTATACTATACAGTATGTTATCCTAATTTGTTCTTTCTATATCCAACCTGCAGTTTGTTTTTGCTTACAGATTCATTATTTTGATGGTCCTGCTTGACTTTTTTCTTACTATTGTTATTCATTTTATTACGTTTGTATTCAGATGATCTGGCAATGCTATTCATCTAACATGCATACCGATGTAGCAGCGAGAAAGAGGCGGGGTAGGGGAGAGAAAGAGGAGAGCAGAGGAGCTCGTCCTTGCTTTTTCTAACAGGCACTTTTAGGGGCAGCTAATCTGCTGTAAGTAAGGGTCCTTCGAGTTCAACGGCGCATGTTTTGTTTCTTCTCGCCTTGCCGAGCTGGTTCAGCTTTCCTGTCAACTGTCAAAACACCGATTTCTTACGGTATTTTGTGAAGTTTTGTCAACGTTTTCTTTTTTTACTCATAGCATTTACCCAGCGTTAATGCCTCATACTGGAGGAACAGAGTGTCTGTGTAGCTAAAGCTGCTAGCGTGTTGCTTAGCTAAATGACAGAAAATGAGACTGACAGTATGTAACGTTAAGCACAGTGCTTGTAGATGTGCTTTATTTTAACCTTTTCTCTTTTTGAGTCCTATATTTTGGGTATTGGCATAGGTTCGGATGGTATTAAATTAACATTGTTATAATTATAACTTAGCCCACCAAGTAACTGACAGAATAAGATACCTGACATCTAGCAGTTACACAGTATAGCCCCATTATAACGTCCCGTTATCTCGCGCCAAACGGTATTCAAAAAATCTCGCAATTTAAAGCTGCCTTTCTTATCGGCAAACATACATATCTCGTAGAACATAATTTAAAACTATTTTTGAATCGTCTGGAGACACTTCCTCATTCGGCATACATACAATAAACCAAGCTGAATTGTATATTAATAAAATCTCGACATTTATTAATAGTTCACCTGCTATTCAGAAATTTCCTCCCGGGGATTAATAAAGTACCTACCTACCTATTCCTCACAGTCATCTTCCACCAATATATACTGTGGAGAGTGGTAGCGAACCAATTCCAAAAGTTGAAATGTTAATGAAATAAAGTGCCAGGTTTGTGAAAGGTCTTACGTTATGTTCGATGAGGTATATATTTGCCGATAAGCAAGGCAACATTAAACAGCCAGATTTCTGAATGGAGTTTGGTGGGGCGTTGTTTCCATAGACGAGAGAATGGAACATATTGGGGCTAGCTCTGATGCAACTCCCTGTATGAGTTGTTGTTTTCCACCAGTTCATATTCTAATTTGTCATTAGTTGTGAAATTGATCATCGATCTTCTATATCCATCATGATAATGCTGCGCAACTCAGGCTATTGCGATGGTTTTGTTTTTATTCAACTGCCTATGTACCAGTGCTCGATTACATTTGGTGGGCTTGGGGGGAGGGAGGGGGGGGGGGGGGGGTTCTGGCAGCTCTCTGGAAGCTGTAGAACATACAGAAATTCTTGCACTCATTTTAACAATCATCACTCAGTCATTGTAATGTCATCACTCAGTTACACCCTGAAGATGATGTCGAGGGCTGTGCTGTTTGACAAAGTATAACATCTGTAGGAAGTGTTTGCAACGTGCACTTCCCCCTGTTGCATGTTGTCTTATAGGGATTATAGCATTGACTTGACTGCAAGGGCCGCAAAGTCCCCATAGCTCTGTGGAGGCCATCGCACCCGAGATGCCTGGTGATGTACGATGACACTCGAGCTGTCAAACCTCTTGTGGCCCTTTATCCTCTCGTGTCCAGGTAAATGACCTTGTGGAGGAAATAGGTGATAATGCAATCAGATAAGGTCCCAGGTACCTGTTGACCACAGTCAGGACCTCCTAAATCAGGACCCTCTGACACGGTGCTCCATCAGTGCCTGCCTCAATGAGAACCCACAAGGCATTGAGCCCTTATCTGCAATGGCCCCTGCTTAGCATTCACGCCATTGACCCGAACAATGCCTCCTCTTCCCGCTCACTGCAGCTGTGACTGACAGTGGGTGTGGGTGCACTTGTGTCTGACTTCAGCCTCTATCTGAGGCGGAGCTGTTTATCCAGTCCAGATACCCCCACCAAGACACAATAAAGGGCGTTGTGTCCTCACCACTTCCTACGCTGTTTGTCTAACTGGACTTTTATAATGGACCTGGCTCTCCATTTGGCGTGTTGGTTTCCTCCTCAGAAGGATCTGAATTAGCGGGGGCAGGGTTAGGGGCAGAAAGGCTGACTAATGGTTGTAGCTCCGGCACCCCCACCCAGCAAGGTGGAAGTGCCCCCTTGGAAAGACGGTGAAGATAAGGCCACTGCCTCTGATAAAGAGCAGGATGACTAATAGCTGAGGCATGATGTGGCAGCCGAGGAGGGATTAGGCTACTTTCTCTCAAGCATTCAGCTGCAAAGTTTTTCTTTCTTTTTTTTTTTTTTTTTTTGGCAAAGTTTCACAGAAGCGAAATGCTATTCTGGATTGATACGTTATAGCCTGGGCCTGACTTTCCACTGGTAGGCCTATCTAGACTGCGTGCTTTTGAGTTATGTGTAAGCTACTCTCAGTTTTTCATCATGTGGCTCAAATCTCATATTTGCCGATGATGATATCAGAACAGGGGATCTCGGGATCCCATGTCTCCCATAATGGCTCCTGTGAAGCTGGGGCATTATTCAGCTTCTATAATAAACCTCCCTGTGATCAGTATATCCCTCCCTCCCTGCTCTTATTTATGAATGGCAGAATATGACAAGGGGGCAGCTCAGGTGGGTAGCTGCCGATCACATGATACCAGCTCCAAAGAGCCAGGCGAGGAATGTGGACCCCCCCCGCCCAACAAAACTTTGAAGGCCCATATCATAACGAACAGTCTCTCTATCCCCCCCCCTCCCCCCCCCCAGCCCTCATATGTGCGGCGATGCTGGGGAGTGGGGGGGCACAGATAGTGGCTGTGTTTGATCTGAAGGTCGCCAGCCCCTTGCAGGTGTTGAGAGATCCCTGGCGGACGAGGCTGGCTCTTATTTAATAACATGAAGGGGAAGCGGACCTCTCTCTCATAATTAGGCCTAATTACCCAGTAGGTGTGGACAGACGGCCCAAGAAGAGACAAACTGCCTTTATCCACTGACTTAGAGTCAGATTACCCAGAGCTGTCTTATCTGTTACAGGGCAGCAGGAGCCTCAATCCTCCTCCCTTGCCTCTCCCTACTGGCTCCCAGACCCGGCTCAGGTATATTAATCAGTCAGTCTGATTTATTACGGCCCGTCCGTGGCACACAGATTTAATTAGCTAGTTGCCCCGTTCTGTAATTTCTGAGATTTTTCCTGCCGACATGTTTAATAAGAGCACCGATGTAATTGTGCGGCCCAGAAGGCCAGGCCGGACGGTAAAATTGACTGGTTATCTATTTCTCCCCCACTTTATGAAAGCTACTTATGTTTATTAAAACTGATGGGAGCAGAGTTTGGAAAGTTATTGTTCATCCAAGGAAAAGTCCTTGAGGAACCTTTGACTACAGAATCACATCTACGCCGGCTACCTTTTGCAACTAGTGTACGATACTTTAGCATTGCCTCGTGATCTGTTCTGATGTGAAACACATGAGTTTGACAAGTGACAGGCCAGCCCGTGGCTTTGGAACGCTGGTTTGTTTGCTCGGCCGCCTCTCGGGGGTTAGCGTGAGACAATTGAAGGGTCCTTGCAAATACCTTTAGAGTGACATCCTGCCACAGGCTTGTTTATTTGCCAACCGTTTCTCCCTCTCACAGCCGCCTGCATGTTTGTATTTGGGTTTGCGGGTGACTCGCGAGCAGCCACCACAACAGATCCATTGTTGAGGGCAGTTCAGGCACTGGAAATGCTGACACCTAGAAAACAGTCCACCGAGGAAGTAGTGGTGGGGCAAAGTGGCCATTATACCCATCTATTGGATGGAGGCTTGGCAGTTGCCTAGCCCAGCTCAGTGACATCTCCCCCACTGTCCCCAACTTCCTTGTCAGTCACTGCTGCTGTTGTCCTTGATTGACATGGCGCCCTGGTTGCCAGTGGAAAGTTTTAAAGCCCCCAGTGGTTTAGACAGTGAAAACAACCAGTTTCCGGCTGCTGCATCCCTGACTCACAGCTCTATGCAGGAGGGACAGTAAGGGAGGCTTAATCCACCTGTTATCAGGGTGAGCCTCCCCCTGTCACACACACACAGGACTCTGGCTGAGGAATGCAGCCTTACCCACCCATTCACAAGAAGCGCAGCTTAACTAATAGACCCTCACAAAACACTGTTGACATTTTTCCTCATACCACAAAAAAAACGGGTTCGTACAGTGATCTGTCAATGACGGTTATTCCTGGGTTTGCTGTTTGTTTGGTCCAGAGATATAGGTTAAAATGTGGCTGAGTATTGGAGAACTTCCCAAATATGAATTAAAAAAGCCACATGTTTTGTGTAACCTGCCAGAAATCAAAATAACATTTTCTTACACATATGGAAGGATGTTTGATATCTCTATTGGAGAAATATATCTCAGCAATTTTGGTCCAAATTTGGTCTGAACACTTAAATTATTATCATTCCATATTGTTGTAAAAGTATTGGCTCAGCATCGGCTGCTATTTTAATTTAGTACTCTGAGGCGCCTTGCTTCAAAAAGTGATGCAGTAATTAGCCCTAGCTTTAGGAGAAAAGAGGAAAAGGAGTGTGGTATATTGACCCAAAACTACATAATTGATAGGAGCTCACACTCATAAACAGGAAGTAAATATTTTCATCTGAGGTTTCCGAAGACAAAAAGGGCTGTTTATTGACCATTGGACAGATGTTGAAGTATAAAACGAACAGGGGGGGGGCGGGAAGCTCGCCATGCGGGTGTGTCTGTCTAGTGGTGTTGAGCTAGTAGAGGTGGGATGACTGAGTGTCTTTGTGAGACCTTCAGACTGTGGCGTGGTGTCCTTAATTAGGCAGGCTGGCCAGAGGTCCGTCTCTCCGCTTCACAGATTCACATGGACAATTTAACCACTAACCTCCAGAAATGAGCTGCTCCTGAATGCCTCGGGCTCCGGTTTCAACGTCTGCCGATCGCAGGGGTTATGATAAGAAAGAGTAGAGTGGGTGGGACGGCCATTAACTGAGATGACCCACCTTGAATAGGTAGCCTATACTGGCCTAGAACTCGATTCTTAATGATTAGGATGAAGTAGGCCTAAGTCTAGTCTCGTGCTTTTACTATGAAGTAGGGTTGGACTGATCTTTATTATTTTTTATTTTATTTAGTAATTTAATTGCTGAATTGCTAAATGTTTTTTGTTGTCAAATGTTTTTTATGAACTAATTCTTCTTTCAAGGGCAGAAATACATCCCAGAGGTTCCCCTTTCATTGAACAGAGCTTAAAGAGCTACCAACCCAAATGAAAGAATTTCATGCCTGTGGAGAGTTTTAGTGTCACCTGATGGTTTAAATGCTGTCTCGGAGACTTCTCCACCCTAGCAAGAATAAAAGACGGGAAATATTGAATACTTGTATTGGGAATTTTATATTGTTTGAAACTTCATATTTTATCGGGTGTTAGTCTTCAAAAAACCCATAATGGTCTCTTACTTTGAAGCCAATCACCGAGAGTCACTCACGTGCGATCCTGCCGTGATTTGATGTTGACGCATCATTTCCTCTCTGTGATACCTGCGGTCGTTTGGGTTTCCTCGGCTGCCCGGCCTGCAGTCGACATAAAAGCCTTAACTGCTGACTCTGCCTGTGGCTGTTGATCACAAGAGAAGTGAGAAGACTGAATCTCTGTCTGTTTACTGTAATTAAGCTGTCAGAGTCTGTGATTTATGACGTATTGAGTAAGAGAGGTGTTATCACGTAGCCTAGAAGGAGGAAGATGTAGAGAAAGAGCTACTGCACGCAGCAACACCCACAGGATTTATAGCTAACAATAGAGAAAATACAGCCACTGCATTAAACACTACTGTGTGGAATAGAAAGGCTTCGAGGTGAAAACCTATAGCTGTCTTACAATTAGTCTTGTTGCTTGTTGCTTTTACAAAAACAAATTGGGATGACAAGGTTTCTAAAGTTTTGTTTTTCTGTTATCTCACATTCTTCTATCCCTCTCACAGGAGTCGACTAAATCATCCCCATCTAAATGGAACAGTTTTCATTTCTCATCGTAAGCTGAAATGACTCCAGTCTGCAGCTTTTGTTGGAGACTTAATTGCAAACGATTTGCAAACCCAATTCGCAAACATTCTCTTCACGAAATGAACTTATTTCCCAACCCACTTTACTTACAAACTATGATCCCCCAACACCGCAGATGTAATCACAACATGGTTTCACTCAACTCGCTCACCTCAAAAACACCCGCTTGACATGTTTGATGGGCATTTTGTGATGCTCAGTTCATTTCTGGGGTTGTTTTCTCTTCCAGTGGGTGAAAGGACTCCATTGCATCCATACGGTGATCCGGCGATGTCTCGTCCTGCCCCGTCCCCCATCTACACCCTGAGGGGAGCTGGCGGGCCCCTCAACACCCTACACTTCAGTTGCCATGGAGGGGACACCCCCCTCCTATTCTCTGGGTGAGCCGTCCATCTCAACGACTCTCAAGAATGTTTTCAAACGGCTCTCCCTCTTGCTAGTACAAGTGAGCCTGAGGAGCTTAGGCTAGCAGAGTTAGTATGCCTGTTGTGATTGCTGCTTTTATTCTTTTTCATCATTTAACTAACTGACGTCTATCATTGCATTGTCTGTGAAGTCTCATACACCACTGTTTGGATTTTGAAAACTGATACATCTCACTACTGATGTGTTGTGGTTGTTGTGTTGTGCAGGTCGGGCAAGGGTGCCATCCATATCTGGAACCTGAACACCAGGAGGGCTGAGAAGGTTGTAGAAGGGCACTCTGGTAACTCAGTCATCTGGATCAGCACACTGCAGTCGACAGATGCCCTTATCAGGTCAGTATCACGGCTCTCTTGGTCTCACCCTCTCGACACGGGTGATTTGGTCATCAGCGTCCAATGTCACCCATGTTCCCAGATAGCATTGACTTGAACAAGTCAGGAAGGTCACTTGGAGCCATTTCAAAGCAGCTACAGGTCCCAAAAGCAACTGTGCAAACAATTGTTTGTAAGTATAAAGTGCATGGCACAGTTGTGTCACTGCCACGATCAGGAAGAAAACGCGAGCTATCACCTGTTGCTGAGAGACAATTGGTCAGGATGGTCAAGAGTCAACCAAGAACCACCAAAAAGCAGGTCTGCGATGAATTAGAAGCTGCTGGAACACAGGTGTCAGTGTCCACAGTCAAGCGTGTTTTACATCGCCATGGGCTGAGAGGCTGCTCATCACATGGACAAAGAAAAGGCCCTCTGGAGGAAAGTTCTGTGGTCAGATGAAACAAAAATTGAGCTATTTGGCCACAACGACCAGAAATATGTTTGGAGGAGAGAACACCATACCTACCGTCAAGCATGGTGGTGGTAGTATTATGCTCCGGGGCTGTTTTGCTGCCATTGGAACTAGTGCTTTACAGAAAGTAAATGGAATAATGAAGATTCATTAGGAAAATTCATCAGGAAAACCTAAAACCATCAGCCAGAAGGTTTGGGTGTTGGACGTAGTTGGGTGTTCCAACAGGACAGTGACCCCAGACACACATCAGAAGTGGTAAAGGAACGGCTAAATCAGGCCAGAATTAAGGTTTTAATGGCCTTCCCAAAGTCCTGACTTAAATCCCATCAAGAACATGTAGACTGTGCTGAAGAAACAAGCCCGTGTCAGAAAGCCAACAAATTTAGTTGAACTGCACCAGTTCTGTCAAGAGGAGTGGTCAAAGATTCAACCAGAAGCTTGTGGATGGCTACCAAAAGCGCCTAATAGAGGTGAAAATGGCCAAGGGACATGTGACCAAATATTAGCATTGCTGTCTGTATATTTTTGACCCAGCATATATTGTAATATTTCCAGAAGACCTGTAATAAATTTATGAAAGAACCATAATTCATGAATGTTTTTTGTGACAAAGTATGTGCTCCAATCATTCCATCACAGAAACATAAGAGTTGTAGAAATCATTGGAAACTCAAGACTGCCATGATATACAGACACATGTTCTTTACAAGTGTATGTAAACTTTTCACCACAACTGTATGCAACATATAAAAACAAGGGAATTATGAAAACAAAAAGATTTCTGTAGGAATTCGTTATTCCTTTATAAATGATTTGTCTCTGTTTCTCCCTGTCCATGGACCAGCCAGGGGCGGGACATGCGGGTGTGTCTGTGGGATCTGAACGAAGGTCGTAGTGAGGTGACAGACTCTGTATGGACCGGCAGCGTGGGCTTCTGTCAGTGCTCCCTGCTGGAGACGGGCCCTGGGACCGGGCTGCTGGCCTACCCGGGACAACAGACAGAGGAGGTCGGACATCAGCCACCTTTTCTCAAACTGTTTTCTGTTTTCATTACAAAAGAATTCCACAATTTGGCACTTGGCGTTTCTCATCATCTAGTTGTTCCTTCAATGATCTAGCGGCGGGTTCTGCATGCTCAGCACCACGCTGCTTCACACTCATACACTTAGACACATTCAAAACCACTGAGCACATCGCCAGTAGTTTCCGAGAGAGCAGAAAAGTGTTACTCATTTGCTTTTCCTGCTCCGATTTTCCCAGCCAGCCCAGGGATTTGAATCAGCAACTTTCCAGTCCCAACCCCACTTCTCTAACCTACAGGCTAACACTTAAGTGGCATATGTTCAAGATCAGAAAACATCCTTGAACTTACTGGCAGGCAGATTAACTGGTTAAACAAAAAAAAAAATGCCAACCTGCACAAACCTGACCTGACTTGCTGTTGCCAGTTTGCTGGATTGGCTTTCAGCGTCCAAACATACAGTATTTGCGGCTCTCAGTAGCCTAAGTAACTTTGGAAAAGTGGAAGTCCCACAGCATGGTTGTCTTCGGTTGGTTATTGTGATCCTTTACATCTATTCTGATCCATTAAGGAGCTTGAAATATATATGGCCTATGAAAAGCATCAGTGAATGTGATGTTTATTTTGGCAGTGGCTAGTAACATGCCGCTTGGTGCATGCTTTTTTCCAAAACACCTTACAGCTCTGTGAGTGCCTACATTCTTTGCATGGGTAAGACAGTAAGTTTGATCACGCTACCAGACATTTTGGAAGGTAACCAAGATGACTGCTCTATTCTAAAAAGTGCTTTGACTGGGAAAACAGTAAAAGTAAGTTTTAGATTTGGGTCTCCACCAGCCCTCTTCGACTGGTGGATGAAAAGTGCATTTCCTGGCCTGATTGCACGGTAGACTGTGCTCTGGAATTAAATCGTACTTGTGTGTGCACATACAGTATGTATCTGAGCAAATGTGTTTTGTAATGGCTCCGGGTTTTGTGTGGAGCCCGTCTCTGTGCGGTGAAGCAGGACGGGGAGGGGGACGGCCGGTGATTCAGCCACCTCTTATTGCCTCCCGATTCATGTTACTCCACTGTGGAGGAGCCACACTTGAAAGGGGACAGAGCAGTCACCTGATCCAGCCAAACGTGCCTCTGCTTACCGCAGTCCACAAGGCCAGGCATCGGGGCGCCTGCGATTCCCAGCACCTCAATAATGCCATTGTCCCAACAGACAGACAGAAACACACACACCCATACACACCAGACCAAAACAGTCCCCTGCCGATTTTGTCATTCTGTCTCCCCCGCCCCATCCCACACAGATCACTGCCGAGGCAGATGCTTATCGTGGATCCACAAATAAAAGACTGCAAACACAAATAAAAGCCCCCCAAAACCATACACATGCTTCCACCACAAAATGTGCACACTAAGCGTGGTGCCACAGGCGGTAGGTAGGTTGGTATATAACCGAGAACACAGACTAATAATTTCATGCTCAACTGTTTTAGGTGGTTTTACTGTTTACTGCTCGCAGTGAGACTCCTGCCAGCAGATTGCTGCCATAGCAGAGACATTAATTAATAGTGTGGGTTTTTTATTTATGGGCAGTGCGATGCCACACAAGAGCAGCCTAGCACCTGAGGCACAGGCAGCTCCTTAAAGGCCCTCTTTGTCAGGCGGGCAGGGGTAAACATGCAGGACAGATGTGGTGCAGCGCTAAAATACAGATCACTCCCTTAAAGGGATGTTTAATCTGAGGCCTAATGACGATGAATATGGGGATCATCAGCACGGAGGAAGTCGGAGGATTGAGCGTCGTTGCTCTAGTGACGTCCATGTACACACACACACACACACGCATGCTCTTTATCATGGGCTTCATTATGCTGTGTGTATTTTATCAGAATCAGTGCCAACGTGTGCAGGAAAACACCGTTCATGTCGTGGGGTCAGGCTTTAGCAGGATTTATTATAGACAGCGAGGCAGCTCCTCTACCCTGATGGATGGTACTCTGGCACTCTGAACTGGGGAGGTGCTGACCCAGAATGAGATTCAGGCTGCGGCTTTAGAAGTTGAATTCAAAAGACAAACAAGTCATGGGTGAGCAGCTTATAGTTATATGATAGCCAACTGAATTTTTTCTGTGTATGTAACTCAATAATAATAATGCATGAATTAAACGAAAATTACATATAGATATATCTGCAAATACATAAAAAAAAGGGTTTTGAATTGCAAGCTGGGACCTTTGCATGTCATCCCAAACCTTCCTGTCTCTCTTCACAGTGAACTAGCAAATAAAATGACCAAAACATAATTAAAAAAAATATGTGGAAAATTGTTAAAAATGTGACACTGATGTTTGACAGCCTCATGTCTTCAGACGGGACCTTCTTGGACCTTCTTTATTATTTTTTTACTTTAAAAACTCCACCTCCAACAACACCAAAGTGCTGTATAGTAATAGTATGGGGCGCCCTTCTCTGTTGCAGCCCCACTTTATGATTAAGGCTGATAAGACAGGTGTATTTCTCCATGTGCAGCTCTAAGGTGTATTTCTCTCATCTCCTCCACAGATCAAGATCATTGAACTGCCCAGTAGGGCTCCAGTCTGCACCCTGCTACCAGATACTAAGCTGGGGATGGTCATGTGTTTCAAACTGTGGCAGGTAAGCCCAGGGCAAACCTCTCGGATGTATTATTTTTATAGCAAATGTTACTATTGTTTGACTTTCATCTTAAACTGCAATACCCGTACGTGTACTCTCACTACTAAGTTCAGTGAGTTCACTTTAGCAACCGGTGTCAAGGGCAGTCCATTTGCTTCCTTCTCTTCCGTTCTCCTTTTAAATGTTACTGTATCTATCAGCTATAAACTGATTGGCCAGCAGCCCACGACAAGACGCAATAATAGATAAGTCAACAAATTTGAGCGCGCGAGAGAGAGAGACGTGGCACGTAATTTATAGCCCACCAACTCGTCCTGGGACATTTTTCCAAGCGTTTCTTCTCAGCTGGCAGCAAGTCCCAACACTGTAATTAGAGCGCTTGGAAGGGCTGAGGGTTCACAGCTATATATCAGCCTGCAGCTGTACATCCAATCTGAGCCGCGCAAGAAGTTCGCTCTCTGTTTTGTAAATGCTGTCGAAAGTTTTATTTTCCTCCCATTAACGAGACCCTGCAATTTTCATGCTTAATTATTAACTCTTTCTCGGGGGGGTTTGGGGTTGGGAGAAGGTTTTTTTTTTTTGCTTATGCAAGACTTATACGAATTGCGGCTGGTTTGGGTGGATTCGTTGGGCTGTGCAGTTCTGTGTCAACGGCAATCAAAGCACAACCTATGGTTATTTGTTCTGAGGCGAATGGGGTCGCGAACCCATAAACGTAAATCCTGTGTCCCTGCAATACTGTCGAGAATCAGAATCGCTTGAATCGCCAAGCACAGTAACCGTACCGGTGACATGGTGTCGGTGCCATTAAGGCAAAGACACGCCGATGAGTTACAGAGCTTCCACGGCTCTGTTTGTGTTTTTCTCTTTTGATTTCTGAGTTCCGCCCCCTGTTTCCTTTCATCGTCTGATTTATGAACCGATGCAGTTTCAGCGTTGAGTGCCAGGAAACATAATTATCAATTATATAATATCAGTGTAATACAGTGCAGGCAGCTGTCTGACTTCAAAGCCGACGGGCCCAGGTGATTCTAAATCATTTCAGGCTGATTCCTTTCAAGGCCCAGCCATGTTCATTTGTTATTGTCATTGAGCAACTCTGAAAGTCCAGGCAGCGGGGAGAGACCGCAAACCCGCTGTCTGTCTGTCTGTCTGTGTGTGTGTGTGTGTGTGTGTGTGTGTTTGTTGAAAACTGGCCACACATTCTGTCAATCCATCATGAAAAGAAAAGGCAAAAGCTGGTCTTGTCTTTCACATCAACTCTTCATGTGCTACCCTCTGTTTCCTCACACACCGGGAGGCAGCCGCTGTTTCTCTCTCTCTCTCCGTCTCTCACGCACACCAGGAAGAAGCTGCTGACACGGTTATCTCTTTTCTCTCTCTCTCTGTCTTGCCATCCCTCCCCCTTCCCACCCTCGAGACAAGAAGTGATCATTATCCATTACTTCTACCAACAGATTTGTCAGCCTTTAAGCCCTCTCTGCTGCAGTTTAAATGGCGTATTAAACTGCGCTTTCTTCTCAGTTTCGGCCTCCCCTCAACAAAATCCCACCCAGCCCTTTTCTATAGCGCGAAATCTCCGGCTCCATCCAGAAGGTGACTGAGCTCACTATCTGATCTGTGGGAATCTGATTGGCCGTGGCGTGGCGAGCGATACAAGCGGGCGTGGAGGAAGAAAGTGCCTCCATATGTGGATTTTGTCCCGTGCGGGGATGTTGGGCTTGGCCAGGGGGACAGTAGTGATGTATGATGTGCAAGGCTTTTAACGTGAACAGAGGCTGGCGGGGAAAAGGAAATGTTCCTATACAGATATCCATCACTATCAGCTCATCACCTCTCCGCCTCGCGGGAATGACATCATGGTGGACCGGGACAAAAACCAGAGGACACGATTGGTTCCTTATGTTCAACACTGCCTGCCTGGGCCCTGTGGTGGCCACATCAGCAAACAGGACTCTCGGTCTCTCGGTTGTTCCTTCCCACATGATAAGCAAGTGACGTGGAAGTGTTTTCTGCTAATACACATTGAAAATCAATACTGCACATTTTTTCTCTAAATACATTTTTCATTCGCCTTGTGTTGAAACTGCTGAGAGCCGATATTTCGCGCCAGCACTCAATATCTTTATATTTGACCATTGCCATGTCAAACAAGTTCTTGGCAGGATGGAAAAGCCTCTGAAATAAATAGCATTATGCCATGGGACACTAAAACTCTCCATTGAAACTCAGGATGATGATACTACTGCAACAAATAATACTAATACTACTAATAATACTACTACTTGTGTGGAATCTGATCAAAATGTTGCATTAGGTTCAGGTTCAGGTTCAGGGCTTCCTACCAAAGACCAGTGTAGCTTTGATCAATTATACAGTAAATATGTAATCTACCAAACTCCATCCATCCGTTTTAGCATCATCATGCTGAATCAGTTGTGTTGTACATGAGCCACGTTGCCCTAGTTACATGGACCCACATCACTAACGATCAAGATCAGTCAGACATATCGGTCTGTTTGACCATTTTCCTAATCAGACGCTGGAAAATAGTACTGACAAATGCCGGTAGAGGGCAGTGGCCGGGGTACCTTGGTGACTCAGCGGGCTAAGGCACACATCATGTCCTTGTGACATTGTGGGTTTGATTCTGACTCACGACCCAACGCAACTTTAAAAGGTCATATTATCAAAAACAATTACAAAAGCCAATACTGGAAGGACAGTGCCTCAAATTGCTCAAAATACATTTAGTTATCAACGTATTGGGACAACCTCATGTCTCAAAAATGT
The DNA here is from genome assembly GCA_034670405.1 of Hoplostethus atlanticus. Classification (NCBI taxonomy): domain Eukaryota; kingdom Metazoa; phylum Chordata; class Actinopteri; order Trachichthyiformes; family Trachichthyidae; genus Hoplostethus; species Hoplostethus atlanticus. The sequence continues at coordinate 1,424,164 of JAXDDX010000055.1, read as the reverse complement.
CAACTTTTCAGCAGTGATGAAAAACAGCCTTGTTTTTAGCTAGGTCATCATGCGTAGAGCAGAGTTTATCCAGTGGGCTTTCAAAGGGTTTCTTCAGACCACGATTCGAGTGTTCTCGAGCCATAGAGCAGCATGTGATCCTTCAATGGGAGTTAAAACAATCAATCACCAATAGTTCAGTTTCACTACATCTACTCTCCCGACGTTCGCATTACCCTCCACTGTATGGCATGAAAACAATCTTATAAAAGTGTCAGAAGCCGGCGTGGTGAACAAGTTGGACGCCGACGAATCGCGGTACTGTAGAAGATCCAACCCCCCGCTCTCTGCCTTGGCCCCGCCTCTTCCTCCAGCCTCCGTCCATCTGTCTTTCCAGCTGTTCCGGGGTGATGAATCTCCTCCCGAAGCCCCAGCCCCACTCTAGCAGAGAGCCCTCTTGTAGAAGGGCCTGCGGAGGATATAATGAATTAGGTGTCTACCCAGGGTTTCCTGACCTCTGACCCGTGACATCATCAATCAAGGAGGTCCTACACTTAAGTGAAGTGCAAAGGGCCACAGCGGGCCCCACAGCCTAGAACCGCTTAGCCCGGGCCCTGCCGGCAAGCAGGGGCCACTGATTTTCACTTGTTTGTATTTGTTTTCATAATCCGTTAGTGTTCGTCCTCGCTGACGTGTTTGGAAGGCGTCTCTGTCTGTAATTTGTTTAACGCTGGAAAAAGAGAAATATATGGCGTTAAGTGAGAAGAGGACTCGAAGATGGATGAAAAAAATGGCAGTCTTGGCCCCCTCGCACATATGGAAAGAATTTCTCTCCCTCCTTGCTTCTGCTTATGCAGGGCATACTGCTATTGCTGGGGGCCTGATGGTATGTTAGAGCAAAGGCACAAAGAGTCTGTACACATTGTGTGTGTGTGTTGTGGGGTATTCACACATATAAAAATGTGTTTCTCCACAGGCCAGTGCTCTTTCTTTTAAGATTGTAAAAACTTTTAGTCGTCATTTGGCGTGTTTTAAGTCACAAAAGGCGTGGTCTTCTTACTACCGAGGGAGGTGGAATGGTGGGACGAAGGAGGGAGGACGGCGTTGTCTCCTTTTTGTAAATCTCCCCAGTTCTCCTTCTGTCCTTCCCTCTATCCTTCCCTCCTATTATTTCTACCCCTCCTCTCTCCTTCCTTCCCTCCAGCGGTCCCATGATATATGAAGCCCCCCGCTTTTATCAGCTCACCTTTATGTTCTCATTCACCGAAGTGATTTACAAGCTCCACTGTATTCCTCCACACAACTCCTCCGCCTGGCTGATGATACAAGCACCCCTCGCTTCAGAGGCGGGCTTCAAGCAGACACTGAGAGGTTATCTCTGACTCCCAACGAAGTTCATTTGGTCCACAGAGAAGGTGTCAGAAAGGCTTTGTGGGTGACAGGTCATAGGCGGGTCTTGTCGGCAGGTTACCTGTGTTTTTTCTAGTTTTAGGATCATAACCTCTGTGTAGTCATTCTCATTTTTCTATTTTCTAAGTGTACAAAATATTAAGGCCACCCACCTACCCCATTCTGCACAATCCATGATTGTCAAGAGGACTAACAACCCTCCTTGACTTTCTTCTCACCTTCACCTCATCTCCCCTTCATGACTGAAGCAGATTTAATAGGTGAAATCAATAAGGAATCACAGCTTTCACCTGGATTCACCTGGTCAGTCTATTTCATGGAAAGAGCAGCTTGCACCGAATCTTTCGTCCACTCAGTGTGTACTTGGCGGCGTTTGCTTTAGATTTTTGCAGCAATGGCGGTTGGGGGAGGGGGGGGAGTTGAGGTTTTGGTTTTCGTGTCCACGGTTTCAATTCTGTTGCAGGCTGTAGCATTAAAGCACTATTCCGACTTTTTGAGAAATTGGAAATCGGCCCAGGATTCGCAGAAAAAGTACTGTATGCTAACACGCTAGCATGTGCACAGGACAGGGATACCTACCAGAGACACAAGGTGATTTTGGTGGTACTTCTATCGTAACATATAACAGGTAAGTTGACCAACGAGCCAATTTCGCCAAAAAGTCGGCGTAGTCCTTTAAAGCTGTTCTTATTTGAAAGATTTACTTTGATGAATGAAAGCATTTGCAAACAAATTGAGCATGTACTGTTGATGTTAGGGATGAAAATTGGGATGAATTACGGCTTTTATGTGTTTGTTTGTGCAAACATGCATGTGTTGTGTATTTGTGTATTTGTGCCTCTGTATATACTACATGTATTACACAGTGTGCTGTAATATTTAGGCTTTTTTTTTCACTTGTTTGCAGATGACATGAAACTTGTGGGGAAATGTTGATATTTGTAGTAGAAAATTAAAGTGGAATATGTATTATAAAATAGAAAATGGGGAGTATTTAAACTGTCTTTTTCGAGGCACAGTGTGTAAGTTCACTGTAGTTCCCAGCAGCAGCGGTGAGGCCGGTGACTCGGCGATATGGATGAGGAGCAAAGTGACGAGTGCTATAATGGAGTGCGGGAGCAGCAGGCTGACGAATGGAGCCCACAGCGTCTCTCCTGGTGTCAGCAGGAGCTTCCAGGATGATAACCTCTGCTCCGCTCTGCTCCCAGCACCACACAGCGGTTTCTGTGGTTTTTACTATACAGCTCTCATCTCACTGCACCCGCCCCCCCACCCCTCACTTTCTCTTTCTCTCTCCCTCCTTCCTTCTCTTTCCTCTCCTCCAGCCAGACTCTGGTCCCGGACCTCTCCTGTTGGCTGGCTACGAGGACGGCTCCCTGCTGCTATGGGACGTATCCCAGAGGTCCACGCTGAGCCGGGTCGACGCCCACTCCGAGCCCGTCATGTGCCTGACCTTTGACCCCAAGCGTCTGAGGGGCATCTCGGGCTCCTCGGAGAAAAACCTCTCCCCCTGGATGCTGGATGGACAGAACAGCTTGCAGGTCAGTGGAGGAGCGGTGTGGAGAGGTTGACAGGGCGGCCTCGTGCGAGACTATCCTGTAACCAAAACAAGTTGATTATTAAGCTGCAAAAGCCTTCACCTGGGTTGTGGGGTTGCATCCATAGGTATACATAGTAGCATTCCATGATATCCACAATGAAGAGGTGAAACTGCACTCTGTAAAAGACTGAATCATTGAGCGCAGGAGTTCCATGTCGGAAATCTTTAAAGATGCATCTTGTGTCTGCCGTTACATCATTCCCTTAGAAAACAACGAGAGGCCTTTTAGAGCGTCTTTACCTCACTCATTATTGCACAAGTTGCTCTGGATAAGCGCAATGCCTAAAAATACAAAGGTGAAGACTGGAGTCGGGGGGGCGTTGCCTCTCTCTCTAGGCTCTCTGGGAAAAACACCGGGGGGCCAAAGAGGAAGAGGGTCAGCAGGGTTCCGGGGCCATAAATCAGCCCCTGGTTACACAGCGTCGGCAGGGCCAAGGCCAAGGGCCGGGCCATCACTCCCGAGTCCAACCACCCACACACACACACTGACACGTTGTCACACATTCTGGCTGGTCAGAAAACCACCAAACATAATCACAAAAAATATAACACAATATTTTTCTTATTTATGAGAGTATAATGTTATTTGTTACATAAATGATTTATATTACATATCAGTTAAAGAAAATAAAGCAATAAAGGAATATCACTGTTTTGTGTGGATCCATGCTGCCATACCTTGAAAACACAGTGCCTTGCCCTTTCACATGCACCTACACACACATTCTTTCTCTCTCACTGGGAGTGGTCCAAACTCCACACTATGGCCAGTGCCAGAGCATCTTCTTCCATTCTCTGGTGTTGCCACGGTGACTTGGACCAAAAGCGATCACATCAGCCTCGTACCATAATTCATGTTATGTAACAGCCAACGCATCAGAGTCGCAACGCCTCATTTGATGCTATATTTTCTGTTGATTTCATGAGCAAAAGGGAATGGTCCCGTATTTCAGCCAACTCCCATGAATCAGAGCAGAGGGGAACCTGAGGCTGATATAGTACACCCCTGCACTGTGAAGGGGTATTATTCTTTCCGAGGCTTTTTTTCAAATGAATGCTTGAATTAGAAATATTTGCAAAGCCCCAGTTTTTTCACCCTGAAAATGCATCTAGGAAAACACTGGAAAGGATTTGATTCAATATACCAAAAACAGGAGGAGTGTGGTTATTTGGTTTATTTTGCTCAAGCAACAAAATATTGGTTCAACATGTAATCCAGGATGAAGATGACAGGAAAAAAGCACAAGGAGGGGGAAAGGATCCAGCAGGGGCTTTTAAATTATCCCGAAGTGCAGCCCAGTGTGACGTCCAGACAGCTATCCCCGGTTCTTCCCACAAACGTATTTTTGTGCGGCAGTAGTGAGGGGGGGGGGGACCAGCCGGGTGGCGGCCCCCGGGCCCTGACGGACGACCCGTGAGAGGTAATAAAAATATCAAAACCTCGGAGGCCCCTTAACCAAACAAAAAACACATCTGCAGTAAAGGGAACAGTAGTTCACAGTGGGAGGCTGCAATAAAGGCTGAGGAGGCCGTAAGTGCCACAGCATCCCACTTCCCACAAATCACCCCCAGCACCACCACCACCCAGAGTAGCGGAACAGGCCGGCAAGGAGGAGAGACGCGTCGCTGTTTGGGAGCCGAAACGGAAACCCAATGTGACACAACACAGCGCGGTTATGATTTAGTGTAGGTGAGGGGCTGTGAAGTGAGCTTATCAAGCACAGATAAGGACAGATAGCCTCCGGAATGAAAGGTTAACGTGTTGCACATGGCCCCCAGAGGCCCCCAGAGGCCCTTATCTGCTCCTGATGTGCTCTGGAGACCCGGCTGGCTCGGTATCTCGTCCGAGTGATGATGCATCATCTTTTCAACTTTTGTTTTTCTCTCTCCTTATAAATGCATTTTTGCCGAATGTGTCAGGGTAAGAGTATGACGACGTGGGCGTTTGGGTTTCACAAACGTTTCAGTGGGGCGGACACATTGAGGTACTCAAAGGTATTGACAAGTGCAGGGACGGGTTCCTCCAGAATAAAGGGAGAGAAGTGCAGCGTTGGAGAAGGAGAAAGCGGGTATGGACAGAGGAAGATTAGCAGCGTAAATCAGGCGTGACTGACAGCAAGCTATTTCTGAGGCACGATGACAGCTCCCTACAGGTGGAGCTCCAGAGCTTCATCCTCACCAGAATGTAAAAACATCCCCAATGTCTCCCCCAGTCACCTTAAAGCGCCACTGCTGCATGTCTCCTGGAACTTTCATCAGGAAACAGGAACTTCCAATTGGGTCCGATCTCTCTCAGGCCCGTCCACGATCTGCATCCACTGATGTGTAATCGCAGCTCTACTGATGCGGGGGCCGGTTGTCATAGAAATCGTAGCTCTTATGAGTTTATTTTACCCCCTCCCCCCTCCTCCCCCTTTCTGAATGGGACTGCTCACCTGTTTGACACGTCCATCTCCTGTCAGCCGGGGCCAAGCTCTGACAGGCTAGGTGACAAAAGGCTGTAATCTCCCCGTTGCGGAGTGTGATTCAGGGCCGGGGTGTGTCAGAAATACCTGCGAAAAGCCTTCCAGCCGACAGGCTCGAGTGAGTGAGCGATGATGGGACGTTTCAATAGATCAGTGTGAACGGCAAGATCGGTGCCAAGAATGAGGGGAAAGGGAGAGAGAAAAGGAGAGTAAGACTTGAGTGAGGTCTGCCAAGTGGACGCTCCTTTTGAACGTCTTTTCTGTCGGCGAGATCCTAAAAAAAAAAGAGGATCTTAAAGTGTGAGTTTGTATTGGAGCTGCCGTAGCCCACAGAAACTCTTGTGGGCTCAGCTGCTGAGCAGAGCTAGCAGCCTCCTGACAGCTGAGAAAGCTGGCATTTAGACAGCAGGCCTGCTGTGTGTGTGTGTGTGTGTGTGTGTATGTGTGTTTGTGTGTATGCCGCAGCACAGGCCAGGAAGGAGTCTTCAAACAAAAAAAATGAGTGATGAGGCCCAAAGACGGATTCCGTCTACGATGAGAGTTTGATAGTGAGGGAGCGAGGGGAAGAAAAATGGGGCGTCGAGGAAAATGAGCCAAGACTCCCAGGTTAGAGCTAATGGATTTCATTAGAGATTGAGCCCTGGCTAATGGCGCTGCTAGAAGATCAGCAGTGTTTCCTCTGTATTCATTTAGCCGCGGTGTGGCACCGCAGCAAGACCAACATCACCACCGCTTGGAGAACATGAAATTAAATTGACAGCATAATTTAGCCAAATTTCCTTCTAAGGGACTTTGATGCCGTAAATTTTTATTCTGATAAAGTATCCAAAAAGCCTGACCGATTGCCCTCAAGCAACGCTGCTCCATCAAATCACCGCTGTCACTGCAGGATGTGTTCAGCGTCGGAGCCAGGCTAGGTGCAAATCAGGATCATCCATTTAAAGTTCCAGCGGAAGACAACCCCGCAGCCATTTCCTCACCACTTTTTCCTCTCTGCTTTCTCCGACCGGAGAAAGTAAAAACAATTAGCCGGCCGGCCACGCTGAATGATTATTACTACATCATTAGCCGTTTACTGCTTACAACTTACCCCTCAACCAAATAAATGCTTTTTTCCTGACACAAAGTATGGGAAGCAAAATAAACACAAATAGACACTTAAAACCCATCATTATCAGGCCTGTAATGCAAACCAGATGGACAGAAGTCGGGGCATACCAACTTCTTGAGGTAATAACAGGGCTCCAAACAATCTCTCACCCCCCACCGTCTTTTGTAGCGTTGTATCTGGCGTGTTTGGTCTAACCCAGCCACACGCTGTTTCACACTATTGTCACTGGCGATGATGGGTTGATTAACTTTAAAAGAAATAATAAATTGAAATCCCTTTTATAAGAAAAATAACACCATTGCCTGTTCTGAGTTTAGCTTTCTTGCTCCATTTTGATCAATGACATTCCTCCCCGCTTTCTTCCTCCCATTGCATTCCACCTCATCCACTTGGGCTCGGGAGTACCTGGCTTATATCTTCCACATGCAGCCGGTGGATGGTTCCAGCCCAGAACAGGAGCACGCAGATAAATTCTCCAGCGTCTCCTCCTGCTCGGGGGCCATTAGTCTCCCTGGACATAGCTTATGAAGTCAATTTTACGCTGTCCAGTTTGATTTCAGCTCCCAGAGCCAGATGTTCGTGTCCCATTTACGGACACCGCCGAGATCCCTTGCCTGCAGGAAGAGCACGTTCGCTCCCCAGGAATGTCCGCCACAGCAGGCCCATTAGATAGTGATCTTAGCCGCCATTCATTACAATATGTCAGAATGTTGCCCCTTTACAGAGATTGATACAGTCCTAGGGACACTGTAGATCACAGGCAGTGGGAGCTGTGGCTAATCTTTAGCAGGCAGCCCTTACAACAGCGTATTTATCGGGTCTCTTCTCCCGCTGACCAGACCTTTCAGTGCAAATGTAATTCATCAGAGGTGCTTAAAGCAACAACGCCTCTGCAAACAAGCATTTCAGCGAGATGGTCTTTCTCTTTCTCACAGCGACGTGACAAAGGGAACTCAAGCCCCGTCGTGCCTCCAAGAACACCCCTCTTCCAACTCCAAACCAAACAGTGAGACGGCGAGAGATTCGCTTGCAGCTCTCGTGCCATAATATTTTATGGCCGATGATTGAGTCCCAGGAGTTGACTCGGCCAGGTTCAACAGACATCTAGCCCCTCCACTTGGACCTCAGTCATCAGATCAGCTGATAGTCTCTCCTTGTCAATGTTTGTGTTGGACACACTTTCCTAGACGGCAGTGATGAAGTAACTGGCTGACCTAATTGGTTTGTCTGATAATCGTTTTCTTCTCTTGTAGTTTGATCTTAGAAATAGATTTCTCTGGCAGTAACCTCAAAGAGACTGCTGATCATCGTCCTTATGTTTTGCTGGGCAAGGTTTTCGTTGGCCTTCGGTTTAATTGCATTCTTGTACTGAACTGTATATAACAGCACACTGACAGGTGTGTGTGTGGAAATGCATGTAATACACGTGTCTGTTTGCATGCATGTTTCATGCATAGGTGTAACTTGCAAACACCTCCTAAGACTCATCCTCTTCCTCTGTGGTTTTTAGCTGCAGGACCCCGTGGCACTGGTCAACCCTGGGGTTTCCCAGCTGTGCGTCCGGGGGGACGGTAAGCTCCTGGCATCGGCGGGTTGGGACCATCGGGTGCGGGTGTTCGGCTGGAAGAAGCTGCGACCGCTGGCTGTGCTGCAGCACCACACCGACATGGTGCTCAGCGTGGCCTTCTCCGACCATCGGGACCCCGGAGACAGGCTGCTGGCTGCCGGATCTAAGGACCAGCGCATCAGCCTCTGGTCCATATACAATGAAGGAGCTGATACCGGTTGAGCCTCTGCGCTCTGGGCGGATATTTGGACTCTTTGACGAGGCTTTCTTCGAGAGTCTTCCCCTCATCGGACTGGGCCAACGATGGTGTGCTGCCAATCAGAAATAACCAGGAGCACCAGATTGGTCTCTGGATATATGGATTCTTTTCATTTTGTTTGTCTCACTTGATGAAGTGAGCATGCAATGAATAGGAATTTGAAGAGTGCAACTGAGTTTAAGGTATTGAAGTAGGACTTGCTCAGCTTGGAAAGATCATCCCCACTGGACAAAAAAATCAAATCACAAAAAAACTACACACATCCCTGCTGGAGCTGGATAGGCTGTCACATTATTACTTGAGGCGTTAGGCCGGTCAATAATAGCAGAGGTCTTTCAAGTAATGAATTAGCCGCCAGCCAACTTTTACCTCCCACTGTTTGCAACAGCCTGATGCTCAGTGCAGCTATGCTATTGTGTTGGCTTATCTGGTAGGAGATTTGCTCCAGTACACTTGAATTTGAGGTATAAGTCACACCTGAACGGATGTGTAATCCAGTGTTGTTATTCTAGCAGGCCTCGGTTTAACATGGGCCGTCCACTCTGACCTGCGCTGTATTTGTCAAACAAGGTTAATCACAGCAAGGACACATAGCTGTTGGTTTAGCAGAGCTGCAGATCAACAATGGCCCTCCACCACCAACATTGTCTGTTTTTTTCTTAAAGTTTGCCTCTTTGCAAAATTTAAAAGATGAACGTTTTCTCAAATACTTTGCAATAACCATCAAACTGTTATGAAATGATTTTAGAGATTAAAGTAATAATCTGTGACATTTTTTATATAAATGAATGTGTTTTGCTTTTCTCTATTTATTGATATAACGTCATCGGGATTCATCCTAGCCAGTTCATGGACGTTTTTACATTTGCTGTTCTAAACACCCGGCACACAGGAAGTGATGCGTTTTCTGTTTCCAGCTGCAGCCCCAACAGTTTGTTTGGAATAAATAGAGGAAGAACTGGGCAGTTAGCATGAGCAGCGATAGCCACCGTGGCTGAACAGACAAAGAAAAGAGCGCCACCTACAGAAACTCCACCAACAGAAAAATCCAAGGAGAAACACAGTCACAGTACTGGACACACTGTTAGATTGACAGGTGATCTCTGGGAAGTGCAGTGAAGAAACACCGCCGCGATGAGGCTGAGAGACAAAGATGGAGAGTAAATAGAAAACTTTAAAAAATAAAATAGGATATAGTGAATTTAATTTATTTATATCCTTTAATGAGATTAAAATTGAACATTTGAATATCACAACTGAGCTATTGCAACTGTCTAATTTCTAATATTAACTGTGACATTTACTACTACACGCATGTAATGTCAAATACAGATGTCCTATTTTGGAACATTGCATTTGTCATGCAGAAGGCCAAGGGTCTTGTTTTGAAAGTCCCAGAGCAAATAGAGAGGTGCTGTTTTTCTGTCCACTGTCTCTAATAATATCTCTGTGAGTCAATGAGCAGCATGGGAGCTCATGTGTTACAACACCATGCCTAGAGGCCCCGGGGCCGGGAACTTCAAACGGCACGCAGACGTTCTGCTTCATAAAGGCTCTCGTCTCCTGGGATGACCCCAAGTTGAGAAGCTCATCAAGCTTTACAGGAAAGACCTGCGAAATCAAAGAGCCAGGGCTAGCGTAATGGCCGCCAACCGGCAGGGTACAGAGGAAAGACGTTCGTGAGACAAACTGCCTTGCAGTGTTGTCACAGAAAAAACATACAACTGCAGGTTTTAGTGGGTTTTCTTGCTTGAATCTAAAGTTTTGTGTTGGGTGAGCCTTGTGACTTTGGGGCATTTTGAAACGTGTGTAAAAACCCCATTTTCAAAAATACATCAATGAGGAAATAAGACCTAAGAAGATGCATGTTTTTTTTGTCCGACAACAGTGACCTGTTTGGTCCTCATCTCCTGCGGACCCCCGTCCATCCCTTTTGTCCCTGACCCCGCCGGTGACACCTTGCATCCATAATAGCTTCCTACCTCTCCTGTAGGCTTTGAACAAACACGAGAGGTGGCGTAGGCCGGCTTCCGTCCATTCTCTGATAAATCAAACGTCGGGTCCATTGGTGCAAATGTCTGCTGAATGGAGCAGACAGCAACCCGCTGGCCTAAGGAGGAGCGGGGAGTGGGGGGGGTTGGGGGAACTCGTAAATCACTTCATAATGGCTCATTTAGGAAGTCAATAAATGGACAGGGAGACCCCTGCCACAGAGCATGCTGCACAATAGGCCCTGTGCTTCACTTATCACCTAACGTGTGTCTTCCATGGCCTAGGAGGTCAGGGGTCAGCCTGCCTTTGTGATTGGACATAATCCATTTTCAGTTGTGTGTGTGTGTGTGTGTGTGTGTACAGATGTGGTTGATGCTGTAACCCCCAGCGCTTAAATCACTGGACGTATTCATGGAGGGTTATATTACTTGGTGGGGACTACGCGCTGAGCTCTGATTGTTTAGAAAATAGAAATGACGACAAAGAATGATCGTACGAAAATAATCCCAGTCTGCCAAACGTTGTACCTCACGGTCGACTTCGTTTTATTTATTTGATCAAATGCGTATTAATATGAACGTATAAAGGCTCTCGGCCTGCGGTGACGACGTGTTTTGATGTTCCGCGTAAAACGTCTGTCATCGATGGCACAAGCAACATACACTGCACCCTTTGGAGTAGTGTGAAGCCAGGGGTGGGGTGGGGTGGGGTGGGGAGCGGCGAGAGAGAGAGAGAGGGAAATGTGAAACACGTGCTCTTGACTCTGGTTGGTATACCTGCTGGCTTGTTTTTAAAAACCGTCCCCAGATACAGCAGGCGGGTGAGGCTCGGCGGCAAGAAATGTACACAGAGGTGAAACAAATACCCCCGCCCCCACACACACACACCACCACCACCACCACCACCACCACCACGATAGGCCTGTCACAACAGATGTTCCTGATGCAGCTGAGTGTCAAACGAGGCCTCGGGTTGCGTTATCATCCATCCTGCACCTCCTCATACTTCAATGGCAACTCCTTGGCACCCTGTCTCCCCCGAGCTCATCGACATCTGGGCATATTCAGTGTTCAGCAATTTGACGGGGCAAGTTTTTCACCCTTCCTCTGTTTGAAATGAATGATAGATGCGTGCGTTACAGTTCAAAATGGCCTGGGCGCGTTGAAAGCACGCCAGACCCTATTGAGGTGCGTGTGCAGAAAGGTAATGTAGATGATATTTTCCAACAAGGGCACCAAACTCATCATGGTATGGGGCTGTGTTGAATTGCAATTTCCTGTATCTCCTCTAGCAGGCGCAATTTCTTTTAATATGGCAACATTGAGAAGGAGTTCACTCTCCTTAATTGTCTTGCAACAATTTAAAACATTGTTTGTACCCTTGACCTATAAATGATATCATTATGGCTTAATATGATGCAGCTGAGCTTCATTGTGTTGCTTTTGTCCGAGGGATCCCCATCTGAGAAGGTTTCTGTTGCTGGATATGATTTACAAAACACTGTTGATACTGCAGGTTGGGTGATAACAGAGAAAGAAGTTATTTCTCTATCATCATTACATCTTTAATTGAAATTATAGTGGAATGAAACAGTCCCTCATGTTGCTCCTGGACCCCATTTTTGGCAGGGTAAACCCGCCCACCTTTTTTGGCTGACATAACTAAATCCATAGTATACGTAGGTAGCATGGTGTAAATTATATTCGGACGGGGCCTTGTTAGGAAAACATATCATAAATGGATGCTTTTCTGAAAATATAATTGATTTTTGTTCATAGCTGTTGCTTGCCTCTGATGTCTTATGGTCATCGCCGATTGAAGGTCATGACTTTAACGAGCCGTTTTTCACCACTCCGTCTTGCTGCTGTCATGTTTTATGGCCGATTTTTTTCACGGCCAATTAGTCCCTAAATGGCCGTGGACCTTTTTTCCTTCCTCACCTGCCGGGCCCGACCAGCAAGAGTATGCCGTGGCAGGGGGCAGGTTCGAGCGGTGCGGGGATAAACCCAGCCGGGTCTCGGTGCCCTCATCCGCTTCCTGCCGGACCAGCACCTGAAGCCCGGCCTCGGCTCACGCCCAGGGGGGGCCTCACATCTCCAGACCACCGCTTCCTGCCGAGGCCGCACAGGAACACGAAATATTCAACTGAGGGGGAAAATTGTGTATTTGTAGTTCCAGATGCACTGAACTTTTTGATAATTAGCTTGTAATCCTATCCTACTAATCCTATAGTAAATTTTAGCGTACTAAAAATCACGGAAAAAACTAGGATTTGCCTTTTGAATCAGTTTAGATGGTTTTTAATATATTATTTAGTATTAATGGCCAATGATTCTGACTTTAATATATTTTCGTGTGTAATTTATGGTAAGAAAAATAGACATTTGAGGTTACTATTAACATTACAAAGTTGGTTCATGAATTTGCAAGCTGCTTCCTGAAAAAAAGTTAAGTTTAATTTGTCGTCAATGGCGTTTGATCGGTATTATTTTATTTTATTTCATTTATTCATGTGCGTGCGAGATATTATATCATTATCAAAATGAGTGCGATCACTTTTATGGTCCATGGCCTTCATAATAAAAGCCCCACAAAAAAAGTTAAAAAAAAAGTTTTAACTATTTATAACAGGACCACATCCACATGTCACATCTGTTCATGTGTTTCCCCTCCAGAAAAAAAACAAAAAAAATAATATTATACAACCAATTAGTGGTCGTTTAAATGAGTGGAAACATTATTTAACCTTTGACACCTTTACAAGCCATTAAACAGTCAGAGGTCAGGCGGCCCCAGGCATCCTTTTTCCTAGCTTGCAGCTCAATGGCAGCTGGGTTCAAGGAGAAAAATACATTATTGAAATGAATCATTAGGATACGTTTCCTTTTCTGCCGTGACAGTCGCAAACCCCAAAACAGTTTTTTTTTTTTAGGGTTTTTTCCAACGAGATTAACCTTGACAACAAAGCATTCCTCATAGGACTTCAAATAGGGGATGGAAATGGTTGCACAGACTTTCCTAAAATATCACCCAACTGTCCCATTAAATGTGAGCAATGATATCCTTTTGTGTAAAGGGGGGAAATGTAAATGCTTTCTTTTTTCCTATTTGTGTGACATGACATGATGTTCTCATTTTCGGGGAAGTCGTTTTGCTGAAAATCCCACACACGGGGCATTTGACAAATCTGAACTGAATGATTTAACTAAATAAACGTTTTCATCAAATCAAAAATATGGAGAAAAATACAAGCAAAAAACAAATGTCTAAGGAGTGATTCTGAAATGATTCGCATTATACAATAATCTGATTACAAATACTGAATTAAAGGTTTAAACTGCTTAATTCTTCTTACGAAAAATGAGCTCTCTTAAGACTGTATTGTTTCGTCGCAGTCCTTGGGTTGGTTGCACACATGGTCTGTGACCGGCTACAGTCAAAGATTGAGAGGGTTAGGTCTTTGTGTAGGAAATATGGTCTGTGGCTGTGTGTGTTGGATGTGTGTGTGTGTGTGCATTTTTCATCGAACCAGGTGCAGAGCTGAACATTTGAACTGTAGTAGTATAATGGTACAATCCAATGTTTAGACAGCTTCCAGGTCCTCATTCCCTCTGACTGCAGAAACAGCGCACACCATAACCCATTTCAACAGAGCAAATCCGGTCGGAGAAACCTGAACAATGCTATCAGTGAGGTAAGGCCCCCCTCACCTCCCTCCTCCTATAGCCCTGCAGACAGGCCTCTGAATGGAACATCACCCTGAATGGAACATAACCCTTTTTTTTTATGAATTACAAGAATTTAATGTTTATTTTACAGATACAGAACAGTCATTCTGCTTCATTTATTTACTTTGAATTGCTGCAAGTCAGTGCCATGGTACAAGCTTCTCAGAGCGCCTCAAGATGTTCAGAACGTTTCAAAATCAAATCGCTTTTTCTTTTTTTTTTTTTTTTTTCCTCAAACAAAAACATTTCGATGTGTTTCAACACCTTCTCTGATGAGCTCAACATGCAAACATCTCGTCTACCTAGAAGGTTGATGGACTATATAACATATGGCTTTTTTGAAAGCAAGAAAACAAAGAAAATCAAAAAGTGCATCCAACACAAAAAAAGAATTCAATTCCAGTCTGTGATCAAAAGTATCGTCCATGTTAAGGAGAGGTCGCCTCCTGTCTCCCTCTGTTTGCTGCATGGCTCAATGTCTGCACTGCACAGGTGAGAGGTGCCCTGATGTAGAGCTATTGCCATTTGGGTTCAAAGGTCAAAGCAGGCCTCTCCGAGGGCTCAGAGGATGTGCCCGTACTTCCTGCAGCGATGCATTTCCTTTAAATAAATACGGCAGGGTTTATCCAGCAACAAGGAGCGCGTAGCTTGTGAACGCACCCCGTAGGCTGCGTCAGGTCGTGTTGTGTTTCCTGCCTGTTTGCGTTCCCCGCAGCGCTGCTAGCCATTAGCCCCGGCGGTGGGCAGCAGTCATTATCTAGGCCCGTAGTCGTAGTTAGCGGGGGCGCTCGTGGCCGAGTACATGTTCGCCGTGGCCGGGTTCATGTGGTGGTGGTACGTGTGTCCTCTGATGCTGGGTAAAGGGTAGGGCGACGGCCGGGTCTTGGCCCCTAAGTAGTGTTCATAGGTGGTGGGGTACTTGTAGGGGTGGTGGTGCAGGGTGTCCGGGGGTAAGCCGTGGGGGTCTGACCGCAGGTCGTGGGGAGGGCTGGGCCGGCCGCTGGTGAGGAGGCCTCCAGGGACGGGCAGGGCGGGGCTGAGGACCCGGGACATCAGCTGGTGAGCCGGGTCGGCGTGTATCGGCGTGCCGCTGGGGTCTCGATCGTAGTCCCGCCTACTGTCCTCTGTGCAGCAAGAGACACCAGGATGGTCAGAAACAGGCAACAAGTACGGGTTAGCATCTCCATTTCTATACTCTGAACTATGATTCAACTGTACTAGGTTTCTGTAGGCCAGATGCAGTGTTTCCCCCCAAATGTTCTTCTTGTCAGGGTGGAAAAGCCTCTGAAACAGCATTTAGACCATCATGTGACACTAAAACTAATGAAATTCTTTTAGGGTTTGCAGCTGTTTAAGGCAGGGTGACCCACCTCCTCTACTCAATGGTGGGTGCAACTCACTTACTGCCTTTAATTCATTTAATTCATTATTAGTTAAAAGAACAGAAAATGTGTAAAGAAAACAAAATTTCGTTACAGGCTGTTTTTATGTAACAGTTATTGGGGAGGAACTACATATCAGAGGTGGATGACATTGATTGTCTGCTATCTGATATTTATCTGATATTTAATTAAGGGCTAATATGTTGGTCTAACCCTGCTCTGAATGCAGCAGATTTGCACGGCTGCACAAGTAACGTTAAGTCAAATAAAGGGGGGAATATGCCCACATTTCTTGCAAAGGTTGAATAACTTAATGTGACTTTTGTTTCAGGTTTGATAGCAACGGCCAGTTTTGAAATGAAACACAGAGCGAGCTGCAGACCTTTCTCTGTTCCGTTCTGCTGCGGAGGAGATGACATTGGGTTTCTTGTTCTGGCAAAGGCACTCATTATTGGCAGAGAGCCTGGCCGGTGATTCCTGGGCCTGAAGCGGGGAGAACGGATTCAGTTACACACTCATTTAATGAATTTCAAAAGGCACAATTTCTTCATTATATATTAAGTTATATGATGTATGTGTACTTTACGAGGTTACGGTGATGTGTGTAATGAGCATTTGCACATTAACACTAACCCATTAGCCCTCAAGTTACAAAGAATAAAATGTTAGTGGCATAAAGCAACCTGTTACATGACTCTGGTGGATAAGATGCAACAAAAAGCCCATAATTCCAGGACCATCCAGGACTAGATCAGTTAGATTACTGGGATTTACTGCTTGAGGATAATTCAGAGAGAGTACAGTAATTCATCAATCACAGAAAAGTACACTAAATTGATTTTTTGATTTTTGATTTTTTTTTTTATGATGCTTATGTGGCAAACCCTGTCTATCTGGCACCGGAGTGTGACAAAACAAACAGTAAAAATGCTTTGCAAAAATACCCTCCGGCCCAGATCGGCAACCTTTTGTACAGTTTCACATTGTGTGGAGCCAAATGACACTTTTTTTTTGGTCAATGATTCGTGTGTAGATGCTCACCAGTCCTCCGGGTCGCAGTCCCTGAAGCCCTTTGCAAACGGATTACTGGCTATCTTCAGCTGTGTGATCTAAAATGTAGAAGACAACGTTAAATAAACCTCCTCGTCACAGAACGTCATTTCTGTTAAACTCAGATAGGTCTAGATACCTGCTGGTATCGAGCTCAGGAGGTGCAGGTTCACAGCTCAAACTGGTTTACAGTACAAATGAATGACTCAACACACTGCTTAAATGTAAGAGGGCTGGTAAAAACAAAACAAAAAACGACTTTCCTGTGTTGTATATTTATTTCTGCAGTCTTTGGACCTTTCAGAGCCGCAAAGAGTATAATCCATACGGTATGGCTAGCTTGTTTAATATTTATTTATATTCCCATGCAGGTGCTGCGAAGAGTTTTAGGCAACTGACCCGTCATTCATCACGTTTTCAGACTGTCTCACAATATAGTTTACACCGGCTCATGTTTGACACTCCAGAATGAATACAATCCAAACATTTCCAATGACATTAATTACAAGGGTGATTTTATTGAATCAGGTTGCCCACTGAGGTTAAGAATCTCTTTTTTTCAAGAGATACCTGACAGACCAGATAATTAGAAATAAAGCTAAAAAGATATCAACAGCAGAGTCATAATTTATATTTAATATGTTTAGTCAATTCTGCTATTTGGTCTGCAATTCAATTTTTTCCTCAAGGCATCTACTTTTTAAAATAAATTGTAACCCATATATTGGTGCTACACGTATACAAATATTTGAAAATAAGCGGCATAAAATAGCACAGAAAAACCCGTTCTACATGCTTTGCTCTTTTTCCCCCAGCACTGATTATTCTATGGTCACAGGAATATTATTACAGACACGTACAGTCCTTCCTGGTTGCTTATAATGTTGGTAATGTAGGAATTTAAGTTTATTCTACCGTTGCACTCAATAAATCAATGCCCGAAACGTAAATGTAAAAGTCCCGTTGGTGCGTCTGCAAACCGACGCCGACGGGTGAGATGGACAGAAAACAGCAGGGAAAGAGCGCACAAAGGAAAGAGCGCGCAGACATCAGCGACGTGACATTTACGCGCTGTGGTTTGGATGTTGACTATGGAGCAATTGATTGGCGTCGCAGTCAGCTGTGACTAGGGCGAACCGTTAGTGTCCGGTGAAGCGCAGAAATCAGAAACCAGTGTGAGATTTACTCATCTTGTTTTCATGGTGGAAAAATATTTTTATTGCGCGGCTATTAGGCTGTAACCATTTACTATACTGTCTTTATCGTCCGTGTTGCAGATTTACGACAGGCAGCAAAAGTTGGTTGATTTCTTTTCTTTTCTTTTCTAACGAAAATCCCTGTTACGTTCCTAAAGGGAGTCATTATGCGCGTGCTAATAGTGCGTTTAGCGACCTTATCTTAACTCATGGTATTATATTTCCTATGGTATCACTGTAATATTCCTAAAGGGAATAATCATGCGTATGTGTCGAAATACTGAGTTTATAGTTACCTTATCTTAACTTGCTCTTTCTCCTATGGTGTCACTGTAATCTTCCTATATTCTATCATCTATAATATTCTTAAAGGGACTACTTATGTGTGTGTCGTAATATTGAGTTTATAGTAACTTTATATTAACTTTTTCCTATGGTATCAGAGTAATATTCCAATAAGATATTATAGAGTTTATAGTGTTGCCGTGATATTTGTATCCTGTCTATAGTTCTTTTTTCATCTGTGAATAAAGTCAAATAACACCGCTGTCGCGTCATTTAGTGTTCATGCACACCACTTCAGCCTGAACCTGCTCCATGTAAGTCTCAACCCGCCCTGTGACGGCTGCTTACCCGGTGGTTCTGGTACGCCGTGACTGCTGTGAACCGGGTCTCCTCAAAAACAAACGTTTTGTAATTCTCCTCGGCGTATTTCTCGCTGTCTTTGCGGGGGTCCACGTAAACCACGTGGAACCGGGGCTGGTAGCGGTGCATGGAGTTGAGAATGATCTGCAAAGAGAAAGAGCATATATAGCGCAAATAAGTACTGCAGTGCAACAGGCATTATAGTGAATTTCTATGGGAGTCATGGAAAGGTATGGCAACTGCGCCATACCTTAAGACCCAATTAATGGAGAGCAAAGATCAAATACTTGTCGGAATGTATTTGGAAGCCATATCTTTAAAAAAAACAAAAAACAACCAATATTCCCTCTAAGCCGATTGTTTGGCGACCTACGTTTTTATAATTCATCACATTAAATGAATAATAATATAGAAATCAGAATAAGAAACAGTTTTATTGCCAAATATATTTTCACATACAAGGAATTTGACTAGTATAAATGGAGTGGATATAACAGTTTTTTGGTAGCAAATGTTCTTAGATGCAGGGACTTTGCATTATAGCTTGTTAAATGTGCAAGTTAACCGTGTAATGTGAACTTGCAGAGCTGTCCCCTAATACCTGAATGCCTGAGAATAATCAATAGCTCTATTCTCATTTTGAGTGTATGAATACAACACTTGAAACACGATTTAAACACGCTCTGTGCAACAAAAGCTGAAATTAATAGTGAAATATTTGAAAATGAAAAACTTAGTGAAATATTTCAGTGCCTTGCCGCCATTTTTGGAGTATAGCCTATATACAATAGGCCTCCGTGAATTGAAAATAGGCTTTTCGCAAATTTAACAACATATTACCATCACAATATAAAGGCCTCTTACAACACGCATAAGTCTTAATTCATTTTAACAGTTAATAAGCCCGTTTATTGGTACCTGTGTCAATTTGAGGGTAAATTATTGTTCAACCGCTGCGTATACTCCTATAATATTTCTATAGTGTGTCTACGGCACTCGATAGTGAGTTTATAGTGAAATTATCCTACTTTTCTTTTAAAATCTCCTATAATAGTCCTATGATATCCCTATAGGGATTTACTGTGTGTCTGTGGTACTCAATAGTGAGTTTATAGTGAAATTATCCTACTTTTCTTTTAAAATCTCCTATAATAGTCCTATGATATCCCTATAGGGACTTACTGTGTGTCTGTGGTACTCAATAGTGAGTTTATTGTGAAATTATCCTACTTCATGGTATTTTTTTTAATCTCCTATATGGTATCACTATAACATTGCTATGGTGCTCAATAGTGAGTTTATCGTAACCGTATAGTACTTATGGTATTATTTTCTTTTATCTCCTATATAGGGTCTTGATCTATATCTGTGATATTTGTATAGTAGCCTTCTGAAATGTATCCTACTACTATAGTACTTCTTTCTGATCTCTGGTCCTCCAGTCTAGCCGAACTATTGTGTTCAAATCAGGATAATTCTTTAATTATTAGTCTTTAATGCGTGTATATGTCTTATTTCATATCGTGGACTCACATGGCCGTTGTCATCTAGGAGGTTGTTGGTGAGTTTGAGTTTATCAAACGAGACTATCTGCTTCATCCACTGAGCGCCCTTGGCCGGGGAGTCCGGGTGGTAGTGGACCCTACCCGGGGTGGCGGGGTCAGCTTTACCGGCCACCAACCACGAAGAGCTGTGGAAAGCATACCTACAGGACCAAACACACACACACACACACACACACACACACAGACGAATAAACCCACCCAAAATTAGAAGTGTCATTTCTAACTTCGTTCTTTTAGATCTCCGGGGAGTCACTTCAATAAACCAACGTTACAACATTAGAATCCATAAACATATATTAGAAAACATTAGAATCCATTCAGTACATATATAATCAATCATAATCCATGCTAAAATATATATTTACTTACAACATGCAATATATGTTATGTATTGGCATATATGGAAACCACATCTATAAAAACAAAGCTGGTGTGTACATATATATGTACAACATATGGAGGCCAAATATTCTACCTGCATTTATTTACATGGTAGATAAATACAGTTTAAATGCAATATATTTAAACGACACGATATATCATCCAAAAATGAGCTAGAATATAGAATTATGATATTTTGAAATATATTTGCTCACCCCAGAAATATATATACTTAGAATAGCTTACCAGGTTATATTACTGAGAAATACATTTAGTTTTATGTTTAAATATAAAAAAGTGGATATAAGTACTTCGATTGGTTTTACACCCAAAGTTACCTGTATCGTTTGTCGTCTACTGGTAGGAAATCCATTAAGAGCATGTAGTCTGCCATGGGATCCATTCCAAATATTTTCACCTGGAAAGTTGGAAACATCCTCCTGTCGAGGAAGAAAACGGGAGATTAAAGGTTAAATGTTGGCTGGTCGGCATTGCTTTTTGTGGGTGCGCATTTTGTTTACATGTTCCACTTTTTAACGGTGGCTCATTTGAGTGTGTGTGTGTGTGTGTGTGTGTGTGTGTGTGTGTGTGTGTGGTTGTTAAATCGCTTGTTAAACCGACAGAAAATACTGTTGTAGTTATGTGGAATGCGCCAAAGGAGCCAACAAACGAATATTGCCAGAAACATTTCTCAGAAAGCCCACGTGCAGAGAGTGGCCCCGGGCCTATAGAGCGGGTTGTGGCAGCCTGGGGAAGACACGGGACCCGAGCTGTGGAACACTGACGTGATTCCGTGTGTGTGTGTGTGTGTGTGTGTGTGTGTGTGTGCGTAAACGGAGCGGGACGTGGATAAGACCCTGCCTGATCCATACTGAGTGTATGTGTGTGTGTGTGTGGGGGCGCGGCGGTGTTGGGTTTTAGTGTAGCTTTCTAGCTCCACTTCTATAACCCCTGGCCATCCGCTTTCATTTCTCTTCTGCAACTTTGATGAATCCCAGACACATGTAGGCCTACACACACACACAACACACACACAAGCACGCACGCGCGCACGCGCGCGCACAAACGAGAGCGTCACTTGGGTGAGTTGATTTGTAGTGGTTTTTTTTTTAAATCACTACAATAAAGAGCAAATATCAAGAACAAGTTGCCAGAAATGTATATGGAAGCCATTCAGGACTAAGATAATAATTTGGTGACCTGTACTTTTGGTCATCAGTTGTTCTCCTCTTTCTCCTCAGAAATCTAGCGCGTATGATTAATGGGTTTGGACGTTTTGCTGGTAAACGATATGAAGATTTTGCAGGGTTCATAATTGACGAACACGTTTATTTTCCTCTCTCTTCCTCGTCTAGTGGTAAAAAAAAAAAAAAAGTTGAATGGAAAGTGGAGCGATCCGCCGAGCCAGTGAAAGGGATCCTAAAAAAAAGAATCAACGCTCAATTACCGTCAGTGTTGTGGCTAGGTGAGGCTGAAGGAGCCTGCAAAGTGCGGATCCCTCCCCGGTGTCTTGTAGGCATGATAGATCACCTTCCTCCTGTTAGGTAAAACTCAACCTTCACTTTGGGAATGAAATAAATCATTCGCCTGATGTGTGTTTATCTGCCTCGGTACAGCGGCGGTACAGCGTGCCATTAGACACATCACGTCTACTGATTATTGGCTTGGCTTAATAATAATATTGTGATATTTTATCGATCCCAGTAGGGGATCTCTCTTTTCTTTTGTGAGGTTAGAGGTCAGAGCTGGCGGGGAGTCGGTGTCTTGCTCAAGGACACTTCAGCAGGGCGGATGTTAGCCGACAGAGCCGCTTGAACCCTGGTCCTTCTTCTTTCTAACCACTACCCTGCTGCCAAACAACCGCAAATTAAAAAGCGAATGATCCCAAATATCACAGTCGGATTGCAGGTAGTACGCGAGGCCGGACGTGCACAAAATTAGCTTCTATCCTTGTTTCATCTTAAGACTTGCACCAAACCAAAAACAGGCCTATAGTCTAAGTTGTTTCTGACACTATGGAGAGGAAAGGGTGGGAGGCTCCTAATTAGGAAATAATGTCACCCAGTATAAAACGCATGTTTAGCTGCAACAGTGTAGGAATCACACATACATCATGTGTTTTAGTGTTATGTTGGGACTGTCTAAAGGCCTTATAATGGTGCGTAACGGTGCTGCGCAAAACTGAAGAAAAACAGGAAGAAAAGCCCCACAGAATCGGATCAACGTGGTATATTTTATATATTTCTGCTCTTACATCGTCCTCATTATGTCAATTAATTTCCACTAAGCAGGCCTGCACTGCTGTCTCTAATCAAATCGCTTCCAGGAAACCAAATAATAAACATCTCAATGCCTCAATGCAAAGATGAAGTTCGTGCTTTTATTTTTTAGTGTCATTGTTTATTGTTATTATTGTTCATTGCTTATTCCCAATTGTGTTGTATTGAAGGTAATAGTTTCTGTTCAGTATTTTGTTGTTTGCACTGATGGGTTGTTTTCAGTAAATATTTCAAAAGGTGGATAAACTATATGAGGCAAACAACCACGAAGACAAGCAAGAATTAATTCAGATTTTCAGAAAAGCAATCATTTTGTTTTTCTTCTTCTTCTTTAATAAACGACCCTATTCTTGTGCAACTTACATCGACACTGTGATGTATACAATGACTTTCCATCATAAACATTCATATTACATTTATTTAGCCTTTAAAGGTTAAATTAACAAGTGGGTAAAGTGAATTTACTTAAGCGTCTTTGGGTACTTAGAAAAGCGCTATATAAATCCAATGTATTATTATTATTATTATTATTATTATTATTAATAATAATTTAGATGGCCTCCACTTCCCCTGGATATGCCTCAGCAATGTTGCCTCAAAAATACTTCTTTAAAAATCCAACAGCTATAAGTTATGCTTATTTACGCACGGTATGGACTGTAATTATATACTATTTATATACTACACTGTAAGCAGGCCTTGTCCAAACTTGGAATAAACCGATCCAAATCGATCCACTACGCCGCATGAAGACAGTCTTTCCAGCTCGAGGCCTGTGTGTGTTATTCTACTCCTCCACTCACCTGCCAGCCTTCGTGACGATCATCTCCGTCCCCAGTTGATTAAACTCGTCCCATAAAGCTTTCATCTCCAGCTGGACGTTAATGTTGGCCACCTTGGGGTTCTTCTTCACCATGGTCTTGCTGTTCGGCGTGGAGCTGGAAGACGAGGAGGAGCAGTTGGGAGTCCCGGCGTCGCTCGGCTGGGCCTGGCCCGGGTTGGACCCCGGGTAGTTGTAGTTGTGCTGGGCGGCCGGGCACGGCTCGAAGTGGGCTTCATGCTGGCTGTAGGGGTCCCCGGGGGACGGAGAGAGGTGGTAGCCCCCCGGCGTGTTGAGGCTGCTCAGGCTGCTCGTCGTGAAGGCTGCAACATCGCAAAAATGGGACAGCTGCGTCAGCCACGGGCTGGATATGGCTGAAATCATCCCAAAAAACTGGATTTACTAGGTGTACCTTGCACGTTTGGATGAGTTACAACACAAATAGTGAAAAAACAGAAGCGGGGTTCGGCGGTCTCCAAAACGAAGACGTCAGTCGGAAAGGCACTTCGTTCGATTCAAACGTTTCCGTCTCGACTTGTGCGTTTAATCCTCGAGGTTGCATCCACTGCCAGCATACAAGGCTGTCTGCTCTAAAAGCGGGGGCAAAACGCACGACTGGAGGCGAACCGGGTCTACTAAAAATGGTGCCGTTCGCGTAGCCGCTCGGCGCAAAACGAGCTTCGAGTGCGCATAATTTCTGTTTTCGATCGGCTGCGCTCCGAAGTAACTCCAAGCGGCCTCTGTCGTGCGCTACTGCAGTGTGTCAAGCTGCAACCCAGTCTCACTCTCTTATCTGACGCAGAGGGCCTCCCCTTTACGATAAAACCGGTTCTTATTTCTATTTAGATAAGGAACTGCAGGTAATGTTCCTTTCCCTCGTGGGACGAGACTGATTGACACAGCAGTGCGCCCCTTTTTTTTAAACGGGCTTTCCGGCACCCATTTAACTTTTGGATAAGGGTATCGCCCACACCCCCCCTCCTCTCGCCCCCCCAGCTAACAAACAATAGACGCGCTGGCTGGCACAGTGGACTGTAAACGATTTACAAGGTAAACACACGTTGATTTACATGAACAAACAAACAGGCTTGCAGGTGACTGTTGCTTTGTCGTTATTTGACAAATGGCACAGGCGTATGGAGTTGGACATGCACCCCCCCCCCCTCCCCTGAGCTGGATATGTCTATTATGGTCTGTTTTTACCATTACGCACAGAGTACACCCGCCTCCTTCCCAGCTTCGTTTTAATGTATGCGCTCCTGGCCGTGGATTTAAGTTGACTCTGCTGCACGACGCTTCAGGGGTTTGGAGTGGGAAACTTTTTTTTGTTGTTGTTCCACTCTGGCTGCTTTGTATGGATTGACTGTGGCAGAAGTTATTTTCAAAATGATTTCATTCATGCATTCAAAGCAGCACCCCGCGAGTTTTGACGTGGCTTACAAGTACAGATAAGCTGCTTTTTGTGTTACTTCTCTTATAGGGTGAGATCTATACATGCTATAACCGCAGCTCTAATAACACCAAGGGCATCAACAAGCACATTTACCTTCCATTTCACGGGTGACAGTGCTGTAGTGCATTTTAAAGGAACTGTGGCTGTGCAGGTCTGGCTTGTCCAGGCCGGTGCCTTGTTTGTCAAACGCCGCGTTTCCTGCTTGCTCTGCAGCCGAAATCAGAGAGGCAATACTGAAAGCATTCGCCTTTGGAGAGAGGGGACCGCCGTCGTCCATAGGCGAGGGATCGAGTCGGGAAAAGCCGTCCCCGCTCCTCCTACTCCTCCGCTTCCCAACCGCGCAGAAAGAAGGAGAAGGCTGCGCACAATGGAGAGGAACATGCGCCAAAATGGGGCTTTTCACATTCCGCCACCGGCGCTCCTTTGGGTGCGGGAGTTTGGCGAGCTGGCTAGACTTGCTCTCAGAGTATTCCCACGGCTATTTGGAAGACACGAAAACCTCTCCGGTGCCCAGATTCATTTGGTTAAACCTCCCACCCCCTCCCCGCACCAAACACGTCCTCTGGTATCAAAACGTGGTTCATCCACACACGGAGAGAGAGAGTTTCCCGTTCTTTCCCGTCCAGTCGGTGGCGGGGTGGTGTCATCTGAGTCCTGCCTTGAGGAGAAGCGACTACTGCTGAGAGAATGTCAAAAGTGAGAGGAGATCCACGCCTCCCCCGCACCACTATAGGGAGAAAAAAAAAGTGTCTGCGCTCTCCACTGGATGTTTTATTTCAATAAGACCTTGTCAGTCATTTGAATTCAACTTCAACGTCATTGCAATGTCCGGCTTCAAAACGCGCCACTTTTCCCAGTAAATTACAGGCCTATATATGCGTGTGCGCACTTTAGTCGTCCAAGCCCAGATAGCGTTGGTCCGTCCCCGAATTTGCCCGGAACATCAAGCCTCTGCACTGCAAAAAAAAAAAAGAAAAAAGAAAAAAAATGTCCTTCTGAACGAGGCATTTAGTGTAGGATTGAGTCTTTAAATCGCGTTTTCTTTAAAACAAGTGCAAAAGAGTTAATTCCACTGCGTTACAATGTAGTTCCACACATTTTGAGAATTTTCTCGAATCAAGTGGGGAAAAAGAGCCAGATCACTCAAGAAAAAAATACATAAAACATAAAAAAATACATGTGAAACTGAAATTATTTCACTCAATTGGCAGATTTTTTTTCACTTGATCCAAGAAATAATCAGAGTCGATCTTTGACTATGACTTGTACAGATAGTTTTTTCTTTTTTTTTGCAGTGGGTCTTATCGTGAAGTGAACTTGACTACTGGTACTGAAATATCACTGATCGGTCGGCGCACTACAGATGCACTGTATTCACAATAAGCTCAACTATTATTTTACTCATCCATCCATCCATCCATGCAATCTACTGATTTATTTATGTTGAGCACAGCCCTATAAAACTCCCTTTTTCATATCATTTTTACCGGACTCTCCAGGGCCTGGAACGAAACTCAACGCAAAAAAAAAATCCTCTTTTGCGTAATTTCACGCACTTTAATCTCAGATTTACGCAGACTTTTCCTACTTTCTTACCCACAAAGACGCACAGAAACCTTGCCAAGCGCCAACCTCCATCCGTGGAGTCAGTAAACAGAGTACCGGCCACTAAAGAGTGAAAGAATAAACACTCATGGCGCTACAGTGAGGCCGGAGCATGGACTTGACCTCTCCGCTTGAGCCTCCAGCATCGCCCTGGCTCTCAGTTTAAAGAGCGGCAACAAACGTCGTGTTTTGTTTTGCCTGGAGCTGCTGCGATAGCGACTGGATTGAGTCTCATTTACACCGGAGCCATCGAATAAGGTGTGAAAGCAGCAGCGGGCTCCTAATGGGATAAACCAGTTAGAGGATTAGCCCTATTTGTTTTGGATGTTTCTCTCTAGGAGCCAACGAGAATAAATAAACCACATCCGCAATATGTTGATTTTGGCAAATACAAATAGTGTGGATAGATAGATAGATAGATAGATAGATAGATAGATAGATATACAGACAGACAGACAGACAGACAGACAGACAGATAGATAGAAAATAGATACACAGATAGATAGATAGATAGATAGATAGATAGATAGATAGATAGAAAATAGATACACAGATAGATAGATAGATAGATAGATTGATAGATTGATAGATAGATAGGCCAATGGCAATAACTTGTTGGAAACGACTAATTCCAATTACGCACGAACTCTCATAAGCTGACTGTACTCTATTCACCCATGTTTACGCACGAAGTGGGAACCACCCAGGGCCCCCTGCGCACTGATTACTCCGTAAAAGACATCATGCATGGCGCAGTCAAAATCAGTCTAAAACATCGCCAGAGATCATGTATTCCGCCCATGTGTATCCCTGTCTCTTTTTTTTTTTTTTTATCAGATGATGCCAGTGATACCGGCTCACTTCATCATTGCCAAGTCGGAAGCCTCCTTTGTAAATACTCAGGTGATAACAGACAACATACAGGAGCGGATCAGAATGGGAAGAGACTGTGTTGGAATTCGCTCGCAGGCCTCACCGGCGGCCAAAACACACTGGAAGCATTCAGTAGTGCGTTTGCAAGAATAGTCTATATTTTTTAATGAAAAGACTTAACTTAGGTGACATATTTAGAGGAAAAAATACATCTTTAACAACGGGCTACAGTTTAGGGCCCCTTACGAAAACCAACTGTAATCCTATAATACTTTTAAGGAGGGTGCTATACAAAAATCACAGCGTGAGCCCCTATAGGAATATTATAGTGATATCATAGGAGATAAGAAAACATACCATAAAGCACAATATGGTCACAAAACCCCACTGTTGAGTACTACACACACACTATAAGTCCTATAGGAATATTATAGTGGATTTTCGTTATATGGTTATCATAAAGTGAAAAAGTCCCTTACAGTAATATTATAGGAATATTATGGTGATACCATAAGAGGTTAAAAATAATAGTACAATAAGGCCACTATAGACTAATGAGTACCACCCTGTAAGTCCCTATAGGAGTATTATAGACTATAATAATATTATAGGAGGTTACACATAGCATAAGGCACGCTAAGATCACTATAAACTCACTACTGGCGCACCTTAAGTTCCTATAGGAATATTATAGGAATATAGTGCGTTTTCGTTGGGGTCGAAGCAGCTATAAAACGAGCAACGAGAAAATGTCTCCCTGCCAATTCTGGTCCTGTTATTTTGAAACGGGGGGTAGTTGTGACTTTGAAACAAACCTTCTTGCACTACATTTAAAACGTTTAAAACAGTGTCTCCGCCCAGGACTCCCCATAGTTGCCTTGAGGTGCCCGAGAGAAAAGTATTCCCTCTATATCATTTCTCTGCCTGCAGCCTGTTATGCCTGGGCCTACACTTGAACAACAACTCGACAAAGTGGTCTGTACTGATGGACGCAGCAAAGCGCGGGCATATAATCACGTTTCTCTACTAGCTGCTCCACTGTCAACATAAACTTGTATTATTTTATATGAAATATAATTGTATATGTATGTTGTTGTATCTATGAGTATTTCCTCTTTTATTTTAAATCTAATGCTGTGATTGATTTGAAAATTGGAGGAGCCCATAGGAGGGAAAAGCCAGTGGTTTTGAGACTTTCACCATATTTTTATTTTTATTTTGATGTGAATATCCACGCAATCATCCTATGAATTGAAGGGTTAAAGGCACATAGCTGCATATAGCACGTTTATTTGTACCCTGATCGTTTCCATTTCGTTGTTTCGTTTTCTTTGTCAACACTTCCCACATTTACTATGATCAACAGCAGCACTGTTGTCCTCCACTCATCGGCCTAAACTTTTTAGTGGTCTCACTTTGGTAGCTGAGGACACATTAACTAGTGAACCAGTGAAAATGAATATTGGATTGTACATATTTCACATCCGAAAAAAAATCAATGGTTGAGTATTTACAAGTTTCTGACTTCTAAGATAAATATCCACGTCCTGTAATGCGTCAACTTCTATTTTCTGGTTTATTTATTTGGCAAGCTTGCTCGTATCCCCGCAGCTTTGTCTCCGAAATGCACTATGAGACTTTATAACAGGTTATAAGAATGCGTGTTGGTCCAATATAGAAGGGACTGTGGACTGAAGTGCCATTTTGGTGCGCGTTTTTACGCACTGCAGCATAAACGCGCGCATGATCATTATTTTTTAGTATGTGAAGTAAACAAATGTCATAAACAGACCTACATGATTGTAATTTGATGTTAATTTGTAATTTGATGTTCTTTACACATTTTAATACAACGGATCCCCATGGCACCGACCAAAGCGCTCCGTGGCCAATTTTATCCCCGTTATTTGACGTTTACAAGCGCGCGAGAGAGGTTTGTGTGCTCCCTCGTCGAGGAAAAGGGCCTGTGTGGTCCTGCTTGTCCTGTTGTGGTAACATGATAAATCACTAAACCAAAGACTCCCGCCCATGCCCCATTAAATAGCACAGATCTCGTAAACGTCAAGCTACGCTCTCTGTTGTTTTTGTGTTATTATTAAACACATAGATGTGATTAAGTCATCGGTATATCTCACACACACATATAAAACACCCCTTACCCACCATACAACCTGCTTCTATCACTCCCGCTTGTGTTTTAGATGCGATTTGTGCGTTTTTGCTTATTTCTAATTAAAAATAACAATTACGCGCACAGATCAGAAATTAAATCATAGGGTTTATCCAATAAAACAATGATTTTCACATTCACGTTGCGTGACTGGAGCTGTGGGGACCGAGGCGGCGCACTCCGTGTATTAAACCCTATCCTATCTAAATATTAGTCTAAATCCCTGAATAAGAAGGAGAGGAAGTGAGCAGTTGACCGCTGACAGCTGAGGGCCCGGGGTGTCCCGACTCTCCGCAGGGCTTTGGGGAATGCACGGATATACCCTGCAGGGTATATCCGTGCATTCCATGTAGTGGTAAATAAAACGGAGGGTAAAAGCATCACTTCCAGTCGGTGATCGTTACGGGGCAAAACAACCCCCCAAATGACACTTATTTTATCAGAAAAAGAGGTATTCTGTTTTCCTTTAAAAAAAACAAAAAAAAACAATATCTTCACATTCTACACATCTACACATCTACACATCTACACATTAAAAAAGTAATAAGTAAGTAATAAATAAGTCATATAATAAATTATATTCTGCAAATACAAAAGTTGGGGTAAAGTGAGTTTAGATGTTTAAATGTTGTCTTACTTAAAAAAAAAAAAATACAAGAGCAAGTCATGATGGTTCTTCTATAATAGTATAATTCTGTTACGTAGTATAGTACAAAGATTCTTCAGTTGCAATTTTTTAGATGACACTAACGAAGAATCTCTAATATTCTTATAATATTCCTATAGGGTCTTATTGTGCGTCTATGGTACTCAATAGTGATTTTATAGTGACCTTATTGTACTTTATAGTATTTTTATGGTATCGCTATAATATTCCTATAGTCGCCTTTAGTTTTTCTGTGATTTTTGCGACCTATAGTGTCCTGTTAAAGTTTATTATGGGATTGCTATATGGTTCTTTTTCGCAAGGGAGGACGAGGATAGAGGATAGAAACAGTTTAGTTGTTCTTCTGAACGAATGTTAAACGAAACTTTACTAACCCTTAAACTTTACTAACCCTTAGCGTGTGCAAACTGTTTTTGCAGGTGCAAGCAGTGTACTGTCTTCAATGTAGCATCAGTTAGTCATTTTGTCGGTTGGTTAAATTTGTGAATGCTTTCATTCACTCCTTACGGTAAAAAAACCTCCCCCCCCCCCAGAAAAATGAAACTTCAAATTCACAGCGCAAATAAATCCTAATTACAGTTTTCAATAAAAACGTCCAAACATTTTACCACCGGTGATGAATATTTGGTCGCTGTCTATCATTATTTGCTTTCCCTTATCGTAATTTACACATTCTTTCTGTGATCTGTCATTAAGTGGTTAGTTGGACATTTTCAAGCCTTTTCCGTGGAGCTGGTCGTTTTCCATGCAAATAGAATGAGGCGATTTTGCAAATTCCAAAAAAAAAAAAAAAGGTTATCGAAGGGTGTGTGGCCTACACTGCATGCTGATGTGGAAACATTGGTGGGGTAATTACAGCGTACATTGTGTGTGTGTGTGTGTGTGTGTGTGTGTGTGTGTGTGTGTGTTACAGGTGTTTGCAGATGTCCATTCTCCTACAACCCTTCACTCATGCGTAAAGGTGACCACACTATAGTAATCCTATAATAATACATTTGGGAAGAACACTGTGTAAAATATCACAGCAAAGCTACAAGTTCCTATAGGAATATTATAGGAATATTATAGTATATTATAGTGACACCATTAAGTCGCATAAGATCACTTGAAATCTCGGTATAGTGAGTACCATAGAAATACTATAAGTCACTATAAGAATATTATAGGAATATTATAGTGATACCATTAAGTCGGATAAGATCACTTGAAATCTCGGTAGTGAGTACCATAGAAATACTATAAGTCACTGGGAATATTATAGTGATACCATAGGAGATAAATACCATTAAGTCGGATAAGATCACTCTATTCTCACTAGTGAGTACCATAGACATACTATAGGAATATTATAGGGATTTTTCTTTAGAGGCAGCCAACAGGTGGTCAGGCCTATAGGTGCATGATCTGTGGTGTCAATTATATTTTCGATACTGGGGAGACATATTCACATACATACTTTTCTATATTCCTATATAGCATACAGTAATAATATCATATAATATCCTGGAATGTCTCTTTCTGACTATTTCTAGAAAAAAACCAGGCTAAACCCATTTCCTTGTTGGCATATATATATGTCGCTTTCCTGTCCAGCCCTGTTCTCTTTGTATTTTGGGGGTCATGATAAAAAGGACACGCACATAAAAACACAATGGAAATGAACACAATGGCCGACCAAAGGTGAAAATCATTATTCCCTAGTGTCTGTCTGAGGCAAATTCCAACACAGATTCCCACACGAACAAATTGGGGAAAGATGGGCTAGAATTCATATTTCAGTTTTTATTCATTTTAAAGGCACACACACACATGTACAACCCATACTTGTGTCATCAAAATGACAAATTGCCATGACTCATCTTGTGCATCATACTGGACTATTGCTATTATGCTGTAGCAAAAATCTCTGACCATCATGGTGACTGTTTTGTCTCTTTGGGTTGGTTTGTCATCGTGTTTTAGTCAACACGTTGAAATGAAAGTGAAATATGATCATCTTTTTTTTCTTTCGTAGCACTGTGGTGAATCATACTGAATGCTGAATGAATGAATGAAAACCAAGTTCTTCCACCAAGTTTTTAGTGGCTGAAGCTCCTTTTACCCTCTGAGCTTCGACGGCTTCACTTCCTCCATACTTGGTTCTGTTTGTCCAGAGAGAGAGAGAGGGAGAGAAAGACAGAAAGACAAAAAGAAAGACATCATTTTCCCTCCTCCGCCCAGTTCTCTGGGAAGATGTGTGCCACCGCTGTTTGTTTATTTTGGGAAGGAAGGTCCTCTCTCCACATGTCTTTACAGAGTTAACAAATATAGGCCTGACAGCTGCCAACTGTGCCCTTCAACACGTCTGTGCAGCCTGGGCCGAGGCAGGTCTCTCCTCAGCACTCTCCTCTCACCGGCATGGCTCTCCTGAAGCCACACTGAGAGAGAGATTGAGAGAGAGAGAGAGAGAGAGAGAGAGAGAGAGGGGTACCAGGAGTTATCACCCAACAAACAACAATAGGGTGGAATATGATGATGATGAAAAATCAAGATGATGGCGTGTTGCTTTTCATCAGGAGTGTGTACAGTGCATGGTGTAGGAAATGGCAATGCATGCACGTGTGTGTGCACGTGCACGGCTGTATGGTTACAGGTAGATGTTCATGAAGTTGAATTTCTCATGGTGTTACACAGAGAGAGAGAGAGAGAGAGAGAGAGAGAGAGCAAAAACAACTTGGAATGTCTGTATGGGAGTTGGCTTGGGTTGGGGGGGGGGGGGGGGGGGGGGGGGTTGGGGGGGTCAGATCCCTTTTCAAAATCACTTCTTCTCTTTCCCTCCCACCTTTGTTTTAAAACTGGGAAGCTTTTAGCTTTTGAAAAGTATCCTTTTCCTATCTGCGGCAAACCGGCCCCAGTCGTCATCACCTCGCCTCTCCCCGCAGTCCTATTGGAGCGCCGGTAAATAGCTGGCATTCCTGCCACAAAGGGCCGATGATGTGGGCCCGGGGCCTCAGTGATCTGCCCAAATTAATTAAGGCCTTTCTTCTCCCCCGAGCGAGGCTCCGCGGCCTTTTGTCTCTCTAATACGCCTTAAGCCCGGTATTAAACGCAAGGGCAAGAGTCTATGCTCATTACGAATCCGTCACTGCCTGCTTTGCGCTTCTCGGCTCGGCCCGCCATCCTAAAGAGGCTTTAATGTAGCAGGTGTCTGGGTCTTTCCCCTTGCCTCCTCCTTATCTGCCATCCCTCCCTTGCTCCCCACTGGCTCGGTATTTATTTGAATATGAGAAGGTCTGCTTGTTATTTCTGGCAGAGGGGGGGCTCACGGCTGAGACACTGGAAGCTCAACCCCCACCACCCAGTCCTTCCATCCATCCATCCATCGCTCCATCCTGATCCTGGCTAGTTCGCTCCTCTGCTCTCATCGACCTGGACCACAGCCTCGTCTCTGCAGACCCCTACTCAGTGCGTGTCCCACTTAGCTCCTTTTCCTCCCCCTTGCATTCCTCAGGCTAGCATTAATTAATAATACTGTTTTAACGGTGTCGCGTCCAAGTCGGCGCGCTTGCCAAAGCCTGCTCCTTTCCTTCCAAAAACCCAGTTGAGTGAATATTTCCTTTAAAGTCACTCCAGTCTGTAAAATGCACCTTTCAGGGGGCCGATCCTCCTCCATTTTTGGCCCGCCCGCTTCGTCCCTTTGGCCCATCTGAAGCGAGGCTCGGACCCCAAGGGAAGGTAAGCCGATGCTCCTCCGATCCGCCCCAATGTGAAAGGCAGAGGGGTGTTTATGGGGATTTTAACGTGGCGATTCGTTCTGTGACCACAGGACCAGCGATCCCTTCTTACCAGCAGCAGGAAGTGGATAACATGTCCATTAGAGGGGCCCCCACACCGACCCCAGACAGTGAAATTAGGGGATCAGAGGCGTGCAGAGATTTGACCTTGAGGAATGTCAATACCACACCCACGCCTGGAAGTGCACAGCAGAGGAGACAGGAAAATGAGCTACAATATGGCTTTTTGTTTGGGCATACAGGAGATTTGATGACGGGCAGAGGGGGGGGGGGGGATATTGGGCTTTCCTGTGCTCCTCTTCCACAGCGGCCAAGATGAAGGAGCAGGAAGTCACATGGGAGGTAAACAATGTGGAGAACGGGGCCGATACCAAGGCCTGAAATTTACACCCCCTCACCCCCATCGGTGTGGCCCAGGGCCAGCCGATAATGGACATGGCGCCCACCAAAACACCCCGCTTCCATGTTGCACACATTTCTCCGCCTTACAAAATGTCCTGCAGATTGGGGTTGTGTGGTTCTTTTTCTTGGATCAGCCGTATCTCAGGTCTTAGGCTGCGGTTCAGGTCACAGCTCTCGCTCTGTGGCTTCTTGTCTTCTCGGTTGGACGGGGGGATCCGTCAAAAGTCGGCCTCAACCAATCGGAGCGAGCGCTGGGCCGTCCGATACTGATTACAACAATTCATCATGTCGGGGCGCTCCCTGCCACCACATGTTTGTTTTGATCTCTTCCCCACCAGCCTGGTGACAGTGAAAGATGAGGGACCATGTGGCCAGGCCAGCACCGTGGAAACCAGCACCACAAGCAGCGGTGGGACCAGGCTCCCAGCACAGAGCTCTGCCCGCAGGCCCAGAGCCCCAGCCCCGGAGCCCCAGCCCCGGAGCTCCAGCCCCGGAGCTCCAGCCCCGGAGCTCCAGCAAGAGCGAGCTCAGTGGGACGTGAGGGTGATCTGGCCGGCTGGCTAATTGCAGGCCCAAAAGTGTAACATTAGGTGATGGGGGGGATTAAGGCATGTTGACTTGTGTTCACTGGGGGGGCTAAACTGACACTCTTGTTCCCCCAGAACGGACAGTTCCTGAAACCCCCCGGAGGTCTGGGTCACATTAAGGGAGTACTGTGTGGCCTGCGAAGACAGACCACATGACCAGCTCCTCTAAAACAAGCACTGCTGTGTCCATAATGTCAAACACTTCCTCCATCTGCATCCATTAGCCAGCTCTTGTGGCGGCGGGGTACATTTGAGAGCCAAAGGAAAACAAAGGATCCAGAGATTACATGCCCCATGTATAATGAAAAAGTTCCCTGGCCTATTGTACTCAGTCAGCCACACAATTGACTCAAGGAATCTATTCATTTCAGAGATACTGATAAGCTTTTTATCTCGAATGAAATAGAATCGAATTTTGTTTTATACTTGGAAATGAAAGAGATGAACAATTGAGGATATTAATATACATTTTTTCAATCATACACTATTTTTTGTTCCTAAAATTTCTGGCTAAATCTGAAGTTTACCATTTGTTATGGATTTTGAAAATGACCTTGTTAAATTCAGTTTTTCAAAATAATGTTTAATAAAAAGTTATTCAGTATAGAAAAAAATGTCTGATATTAAAATTATATACTGTCCGTGTGTATTAAGAAAAAAATTTAATCAAATGAAATGTATCAATTTCAGATAATTTCATATTTATGTTTCTTAATGAAACACTTGGGGGTGTTTTTCATGTATTTTTCATTTATTAAGCTAAATTCTGTATATCATAAAACATAGACTACCAGTATTTTGGCATTGCCCAGCTACACCGAGGGAAGTTAAGTTTAATAACAAAAAGCTGAACCAACTGAATTCATTTGTAGCAAAAAAAAAATTACCATACAGCTTCTAGAGTTATTAGTTTTGTAACACAAAACATAGAAAACAGGTAACAGTGGAATAAGGATTTACCTGTATAAAACAAATATAAAGTAAGTCTACATATAAACACACACAAGCATACAGCATACACACATACAGCAATGTGCTAAATCATGTTTAATTTAGTTGAAAATAGAAAAAAATACTTTTATAGAAATATATATTTTGCCTTTAAACAATTAAATACATATTGATCCAATTCTTAATTAATGCAATTGGTATCAAAGAAATATTTGAATGCCAATCAGAACATAATGTTGATATTGTTATTGTTGATAAAGCTCTTTGCTTTGCTCTTTGCATGAAGTAGAAAGTGTGTGTAAAAGGTTTTATTTTGAAACATGGATGAGCTATGATACATAATCCCAGTCTGGACAAGCTTAGAAAACAACAAGACACTGACTAGGTTGTGATGCATCGATGTATTCAAGTTATTTTCATCACCAATCTTTCCAGGTAAATGAGTCAGTGCTAGAGACACTCTCTCTCTCTGTCTGTGTCATCTGAGTCATATTGACCAGCTAGGTTTTTTTTGCAGGTCACCTATTTCCTTGAATGATGTGTTTCCCATAGTTATGGATACCTTTATTTTTATTCCTGTCAGTCCTATCTCGCCCGTTCTTCCATATAGGTATTCCAGAGGCCCCCATCGTCCTCTCCTCTCACTGTAAAATATGGGTGGACCCTCTGACAGACGAACCAAGCAACACAGACAGGCAGAAATCCTTCTCGGTCATGCGTGTTGTAGCAACCTCCCATGTGGCTCGGGCAGAAAAGGCCCTAAACACTGGAATGAATTGGATTTGAGGAAGAAAAAAAAAAGGCCCCTCTGTTTGGGTCTGATTTCTCAGCTCATTAATCTTGACTGTATTCTTACAGTGTGTCTCGCTGGCTGGCATATTTTCAGCCGGCTTGAATGTAATGATATTTATTACAACATGTCCTCGCTTGCTCGTACGTCTCTTACCGTATCTGACATCATTGTCCTAGATACCGAGTCGTGTTTACATATATGACTAAGAGGAAGGGGGTTGGTCATCACCTTTTTTTTTCTTTTTTTTTCTTTTTCAAGCTGTGTGTGTTTTTCATTTTTCATTTTATTTTATTTAACCTTTGTTTAAATCCCCTTTAAAACCTAACATAATCCCTCGAGCAGCACTGTGGCCAACATGAAAGTTGCAGACAAACAATAAGCAAAAGTACAATCATGCATACGTTGCATTTTGTTTGTTTTTTACCAGCAGCATCAAAGGCCAGGCATAAAGAAATACACAATTAAATAAAATATATCTTAAAAAATATAGACAGCTTGTTATTGAGTCTGCATGGCATTTCAAAAGCACTAGTTGTTATGTATGCCTGGATGTATTTGGGCTTATATTATTATAACCAGGGGACAATCTGAGACAAACAGTACATGCACACCATTTATAAAATCATGCTCCAATCTTTTTTTTTTTTTAAGTGTGCCAACGTTCAAGTGCAATAATCCAGCAGTTCTCCCTGCACGGGTTGTGAATAGGAACCACTTCCACCTCTCTTCCATTTTAGCTTCTGGGCCATGCTGAGCGCTGTGTAGCAGGTAAAGGGAGCTTTGAGGCTGGATGGACAGTGTGTGTGTGTGTGTGTGTGTGTGTGTGTGTGTGTGTGTGTGTGTGTGTGTGCCTCTGCTGCAGGACTTGGAAAAAGCTGCAGCTCCCCTGTGTGGTTCTCCAGTGTAAGAGCACCATGGCACCGCAGGGGGAGAGGTGGGCATTCGGGTATCAGGATATTGTAACCTGCACAGCTCCCCCAGCCGGGGCTAGGGGTTTCACTCCTGGCTGGCGCCACCTACGTTAAAACGTGCGCACTCACAGTTCAGTGTACCTGGATGGAAGTGTCAACTATGCACGGCGCTACAGGAACATCGCCGGTCATGCGCAGTGGTACTCCAATACTTTGCAGGCAAAGTATGAAGCAATGTTTTCCCCTGCATGCTTGACTCTCGGCCTGTTGTTGAAAACACACCTAGAAAAGACTCTGTCATCGCCTGCCTATGATATGACATATGACGACACCCCCCCAACACACACACACACACACACACACACACACACACACACACACACACACACACACACACACACACGCACCTCTCTCCTCTCACAGGAATTACTGGAGCTGAAAACAATTACTCAAATTCTTGTTGCCACTATCCACGTCTTTCAAGTTCCTGTGATTTTTTTAACAAACATGACATTCACACTCTTCCTCCACACACACACACACACACACACACCCTGACACGCACTCACACATGCATGTGGAAGCTGAAATACCTCCTTACACACACACACACATCAAGTTATTTGGCTGGAGGCTCTTTGGTTCAAGTTGATGTTTAGGGTGTGCTGTGATGTTTGCTCGGCTTCAGAGGCCGTCTGATCCAGGATCAGGTGTCTGCATCCGTATCAGATGGCTGGGTGGAGTGGAAGGGGCTCGGGATGGCATGTGCCCTCTCTGGACACTGGCCACTTCACCACACACCCCCCACCCCCACACCCTCCAAATATTTACCTGACACGTCTCCGTGGGTGGCGGACCATCCAGAGAAACATAGACACACACAGATGCACGCTGATGGATTCAGGCACACAGGCACACACACGCTGGGGTTCGACTGATGTGTGTTTTTGAAGCCCGATATTTTTGGGATTGAAGCTGCCAATAGCCATTATTTTATGCCAGTGTTCAATATCTTTAATTTTTTTTACCATGTTCATGCCACAAATTCAAAGTGTTTTCCCAGAATTGTATTCTTGTCAGGGTGGAAAAGCCTCTGAAACAGCATTTAGACCATCATGAAGCTGTCAGTTGAAACCCTGGACAATAATAATGAAACATATTGGTGCGTAATCTGATCAAAATGGGGGTTGAGGTTGAGGGCTTCCCATAAACTTTTTAATAAAAGGTCAATATTGGCTAGATATATCGGTCTAATCTGACACACACACGGCACACACACACATGCACACACATGGCGACAGATAAATGCATGCTCACACACACATTGCGCGCACACTCACAAACCACTCAAGGCCATTCCCGTGTCAAGCCTCATTGCCGTCGACGCTTTGAGGTCGCCACCGGCCTGTTTACTGATGCAAATTAACCGGTGGCCGGCCTGCAGAGGAGCAGTGAGCGTGGAAGTCTTCTTGGGTGGTGGGTCCCCCCCCCCCCCCCCAGTCAATCCCCCCTCTGCTCCTCTGTCCACCCCCCCCCCCGTAAAGGAATGCTCTGAGCCGGGCTCACCTGGTAGAAAGGCCCGGTTAAGTTAAAACTACACCGCTGGCCCGTTACAGCTTACTTGGCTGATATGGTGCACGTTCTACTGCTGCTGTGCCGGTTCCCCCCATTGGCTAGATTCTTCTTCAAATTCTATTTTTCTTATGCTGTATCCTATTATTATTTCGCAGCACAAGTGACCTAATTTCCCCTCTGGGATAATTCAAGTATCGTCTTGTCTTATGTGAAGGTGTAGTATGCTGACACTACATGAGATGAGATGGTCGTTGTAGCTTGACGCTAACCTCAGGTAACCTCGTTGGTAAGGCCCGATCCAGAATTCGTTTACATTTTTACGTATATTCACATAGTTGAAAAGTTTGACTTGAAAATTAACTTTCTTTACTTTTATTGTGAAATTCCTGTCTATGCATCACATGCTCTACAATGAGCGTGAAAAGTTTGACTTTGAAAACAGAAAATTAACTTTCTTTACTTTTATTGTGAAATTCCTGTCTATGCATTACATGCTGCACAATGAGTGTGAAAAAATGATCTTCAATTGAGTTTATCTAGACAACACCAACGCTAGCAGTGGGGTGAGTGATGCTCCTACCACCCTGCAGCTCCATGTTGGGCCTTTAGCTGTGTTTTCATTACTATGTTTCAGTTTGATTCTATTTTTTAACCTTTATCGAGGAAAAGCATGGCAGAGTACTCTTTTTTTCACACCACTGGTGATATAATAACTGTCGAATGACATAGAAACTTGCCAAAATGTAATAAAATGTCCCTCAAAATGTAATTGCCAGCTAATATAATAAGATCTTCAGATTGTAATCATTTAAAAATCCCTTATCATGTAATAATTGAGAGTTAATGCAATAACGTGTAGCAGGAAGGAATGACTACAATATCAGGTTTTATTCTATTTTTGACTAACTTTGAGGGACATTTTGAGATGTTTTTACATTCTTAGTTGCTAAACCTATGGGGGAACTTCTGCTTTGTGCCTACAATGCTGAAACATTGTCATCCATTGCATTTTCAGGTGTTTTGTCCCAGCAGAAAGCTGCCCTCCGACATCACGTAACAAGACTAAACTGGGCTCAGTCCACAGGGATCCCTGCTGCCTGCTCGCTGGTGCAGCTTTCAATGGTGAGAACGCTTAACTCCACCTTTTCCCACTTACTTTCCCAGCCGTCTTCAGCTGCATTGTGTGTGTGTGTGTGTGTGTGTGTGTGTGCGCATGTGTGTGTGTGTGGACGACGAACGCACCTATGTGTTTGTACGCATGTGTCGCGTGCGCTTGATGAAATGATGAAAGCAACTGTATTTGTGCATGCACGTGTTTTGTGTTAGGCTACCCCTTTCTGATCATGATCTCTCTCTGTGTGTGTGTGTGTGTGTGTGTGTGTGTGTGCAGCTGTGTTGTGATGGAAAAGCAAGCTAGCGTTCAGTTGAAACGTTGGGAAAGTCAGAAATCACTGATGTACTGGACGTTGGGCTCGATCAGGGGGATTTCTGTGTTTTGGATCCAGGATGAGCTCAACATGCAGCAGAAGCTTCTTCTCATCATGTCACACACACACACACACACACACACACACACACACACACACACACACACACACACACACACACACACATTTTGTGGAGGTGGAGGCGGTGAAGGTTTCTGCATCTGCATGAGTGTGTGTGTGGGTGGGGGAGAGTTTGCTTTGAAGCCAGGTCATTACTGTGGATGGGGATTATCTGCCCCCCTGCCCCCCACTACTACTGCCACTGCCGTCCGTCGCCCCCCCCCCCCCCCCCCTCCCCCCCCCCCGACAGCTTGTGACAGCCGTCACTGTCAGTCAATGGCTGTGTGTATGTGTGTGTGTGTGTGTGTGTGTGCAGGGGGGCTGTTTGCGTTGGGGTGGGTAGAGTAAACAGGGTTCAGGTTACCTCTCAAGGCTTTTCCATATCATTCATTCCAATTTAAATGTGGAAAAATATCACATGGGTGACGGGGGGTGGGGGGGGGTTGCATTGCTCAGTAGCACAAGATCAAGTACAAAGCGGTCAGTTCAGATGAAATGCAACATGTTACGTACAGTTTTAATATGTAGCTGTGATGGTTTGAAATGGGTGGAAGGGTGGAAGATGTTAGCTCACTTTTGCCTCCCTGTACTTTTCCCAAATGTATCACACTGAGGCACACACACACACACACACACACACATACACACACACACACACACACACACACACACACACACACAAAAACACACACACACACACACACACACACACAGCCATATTTGTCCACTTTGAGTTTTCTAAGGTTTTCAAATCTCATTATTTAAAGTAATTATCTGCAATATTTTCATATATGATTTTGCTATTCTTTAAATTATATATAAAGATATATATATATATATTGATATAGCACATTATTAATATTATTAACCTATTAACCTATAACCAGTGAAAGCTTTTACATTTGCTGTTCTAAACACCCGGTGTCTGCTAGGTCTTTCCTGGGAAAAATCCTCTGGAGAAAGGAAGTGATGCGTTTTACATTTCCTGCAGCAGCAACAGCGGTTTGTTGGGAATAAACAGAAGAAGAACTGGGTAGTTAGCATGAGCAGCGATAGCCAGAAAGCGCCACCTACAGAAAGCGCCACCTACAGAAAGACGTCACAGTACTGGACACACTGTTTGATTGACAGGTGATCTCTGGGAAGATCCCTGTGAGATATATGTGATACATGTGCTAAAATGTGCAGAATAACATGAAGGAGATGCAGGACGCAGGTATTTTATGCAATCAGACATTGAGTTAGTTTATCAAATGAACGCCTGTCCCCAATAACAGTAGTGTCTTGATTTTTTAAACCTTTATTTACTCAGGGATGGTTGACTGTGTGTGCATTCTCTTCTTGAAGCCGCATTTGCACACACACACACACTCACATGCACACACACGTACAGTACACACACACACACACACACATGCTGATTGCCTGCAGGGATTGGCTTGGCTTGGCTGTGTGATGTGCCTTCCTTTCTTGAACGTACCACATTCCTCAGCGCTCACTGCTGGAGGAAGACAGAGGGCCCTAGTTTCATTTGGTTGATTGACCATGATTTGGTCACGAAATTACCAAAAATCTCTTGGTCACGCCCAAGTGCGCTATAGTGCCGTGAACTTAACGTGCATCAGCAAGTTGATTCACAAAAATTTCCCCACGGTGCCA
Source organism: Hoplostethus atlanticus (assembly GCA_034670405.1). Taxonomy (NCBI): domain Eukaryota; kingdom Metazoa; phylum Chordata; class Actinopteri; order Trachichthyiformes; family Trachichthyidae; genus Hoplostethus; species Hoplostethus atlanticus. Next base: position 1,381,769 of record JAXDDX010000055.1, on the reverse strand, counting down.
CTGACAGTTTCGTAATGGATGAGGTGAGTCCAGACCGGCTAAGCCTAAAAAATCTTCCAAAAGGAAACTGATGTCCTGGTCCGGCGAGGTGCAAGGCGTGAGTTAACTCCACCCCAAACATGCTGCCAAGGGCTGACAATGTCCTTTTTGAGCTTTTCCACCCTGACAAGAACACAATTCTGCAGACAACGCTGAATGCTTGTCATTTTAAAATATGTTTTGGCATGAAAATGTTCAAAGCTTCAATCCAAAAGTATCAGTACTGCCCTTCAAAAACCCAAATGAGTCGAACCCTACATAAAAAGGGGTTTATCTGATCTCATTTCACTTCCCTTTTCTCTCTATCTTTCTCTCTCTCTGTTTCCCTCTTTCTCTCTCTCTGTCTGTCTCCCGCCCACCTTCTCCCCCCCCCCCCCCCCCCCGCCTCTCTCTCTCAGTTGATTTATCCCCTGTTCTGTTTTCCCTGGACCACATGGCCCGGCAGTTTGCCCTAGCCCCACTCATCCAGAACCGATGTCATTCAGATCCAGTTAAATAAATGGCCCTATAAATTTCCTCCAATAATAAGCCAGGGTGCTGCTGGAATGTGTGGCGGCTCGTTGGGGACGTGACGGGACGGGACGGGGGTGGGGGTGGGGGGTCCATGTAACCCCGGGACCCAGACAGCTTTGGGCCAGTGTGAGAAAGCCAGGATGCTGTGCAGATGATGTGTGTGTGTGTGTGCTTGTTAAAGCGGGGGCCGGGTTAAGGGGAGGGGTTGGTTGGTTTTGCTCGCTGGGAGCCGCAGCAGGGGTGGGTGGGAGATTCCAGGCCCCTGTCTGCTCCGTACCTGGAACGAGACCTCGGGGACACTTAAACTCAGCCCACCCAGAGAAAGAGACAGCAATCAGGCCTCCGCCAGACCTAAGGCCAGTGTGTGCGTGTGTGTGTGTGTGTGTGTGTGTGTGTGTGTACAAATGTATGTGAGTGGGTTGAGAGGAGCGAGGTAATGCCAGGGCAGTCCAGCAACTAATCCCTGGGATCCTCTGCCCTCTACACCCTGTCTGATTGGTCATTTATAACAACAATAAAAATAACAATAACAATAACAATAGCAATAGCAATAGCAATAACAACAATAACAAGAACAAGAACAAGAACAAGAACAAGAACAAGAACAAGAACAATAGCAATAGCAATAACAATAATAGCAATAACCTTTATTTACACTCATCAAAGCAGTGCAACAAAGTGCTTTACAACATAAATGAAAATGTAAGCAATAATACAAATGTGAAACATGAACAAATGAATAAATAAAGTGTGTGTGTGAGACCTAGCTGGAAATATATTGCTTCTATCACGTGGAAAGCCTGTAATTCAAGGTCTGGTGTTTTTCTTTTATTTCTTTAGCTTGAATTTAAAGTTGAAATGGTTCTTTATGTGGTGAGTATCTTTCAGGGGTCTGGACGTAACTCATTTAATGATAACCCCCTTTGTTGACAATTTGAAAATATGTCTGTTTTCTGGTGGCACGTCAAAACCTGCATCATCACTTGACCTTTGACTTTAGCGTCCAATCCATGAAGCAGACCATTTTACAGAGGGTGAATTCTACTGTCTGGGCCCTTTTTTCCTTTTTTTTCCTTTTTCTTTTTCGCTCGGTCTGGCCGCTCTGTTTAACCTTCGTCTGATTTATTGTCCCAGCAGCCGGTTGGCAGTGCATGAGAAAGCTGTCGTACCCGCACACCATCCCGACGGTTAGGGTCTCTGTGGGAAACAGGAAAGCT
>JAXDDX010000055.1:1247500-1375000 GCA_034670405.1 Hoplostethus atlanticus | reverse complement strand
TTTCACAGGACCAGGAGCACCCTAGGGTGCAAACACTGTTCTCTCAAGATGATAAAGCCCCCATACACACCGCTACACAACTTCAGCTGCAGTGTACTAGTTCAAGTAAATGTGTAACAGTACTTGATCTCTCTGTACGAGTTATGTGTATGGATTTAAACCTCTCCTCTGCTCTGGTGTTGGCTGAGGTTATTGATCTACAGCCTGAGCAGGGGTGGGGTGAGAATCGAGGGATTTGGATGTTAATCGCGCGATCATTGAAAGTAACGCCGCTGTAACATCCAGAGGTCCCAGTGTGTGTGGTGAGAGTTTGATATACACTCTGGGTCCAGGCGTAGCTGTGATTCATGGCTACACACACACACACACACACACACACACACACACACACACACACTCCATAGCTGTACTGCTCTGTTCAGCACTGAGCTCTAACAGCCACACTAGACCTCACCATAAATTACTGATCATTTGAAGTGACATTGGTGAGCCTGTCTGTTTCGTGTGTGTGTGTGTGTGTGTAAAAATCGGCGAAAGAGTGATTTACGAGGGGCCCCGCGCAGCATCATTTCTCCAGCGTTTAAAAAGACAGTTTGCTAATACTCAATGAGTCCTGGAGGATTTTTACAATCAAGCAGAGCTCATAAATCAGCCTCAGCACTAATGGCCCAGTTATCTTTAACCTGTGGTGACGAGACGTGTTTCAGAACAGGATGTGTAGACGCTTTGGAGAACAAGAATAATGTCTCACATAGACACACACACACACACAGACACAGACACACACTTCCTTACCTGGCAGGGTGGTGACCATCTTTCCACCTGCAGGACCAGGGTTCAAGCACCCCGTGTCAGCCTGCTGAAGTGCTCTTGAGCAAGACACCGACTCCCTACCACCTCCAGGGGTTCTGACCCTGACCTCTGACCTCTGACATCCCTTTCCAATGTCTGTTGATTGAAGCTGCTGATAGCCAATAGTCAATAGAAAGTAGTATTCAGCGTTTCCCGGAGATTTTTATTCTTGGATAAAGTCTGTGAAAAATCTGTGAAATCAATTCAGGTTACGGGCTTCCCATAGACCAGTGCAGTATTGATCCATTTAACATCGCAGTCAAACAAACTGCATCATACCCATCATATCTGAGGTGAAGGACATTGATTGGCTGATATCCAGTTATCAATATAAAGCCAACAGAGGCCTGATATATAGGTGTACTCTACTGTACAACCTTTCAATTTGATTGTTGGTGTGATTTTTAGAATGAAGAACGAAACACAAGTTGCTGGTAGAGCCGGCAAACCAGTTCTACCTGCATTCGGCTCGTCGGCTGGCGTTAATTGCCCACAATGCACCAGCAAAGCTAATAAATCATAGTCTTAAGACGTTCATAGTGTGCTTTTGCAGGGGAATTATATTCAGAGGTAATTGGGTAACACGCACTCTGACTAATTGCGCTGGGGCCTCTGCGGCTGACGTGCGCCCGGAGACGCGCCGATCGTCGTGTTTCCTATTTTACAGCATGTTTCTCTTTGTGTCGCTGAACCACCTCCCCGCTCAGCAGGAGGGGAGAGGAGCGAAGAGGGAAACGCCGGCACTTGTCGTAACTCGCCACATCCAATAAAAGAGACAACTAAAACAAGCTGGTTTCCTGGAGTGAAGAACCACCACCAACGGCGTCTGTTGGTCCTTCATCTGTGTACAGGAACGGGATTGCACCCGACAAAGACAGTGTGTATTTGTGCACGTGCACTGCAAAAAAATGCCCATCTTAGTAAGAAGCCATTTAGTCTCAAATTCAGTCTTAAAATCGTAATTTGTAAGTGATCGTAAGTGAATGATTTTCACTTGTTTTAAGACAAATGCAATTTTAAAACTCAATCCTAGATTACATGAGTTAGTTAATATTGATATTTTATGTGGCGTGTTGACAGCGCCTGTCATGAAAATATCATAAATTAACTTTAAAACTTATTATGTCATTATCGTATTACATTGTTTCTTCCTCCTTTCAGTTTACATGTAATTGTATTTTATTTTATTTTATTTTATTTTATTTTATTTTATTTTATTTGTTTAGTTATTTGTCTGTAATATATGTATGTTGTATGTATGGAAAACCCCAATAAGAAGATTGTTAAAAACATATTCTATTTGTTGTTCATCTGAATGAATGTGCACCAACCAGTCTCAGCGTTGAGGCCTTATGCACCAACTGTGTTTTCTTCATGTTTACCAAATGTCTGGTTGTTGGAGTCTCTATTCAGGGTAATACCAGGGATCTACAGGTGCTACCATTTCAGCACCATATGCTGCAAAAACTAAAATGCACCCTGCTGAGAAAACTGAAAAGTGATCACCTATCTAAGTTAAGATTCTGTCTACAATAGTCATTCTTAGAGATTTTTCTAATTGGGATCATTTCTACTGAATTCAATTATGGTGAGCTTTAACCTAAACTGCACCGCTGGTCTGTGGGGTTTCACCTCCCCTTCCAGAGGTTAACCCCATGTCCTGTGTGACCCCAAAGGATGCAGTGGAGGATTTTTGCAAGGGGTTCCTCTCTGTGTGTTTAAGACCCCCCCACCCCTCCTCCCATCATCTCAGAGGGTCCAGCCAAGCCTGGCAGCCCCTCAAAGACGCCCCTTCTTTCACCCCCGCGCCCCTGGGGAGAGCGGCCCCCAACATTTATGCAAAGTCAATAAGCCCTAATAGTAGGATCGGGTTACAAGCCAAATTCTTCTTGAACCCATTAACAACTGTAGTTAATTATAAGTCAGGGGCAGGAGTGTGTGTGTGTGTGTGTGTGTGTGTGTGTGTTGGGGGGGCATTAGAGAAAGTGTGTGAATGAGAACAGAGGACAGCAAAGTTACATCACACACACACGTACACACACGGCCTTTTTTTTTTTTTTTTAAGCAGACCTCCCAGACTAAATCTCTTCTTCATTGGTCTTTGTGGCAGGGCTTTGCTCTAATGAAGCAGAGGATCAGAGCAGTGACTCATGCATTTTCAGACCAATGTTCCTGTGCTTTTCCGTCTAGATCTTTCTGCCCTCTAGGTATACTTTTGGACAGCTGAGTGCACAGTCGTCTAAAAATAAAGCTAAAATATGAGGAAGTGGCAAAAACAGGTTCATTGGGCGAAGGGTGGCAGGTTGCGCGTGTAGCACCTAACCCCTACGTATGTGTGTGTGTGTGTGTGTATGGGTATTGAAAGGTAACACTGGCTCAATACTGGGTGGGTCATATTTGTCCTTGTAAAATATGCTGGTACAAAACGCTGCCATTTGCTCGATATTGGCTGTGAAGATCGATCTGTCAAAGTCTGCTGGCTAAATTTCCACATTGGCAGCCAGATGTATAATTTTGATGGTTTTACATTTGTTTTTGTTTTTTCTAATCTTGTCTTGAAATCAAGCCCTAAAGATAGATTCGTATCGCTTTACAGACAGGAAGACGAGCCCGCTTGCCAATTTTCCCCACAACTCTTTCCACTCCTTAACAAGTCAGAGCATGGCCGCGGCCGCGCAGCCTCACTAGCTGCTGCTATATCGGCTACGGTTAGACCAATGGATTGTTTTTTTTTGTTCATTTAGTCACGAGCCGGGGGTTCCGTCCGGAATTAGGATTCTCAAAATAGAAAAAACTTGAATAGAAATGGCAAACTTTGATAAGATTTGCTCAAGATTGTAAAAAAAAAAGTCGGCAAATGGGGGGGGTGGGGGTGGGGGGGGGGGGGGTGGAGGGGAGTCAGGGGTGAGTTAGCGGGAAGAGACGAGACAGTGACAGTGGGGTGAGCAGAGGGGCCATCGGGTCTTGTGGCCCTAAGCCCACTTTATTGAATTCTCTGTTGTCTTTATGAAGGCCGGGCTAAGACAGGACCAGCAGGTGCCAGTCTCAAGTAGGGTGGGTGCGTTGGGGTGGGTGGGGGGGCGGGGGGGCATTAGGATGTCCCCTTTGACCCCAGAGGGAGCCTGGACAGCTGCAGTGTCTGTAGAGGGGGACAGACAGGGTGTTTTCAGGTCAAGACCATGGATATAGATAGATAGATAGATAGATAGATAGATAGATAGATAGATAGATAGATAGATGGAACAGTCCAAGTGAAAGCAAGCCTGAAACAAAAGTCTGTTGTTTTAATGTTTTAAAGGAGGACACTGAGCTGGCTAGGCTGATCTCGTCAGGGCAGGTTGTTCCAGAACGGCTGATGAAGTACAAGGTGCACCACCTGAGTTTAGCTGGCTCAGCCCTCCGCTAGATCCCCGGCCCCCGGAGGAAGGGGAAAGTGAAGAAGTCGGGGAGCGAGAGAGAGTTTGTGGATGTGTTTATTAAGGAATCCCTGGGCAACAGCAGAGCGAATCACTGGCTCCGGGCTCTGCTTGCCTCTCTCTCTCTCTCTCTCTCTCTAATTCACTCTCTTTCTACCTCTCTCAACCTTCTGCATTCTCCTCGCCCACCCTGCTCCCTTTTTTCCAGCTGTGGAGGAGGAAAACCCCTATCCAGTCAGCCAGTCGGCCGACCAGTCTGCTCCACAGAGGGCCCTGCCAATCACCGTCCAGCACTGCACGCTGCTGAGTTTTTCCACTGCACGAGTACCATGATGTACCAATTTGCACATGGCCAATGTTTTTGGTTTGATGCAGCTGATGTTAGATGGTTTTGTGCTGTTATTCAGCATCTTTTTTCATGCATACTGATCAAAGCGAAGCATTAGAAGTAGGGTTAGACAGAAATATCGCCTCAGTCTGGTGAGGGAGAACCTCCATCATATTAGAGTTGGACAACATGACTGGCCAATATCTGATTTTCAAAATATCGGCCCGATATATCAGTCCAACCCCTGGAATACTTTAGTCCTGCCGTTTGACCACAACCACACGAGTTTAGGTGCCTCACCAATGCAATTCTTGTGCACTTGTACTAAACTGAGCACAAAACAATGGAAACATACCAGACATACCTGCTCCAGTGTACCGCAAGTGGCGCTTACGCAGTGGAAAAACCAGTGAGGCTCCCACTCAACCACAGACTCCATGTGAATATCATGCATGTGACATTGTTGTGTGAGACGTGAGACGTGCAATATCCCATACCAAGATCACAATCCATTTGAAATAATTTTAATCCGTCAAGTCTAAAGATAAGTCTCGATTCATCACGTCTTCTGATTCAACTTTGAGCCTGTTTGCACATTTACATGTGCAAACAGGCTCGTAAATGTGTGTGCACATTTATTGGTGTACTTCTACATGTTTTCTTAACCTTTATTTGTCAAGGGAAGGTTTGCTGAGCACACATGCTTTACTTCAACAACGTCCTGTTTCACATGCCTATAATTACACAATGGGAGGTCCCCTGTACAATCGCAGCCACTGAGTGGCTCCAATGGAGCAGTTGGTGGTAAAGTGCCTTGCTCAACGGCAGGTCGATGGTATTTGTTGAGGGAAGGGAGGGGGATATTTCGGATTCACATTCGAACGTTTCTCTTCAACCCCACTACCTTCTCGTCGCTAGCTTCTCTAACTGCTGCTGTTGTGTCATCATGGGTAATGCATGACAGGCCCGGTTCTAGACTGCTTTGTTTGGGGGGGCAATCAAAGCTTTTTATTCATATGACAGTATGTTGTACTGCAATCTACATGCATCTAGTTTTGTAGAGTATTCCAGCTACAGCCGTGACCGATACCAGCTTGGAGCAAGCAGAACCGCTACACAGAATTACTTGAGATGGTGCACTATTACTTAAACCACTAGGGTCAGATTCAGCAGCAGTACCGCTGACTGCGCGGTGTTGGTGCGAAGTGGGTGGGGAAGGTGTGCTGCTTGAACCGGAGACTTGATGTGAGGAACCTAGTCGCTTTTTTATAAAGTCACTAAATGTAGTGACAAGGTCGCCAAGTTGGTTGATGATGATGAATAGAATGTAAAATTGTTCACCAATCATCACCAATCACCCGCTTATTTCCTTAGCGAATGCCAGACGGTTTGCGTGTCAGCGGTTTCAGACTGTTTGGGTAGTGGAGCCCACAAACATGATGATACTCCATAAAGGCCATAAAGTGTACTCTCAAGTTTTTCTCTACAAGCTAGTCTCTCAAGTGTGACAGGCTGTGACAAACGCACTGTAAAAAACAACAAACTTTTCAAGTTTTATACTGTCAACATAACCAATCAGAAATCAGGACAATTTGAATTTGTTGATGCTCCCACAGCACACAGTTACGGCCAAGACACTACAGGATGTGTGATTTGTAAACTGAATTAATGTGATTGCTGGTTTCAAAACGTGCAGAACACAACCAACCATTAGGTGGGCAGAGCTAAAATTTGGGTGGGCAATGCCCACCTCTGCCCACTTCTAGATTTTGCAATTAATTCTTTCCCGTAGGTCACCATCTGATACATTCTTGGCTGACAAGTAAACTTCCAGGCTCTTTATTCATCCTCCATCTTTGCAGGGGTTTTTTTGTTTTGGAACTGTACATTATATATTTTACGTCAAACGTCTAACGCAAATTTGAGAAAGCTCGTTAGGTATTAGTTATTGCACCATAGGAGCTAAGCTGAGTCTTAGGCCTGTTAATATGTGTTCTCCACAAGGACACGAGTATATCAACTTGGCTTTCTTGTATTTAATAATCGCCTCTGGGTGAGTTAGCAACTCGCTGGTGAAAATGCCACAATGTTCAGCAATGAGGTAATAACTACAGACAGAAGGAGCACATGAAAAATGTTGAGATGTCGCCACTGGCAACCGGTAAAGTCTGGACATGGCCAAAACAATGACCATATTGTCAGCACTGCCCACAGTCTAGCTCTGTTTGCCTTGACTAGTCCTCATGTGTGTTTTTGTATGTGTGTGTAACTAACAGGAGCATGACACAGTTGTGTGCCTAGTATTAAGCGGTGTCCATTGTAGTCATATATATGACTGTACACAATGAAAAGCTGGCCTCTTGGCGGAATGCAGTAGACAGCTAAGCATTTGTGATGTGTGAAATAGACGGATGACTGTAAATCTGACGATTAGCTGTGCAAACGCTGAGATGCGTCACTTCTGCCGAGACCGAGGTGGAAATCCTGCAGGAATGCGGCCTGCAAAGGAGTTACACCTAAATGCTCACAGACATATACATACACACACGCTCACACAAGTATAAAAAGGGAACATACACATTCTGCACATAAAAAGAATACATGCATACAATTTGACATCTTGTCTATTTGCAAAATAGTAATACTTTCAAGCTATCATTATTTTCGGATTATCAAGCATCGAATTGAATGTTTTTCCTCCTCAAAACGGATCGGTTGTGCTTTTGGTACACCCTGCCAAGAACTTGTCATTCAAATAGTTCATAAATATACAGTGTGCAGTCTATACAGTACCTGTGCAGAGGACATCTGAAACCATACGCAACGTAACTCTAGAAATATGAGCCGGGAGTAATACGTGGCCTTAGGAAAGTATCCATTGATTGAGTGATGTCATATTTAACGTTTCGCAATTGACTAGTCTTACTAGCTGCATCTGTGCATCGTGATGGGATGTGATGGGTGTGTGAGGTATCGCTTATAGGAGATGAGTGACAACACGTGTGGACCGTGCTCTCCCTCACTTTCAATTGCACACTTTCAATTGTGTGATTTTATTGTGAAGGGATACATTCTGGGAGACTGAGAAATCCTCCCAGTTCCAATCACCATCACTATGATAAAGTATTTTCCAAAACTCTAATCTCACTTACAATACATATATATATATACAAACAATACTTTCAATGGGACTTGTTTACAGATAATCATTTCATCCAGTGTAAGATGTCAATTTACACCGGGCACAGCTTCACAGTCACAACTATCAAAAAGATCAACAGCGCTTGTAAATGGAACAAAGGAGAAAGTGTAATAGCAAGGCTTTAATTCATCCCTCAATCTTTCCATCTCTTCTTCTGTCTCCTAAGCTGGAGGTGTGCAGTGGCATGCACGCCGTGAGAAATCAGGCCTTGGCGATCGGCCAAGCCAGCCGCCGTCAAACAAAGAATTGATGCACAGCCCTCTGGGCCTTCCCTCCCCCTCTTTACACCGACTAGTATGAAAGCAATGCAGCCAGGATAGATTACACGTCTTCCTTAAAACCTCACCCTGTCTCTGCCAACTGGGGTAAAAACATGGGGGTGGGGGGCGTTCGTGATAAGAAAATGCTTTGCAAGAAACATTGATACATTTCTTCTAATATCTTTTCATATATTTAGTGTGAATTTTTTTATTTTATATTGTATTTTTGACCTTTGCTTTTTACAATACTTGCTTTTATTCTTGTTTTTGTTCATTGTAATGCACCAAAACACCAAGTCAAATTCCTTGTATGCGAAAACATACTTGGAAATAAACCTGATTCTGATACGCCGCTAAACATCGTTCCCTGTAGGAGCACAAAGTCCTCTGCTTCGAAATGACAATTTGGATGAATGTTATTTTATAGGGGTGACAAATTGCAGGTATCTCTTGTGGCTTTAGGTGAGAGTTTCCCCGGCGGCTTGCCAACTGGCTGAGTCGGATCTGGGGCTTTGACTGACTGCTGCACCTGACCGTGTACAATCCCTCAGCTCGGCTCCGCTCGTCGCCAAATGATTGCAGCCCAACCAATGAACGCTGGTCCGCGCTGAAGACGTCCCACCCATTTGGGCATTTTTATCCAATGATGAGGGTTGTTGAGAAACCGTGTCCAACCACCCATTTCTCTTCCTTCCAATAAGCCCCTTTAATCAGATGATGAATGATGTGGCATCTCCCAACAGGCTGGCCACACACACAAGCCTACTATCTGGGATTTATAGATTTAAAAGCAGCGGTGGTGGGTTATTTTTTTGCACAGCCTGATATTTCGCCGCTGCAGTATCCGCAGAATCTGGTTTTCCTTTAATGTTACAGGGAGTTTCCTTTGAGGCATACACAGCTGTACCTTGAGTTTGTTGGTATTCTCATTTGGCAGGTACAGCTTAGTAGAGTCTAAAGTTACAATCTCCTTGACTGTCTGTCCATCCACCATCAGCAGACGCCTTTGCTTTGCCTGTCCATAAAACCACGCTTTTATTTTCCTAAATGGTACTTTAGACACAAAAAAGGATGGCAGAAATCACATTTTGCAGCATCAAGCATTCAGATTTTCATGTGAAATCAGCACAAAAAAATGAAAGATGTGTCTGCAGATTCTGTTAAGGCCTAAAACCACTCATCTTATGTGTCAAAATAAAATGTAAGTAAAAGAAGATTTGATTTTTTCTTTTAATCCTCAAGAAGAGGGAAAAGTACCAACCTTCATAAGAACTCCCTATAAAGTATAGCATGTGTGTGTTTCAGCGTGCGTGCACGTGCATACGCGAGTGCACGTGGGCAGCCATAATTAGTTACTTTCCACCTCTGTTTTGTGTTTTTTTTCTTCTAATTCGAGCCAAACCGCAGGGCTCCCTAATCCTGCTGGTTCAGACACGCCGCTGTAAGCAGAATATGATTTGTGATTTGGGAAGCAAGTGGGTGTTGAACCCACCACACGCCTCTCTGCCATCGCTTCCCGCTTGGGCGGGACAAGTGCTCATCCTCTCTCTCTCTCTCTCTTTTCTCTCTCTCTCTCTCTCTCTCTCTCTCTCTCTCGCTCATATGCACACACCAAACAAACAAACACAGCGATGTCTTGAGCCCAGCTGTGTGTAACGTGTGCACCAGAGATGTTCATGTCTGGCTTGCCTGCTAATTGCCTGTGGGGCTCTTCTCAATGCAACGCTACTCCTTAGCGGACCACCCACGGAGAGGCGAGGGTGCATTCATCTCCATTTCAATAAAGCATGTCATTATCTTCTCGCCTGTGATGTGCCACCGCACCACTAAAAGATAAACGCTGTAATAACATCTAAGACGGCGCGGGGGGGGTGGGGGGGAAGGTGATTGATGCCGCTAGCTTCACTGGATACACGCTAATGTGTTTTTTTGAAAGGTTTAGGTACGAGACGGTGCTGCGGTGTCGTTTAGCCTCCGCTAACTTTAGGATGTATTTACACTGAGAAAAAAAAAACTCGCCCCGGGTCCTGGTCCTGCCGGTTTTTTAACGGCCGCAGGGGAGGATTTTGGCGGGGGGGGGGGGGGTAACGCACCATTGGGAGTAGGTGGCGCTTGATGCTGGAAAAGCTGCTGCCGAGCGTGAGCAGACTTCCCTCCTCCTCCTCGGACCAAATCCCTCTTTGGCCACGGGCTCTCCCCCCTGTGCCAAGGCCTGCTGCGAGGGGGCCTGAGTTAAACCAACAACTGGGCCAGTTGATGAAAGGGGCGAGCAGCAGGGGGGGGAGGGCTGCCATGAACTCGGGGTCATCCCGCAATCCTGATGACTCTATCCCTGGGTCGCCTTTCACTGGCACATATACACCGCTGCAGCATAAACTGCGCCGTGGGGTGCTGATGCTCTTTGAACAGTGCTGTGCTTTGAACACTGCTGCCGTGCTACGCCGGCTCGGCACATAAACACTGCACACTGTGTACTGTGTAGTTACAGTATGAGTAGGTACTGGTGAGAACTGTGGAAATTACAGCAAATTCAATTAGCGGGAAATAGTAAAGTATTTTTCTTTTCGTGTGTGCGTGTGTGTGTACTCTGCAGCGATCGGCCGCCAGAAATTGAAGATGAGCCCTCCAACCCTTTATGTGGAAATCTCGTTTGTCTCGTTTTTCAATTTTTGTGACGCGTGTCAAAAGGCAAGACGGATGTGGCTCCTCGTCGAGGCGTCACTGACCCAGAACTCAACTGTCAACTGTAAGAAACCAGGGTGGGGTTGGGCAATGTGAGGCCCTTTTGTCTAGCGGATACAGTATGACACGAAGGCGTTTTGTCGTCCATCCAAGGTGGGGGCGGGGAGGGCTTTCTTATAGTCGAGACAAAGAAAGGCACAGCAGCCCCGTCAAAAAAAACAAAAAAACTCTCATAGTCTCGGTGTTGCAATGTTTCTCGCAGTGACGGGCGCATGCAAGAAAATGTAAAGTGACCACCCAAGGTTGAGAACATAGCTGCAGGGAATCGTGCGGCTCGAATCTGTGCTCCTGACACGTCCCTGCAGCGGAGGCTGGATGACTTCCTGAAGATAAGACCCGAGTGTTCCTGCAAACCGCCGTAAAAGAAATAAATCATGTAAAAACAATGATTTTTTTTTTTTTTTTTAATGGCACGTTGGCGCTTAGCTTCTCAAGGCTCCCATTCGCTCATGTGATTCCAATGAAAGCAGCAGAAACAAACACGAGCCTCGTACCGGGGACGTGCTATTTGTTTTCCTTCGAGCGCACCACATTTCGCTCTGCTCCGCGGGACGCGAGGCGTGACAGATTATACATATGATTTTATTTCTCCGATCGGAGGCTCTTTCTTTCTTTTTCTTTTTTCTTTTTTCTTTTTTGCATATGGAGCTCATCAAAGACGAACGGCTTGTTAATGCCAGGCTTGCTCAGCTGGAAAGCTGTTTTCGAGTGCTAGGCCGTTGCAGAAACACAATGTAATGAAACACCAGCCAGCGTCTCTCCTTCTTTGAGCCTCAGAGCCCCCCCCCCATTCACAAAGAACTCCAATCTTTAAAAAGCTTTTACTTGTGGAGCGGAGCACAGTAAAGCTTCTTAGAGCGTAGGTCTGCATAACTATTGCGCAGATAAGGATCAGGAGCTTTGCGGCGTTAGCGTTGGAGATGACCCTGCTGGCCCTCAGTCAACCTGAGCACACAGACCGAAGTGTCTCGCTTTGCTCCCAGACATGTTTTAAGGCTGGAAACTCTCCGCCGCTGCATCCCGGTGGTCCCCTATTTAGCCCCTGGAGGCCAGTGTGCTTGTGCGGCCCCCGACCGAGGCGCATTGTCCTTGGGTAGGGTAGTGCTTGCGTATCCCGTGCCCTAACCAGCTGTCTCATTGAAACACTTACAGTGGAGTTGATTTGTGCACCAGGAAACATTAAGAGGGGGAAAGTGTGTTTGCACGGGAATATGGTTATTGTAGGAATGCCGGCATTGGGGGGGAAGGCTGGGGTGGGGGGGGGGGGTGCAGGGGAAAGTCAAAACACAGAGCATGTGTGCAGCTGCATCCTGGTGCAGTCCACCATTGTGCTGTACTTGTAGGCTGCTGCAATCTGTTGATGCGACTGATGGGGATAACTGCCTTGTTGACAGAGGATGAGGCCGAGCGTGACCTGCTGTAAATACAAAAGTGCTTTCTGATCACACACACACACACACACGCAAGCTTGCACGTGCACATTTAAATACATAGCCTGCACACACACACACACAAACACCCACACGCGTACTGAGTAGGTGACCCCTTGTTTGTACTAGTTGAATCATGGGAATGGTGTGTTTTGGATTCACACAAAGAGCTCTTCCGAGTAGCTTTACTGATTCGCTGATCATATTACAGTGCAGTAGTCAGACAGAGACGCACTGGAACAGGCCCCCGAACAGCAGGAGGAAAATCAAAACACGGCAGACTGACATTTCCCTGGCTGCTCCCAACCCTTTGTCTCACACACACACACACACACACACACACACACACACACACACACACACATATATATATACAATACGCACTCCAAAACGCAATGTGCACGGATACATAAACCCACTTGAATATTTTTGTATACATGCTCAAGTATGCATCGTGCATGGCGAACAGCAACAAAAACAAATACACACTCGCACACACTCAAACATGTGCCATGGCTGAAAACATACACACACACAGACACACACACAAAAACACATTGTAGGTGGATACACACCGCATGCATAGACACACATTCACACACACTCAAATATGGGTTGTCTACAAGCTCACACACACACACACACACACACACACACACACACACACAGAGGATGGAAGTTCACTGTGTTAATGTGTCCAAATTGGAATCATCTAATACGATCTGCACGGCAATCTAGGGAGGAAATGTAGTGTGGAGGAACATATAGCCACGGGCCTTTGAAATGTTTCTCAAGGAAACTCATGGCAAGATTGTGTGTGTTTCGCCAATTTAAACACATTACCGCGACTGCTGTCGGAGCTCCCGCGAGGGCCCCCCCTGCAAGTTTATCCAAACATATTATGTGTACAGAAAAACACTGACATCATTATCATAGAATCTCACTCGGGTGTGTGTGTGTGTGTGTGTGTGTGTGTGTGGTAGGGGGGGGGGAAATTGCATTCACTCGTCACTCCAACGCAGCAGCTACGATCCTCTTACACAGGTAGCACTTCTTTCTGCTTTCCTGGACAGTGAAGACTGGATAGTTTTGCCTGAGGGCAGCCAAATGGTTTCCTTGTTTGCCCTCTCTCTCTCTCTCTCTCTCTCTCTCTCTCTCTCTCTCTCTCTCTCTCTCTCACGCTGTTCATTTGAATATTTCTCAGCTGACGCATGACAGCGCAGTCATTCATGTTCACTCGCAACAATTTAATGGTATATATATCACCCGCCTGGATTATTGACAGCCCCTGCCACTAAGGGTGTAATTAATCAGGACGGAGCCATGCCACGCCACTGACAGCTGTGATGGATCGGGGGGAAGTTGCTCAAGCTAACCGGGGGTTTGTCAGGTCAAAGCCGTGGCTGTCATTCAGAATGCATGAAAAGAGACCGCGATAATGCACTGTACCTGGGTTGATTGATCACGTGCGGTAACGGCTATTTTCTGTTGTCTGGTCTGGAATGGTGCGAGGACTTTTTGTGTTTGTCTTGTCGTGGGAGAGAGAAACACAGGTAAGAGTGGAGGAATGCCACCGCCGCCGGTGTTTGCTCTGTCTCCCTTGGCCGGGCGTTTCGTGAATCTCAGCGTCGAGAGTTACGCAAATGCTCAATGAACTTGGCACCGCGCTCCAGACTCATTCGTCATTTCCCCCTTTTTTCAATCGCACTGAGGTTATATTGCAGCGTACAGATGTAAACACGCAAGCCAGGCACGTTCAAAAATATCACCTTTCCTTCTCTCCCCCTCCTCCTCCTCCCCTCCTCCTCTCCACTTGTCAGAAAAATAGCTTTTATTTTCCCCCTCCGCTTTACATTTCTTTTCCCATTCGCCTTTTATTTACGCTCGCTGTAATTTATGGTGCTATTTTTTCACGATGGAGGTGGTGCTGGGTGCCGAGGCGGGAGGCGGAGGGACGTGTCTGCTCTGCGGTTCCCTGCCAAAGTTAACAAGGAGCTGAGCTATCACACCATCTGCCTGTCTGTGATCTGTGACTCACACTTTTCTGGACTGCGGCCAGCGCCTTACCTGCCTGCCGGCTCGCCTCCTCGCCTGATAATGGGCACGCACGCTAAATCACTTCAGAGGGAAGCAGCTGAGATAAGCATATTTCCCATCCAGGAAAGGATGGGGCAAACAATATGGCTGTGTTCGGGCGGCAGGGTGGCCCGGTGGTGAGAGAGACCCTGGTTCACGTCCCCTGGATGTATCCTCGAGCAAGTGCTTGAATCCCTACCAGCTCCAGGGGTGCTGTTCTGCAGCTGACCTTGACCCCTGACCTCCCTGGAGGGGGGGGGGGGAGAGAAATTCCCTATGGGGATCAATAAAGTATCACATAAAGGTTTGCTGGTGGATCAAATTGTCAGATGAACCTACTGCCATGTGATGTAAGCTCATGTCAATGTGACCTTAAAGGTTCAGGATTTTCACCTTTACTCTCAAAATCCTTTCAAACTCTATTACTCGGGGTATATGAGATATTGAAGCTCCCCTTTAAGAAGCCTGGTGTCTGAGGGATCTCTGAGGCTTGCACAGAGGAGCAATTGAATCATGCCTTAGCCCAGCTGGTTTCACTCCCCCTCCCTTTTCCCACTAAATTTAACTGCCCTCCCATAACCTGGAAATTCACACTGGAGTAATAAACGCAATCGCTCAAACATGAGCACGAATTAGCCTTAGATGTAGTTAAACATGTCTGGTCAGGTTCAGGCTACAACCATAAAGGCCTGAGCCAGGTTTAGTTTAGTAGAAAGTTATTCCCTTCCTCAGAGTCAGAAGCCTGCAGAAACCTAAGATCTGAATCTGCGATATCAGCAGGTGCAAAATCTCGAGCTGCTCCGTTGACAATGAATTGTGAGAGATGGTAGAGATGGCTGTAGCACCCATGGGTTCCAGGGCTTAATGGCACATTTTCTAGTTAACACTGCAATACACTACAATGAGTAAAGCTCATTTGGGTATAAAACTCAAAAGTTCATCAACCTCAACAGACAGTACTGATTGGATGATTGGGATAGCATATGAATTAAAGTATTTCACTTAAACTAAAGTTTCCTTTCTTCAGTTTCCTTCCTTTTGATGATTAGAACAGACCTCATCCCTTTAGCAAGGGTAGAAGTAATCAATTACATTTACAGTACTATGTCTTTACTGTAATTAGTAGCTTATTGTGCACTTTTTTAGCATTAATTTAAATTTTACTTAAGTATGTTATGACTGAAATATTACATTGTAATATTTACATTTTAAATTGCGTTGATTTCGCAACACATTTTCTCAACTTTACGTTAGCATAAATGCTATCAGATACAGTATGATTTGTTTGTGTTATCCTGGCTGTTGTCTAGCTAGTGGCTAGCCAGTTGGATAGCTAATGTTTGTTTTTTTATCACTTTGAAAGCTGACATGAATTTCAGAATGTTACTTTTAGAGCACTAAACATGTGCAATATCAAAAGTACATTCATACAGAGTAAATAATGTTCAGTTGATAACTGGAGGAAAGATTCATGCTAGCTATAGCACATAAGCTAACAAATCCATAAACTTTTGTGTTGATTCATGCTTTACTTTTATGTACTTTTTCTTCAAATAAGAGAACCTATTTTACTGTACATAAAGATACTAACTCTACTTCTACTTGAGCCGGATATTTTGGTATTCTTTCCATTCGTTCCTTGCTCTTCACCAGCCCACGACGTCAGACCCTTTTTTCCCATGGAGCGAGAGAGGCCGCAGGCTGACATGAAAGCCAAGGTCTGGATGACAGTGCACGTGCTCCTGCCATGCCTCGCTTTGTTCTACCCTCTCTACCTCCAATCCTTCACACCATTGGCTGTCAATGGTGAGGTCAGCGGACGACCTCACCGCGACGCTGCAAGCCTTATAAATGGACGCGTGGACTCGGGCCGCGGTGGAAACGCACGCCTCGGGGATAAATTCAGCTGAAATTCGGAGAATGATCAAAGATGGCATTGTAGATAATTAATGATTTCTCTTTTTCTTCGCTGGAAAGAAAAGCACCCCCCCCTCCTCCTTCTCCCTCACCACAGCTGACCAACATTAGTAATAAATTCCTCATGGTTTGACAACATGTTGGGTGGACTCTCTGGCTTAGGCTCAGCACTGTATAGCCTCCTTATTGTCCCATAGGTTTTACATTACAGTTGGGATTGGGTAAGTCCCAGAGAGCTCAGGATCCCACGTCACTCTCTCTCTCTCTCACACGCACGCACACACACACACACACACACACACACACACTTCTCCCCCCTTTTTGTGGGCTTTGAGCAATGCTCTAGGTCAGAAAAAGCGACCTACAAATCCAGCCTGTTAGGGGAAGAAATACAGGCTGCTGTCGCATTAGCGTTGCAGCGTTGTTTGTGTCATGATTACATGTCGACGCATGTTTTCCTCCGCTGAGTGTTTCCTCGCGTCTGCACTCCAGCTGCCAAGTACACAATTCTGTAAATGTCATTGTGAAATAAGTCGATATACGGCAACGAATAAATCGAATTGTGCGTTTTGTGGCTTTTATTTGTTTCTTTATCCTTTTGTATTACATCATTTTGTATTATGTGTCTAAAGATGATGAACAGGAAGGCGTGGGCAGGGCATCTTACCGGATTGGCTGGCAGTATTTATTGCTTCAATGTACAGTGTGTCATCATTCTTCTTGAAGGCGAGGTTGAGGTATTGGAAGGTTTCAGGAACATCACAGTTCGATGGGAGGGGGTTTTGGGGCGGTAGGTATGCGGAAAGTTGGTACAGTACACTGTCAGAAAAAAAAACCTTGATTTGTACCTCTAGGGGTACAATGGCTTGTCACTGGGGCAGTACCCTCTAAAGGTACACCCGTTGTACCCCTGACATGGGTACTTATTTGGACCCTTATAGTTTGTACCTTTAGGGGAGCAATTATGTACCTCTGGTGACAAATTTGTACTTCAATGTGTGGTACAAAAATATACCTTTTAAAATGGAACAAATTTGGCCTTTTAAGGGTACTGCCCCAGTGACAAGCCCTTTGTACCTTAATAGTGGCAAATGTGTACCTGTAAGTGACAGTTTCATTAAAGACAGTCATAAAAAATTACTTCTGACAGAATTTATTGATATATCTTCAAACACAATGTTTGACAGTAACATACAAACTATCATCCACAGAATAAGTGTCAAGGGCCTGGAAGTCTAGTTCTTCCCCTGGAGTCAACAAAGTCCATTCTGCATCAACTTTGACACTATGCATGAAAGTGAGAGTGATATGACACAGGAATCAACATTTTACCACAAAGAAGCCACATAGTGTTTATGTTGAAAATGTACTTGATTTGCCAAAATAGCGGAATTTTCTCAGATTGCAATAGATCCACTATAAATACATCTTTAACAGCATACCTGACATTGTCAATATTTACTTCTGAGACATGCTGAATGGCCTCGCCGTTAAAATCTACATTTCCAATGTTATTTACAGTTAAAGCTTGCTGCAGTTCTAATGGCAAAGATGAAAATGGAGTAGTTACACTTTTCCCAGAGACCTTTTCAAATTCATCCAAAATGTTCTGTGGTGAAAACTCCCAGCATTGTTTCATCTAGTGCCTATTACTAAGAGTGGTGGCTATATTAATAAAGTTCCTACTATTTCTGGCAACATCTTATTATATATAATATTGGTGCTTGCCCTCAAATCTCATGCACCATAGGCTACGCAAAGGCCCATACATTGACATTAGTCTGGAATAATGTATCAGGTAATGACACTTGGGTGTAACAACATTCCCAAATGCATCTTTCATTTGTGTCAGGAACTCATATACAAGTAACTCTTAACATCATAAGGCTCTCTCTTTTCACTTTCGGAGCCATGATAATGTCAACAATTTCTTGACATAACAGAAACACATTCCAATATTTACAATAAGGCGGAACATGGTGTGCCATTATAAAAGGCAACAGCCTGAAAAGACACCATTTCTGAGAGGCAGATCCTGCAATACCAGAACTTTGCAAAATTCTTTCAGACAACTGAACTGGTCTGTTTGTCTTGTCATTTTGACCAATAGACACTCTTTGTAGTTCTTCATTTATCTCTTGAATTGTTATGTGCTTCTCTCTGTGAGCTTGGCTCACAACTAGTTTCATAACTAGCGGAATTACGCCCTCTAATAAATCGTGCATTATGTCAGGAGGTAAAGCCTTTGTCACATCAAAATAGGACAGTTCATTAAATGGTGATGGACTATGCACACCATAGATTGCTTTATCATCAGGATTGTGATGGATACAGGCCAGATGGTACTGATGAACCTCAGAAGTTCTTAAAACAAAATTGTCCTCTTGGAACAGGTCTTTCATATCGCTATAAGTTGCCATGCAATAACGGCACACTCTACCAGAGTTAAAAGACATGCTAAAACCACCAATCATGTGAGCTGAGAGGTTATCTCCAGAGAGGGTTGCCAGAGCAGCATGAACTGTGTGCCCCAATCCATTAACAGTTACTGTAAACCCATCAGTTGCAAGCTAAATAAAACCAATGGTGTGATGGTGAACATATAGCTTTGAAATGTTTTGACCTGACCAGTTCACAAATCATAGCTAAGGAAAATGGCAGACTTACATTGTATATTGCATAACAGCTTCATGGAGAACTCTTATAATTGCATGTCTATACTTCGGGATTTTCTGGCATGGCTCTTTGTTATCCAGTTTGGTCTGGAGATCTCTGTGGAAGGGTGGAATGGCAAAGAAAGCAGGCAGTCTCCCACTTGGTCTCAGTGCTAATGGAACAAAGTCATCCTTTCAAGTATTAATCCACCCTAAAACAAAATGTGTGGCTAATGTCTTAATAGTTATGTGTTGGAATAAACAGAGATATTGTTTTTTTCCTAGTTCTGTGATGAGAATAATTAATAAAAGCATGGGGGGAAATTCCTTAGACAATGGCAACCCATTACACTGATATTATGAAAACAAATCTCACACTTGCCTTGCTGTAGTTGACGGGTTCTCATAGCATTCTGGAGGCACGGGTTCTAACGTTAATGTCAAGACAGGATCCCTCAACTGGCGCACAAATTCAGTGAACTTAACTTCAGTGGCGGCTGGCCAAAAGAGGGCGCTAGGGCGCCGCCCCACCACTCCCCACATCCTAGACTTCATTGAATAAGACTTTAAAAATTACTTTTTTTTTAAATGAGCGAGGTAAATATTATATCGTTAGTGAGTAGAATGTATAATCTGCAATAAAATGTAGATTCAAATTGTTCTACGTTGTCTAAAGTTACTGCTAGGTCACGTATTTCCGGCCTGGGGCGCAAAAATCTTTGCCCATAGAGCGCAACAGTGACCGCCCACTTTTTTTACGGCTGTGGTTCCGGAAGTAAATTTCCCATTCATTTACTCCATAGACATTTCAGAAAATCCTTATATAAAGAGTTTTAAGGCTGGAACCAAGCCAACCAGCTAGACGATGAATCGTGACCATAAAACATTTGATTCTGAGCAAAAAAAAGATGGGAAAACGGAAGAAAAGGCAAAGGTACAAGACTGTGTACATAATTATTTTATGAAGTGAAGGAACTACTCATCCCATAAACCATGATACTTTTCCAAAAACTTCCAAACTAACGATAGTTTAGCGCGCTTCTTCTTGAATTTAACATTTGTCAATAGTATAGTGTTGATATTGTTGTTTTGTGTGCGTATATATAGTGTTTCATATAGTATAGTGTAAAGTGTTGTCATCGACATGGTACAGTGATTCGTTCCAGCTGCACAGGATAAGCAGCTAGCTAGGTTACGTTAGTAGCTAACGTTAATGTTAGCTGACAAGATGTTCGCGGGTGCGGTAAACATTTCCATGGTAACAGCGAGCTCCACCAATCAGAGACGTCGCTGTTACACTTTAGGATTGTGGGTAGTGTAGTACTTCTCCATGACATCGCGAATAAAACATGTTTTTCTCAAAACAAGGTTGATATCATACAGACTTGTGGCTTCTACAGTAAGGTGACCAGATTTCTGAAATGAAAACCGGGGACATTTCCAGTTCGGCGGTCAATATATCATTAAAATATGCAATGTTATTATCTATGAAATAAAAAGGGGGACAATTCCGGTTTCATGTATTTTGACCACTGTTGTACTGTCAGACATCCCAAGTTGACAGAACTGATTTCAGGGAGATTTGTGCAAGGTTTCAGGGAGACGCGCCGGACTCGCGCTGCAATCACAATTATGAGAGAACTACTCCAATATTCTTATCATTCCCTCAATTACTCCCGATTAGGGGATCATAAGACACAAATCACTTACTCATTCTCTGTGTGACTCTCTGTTCCTGATGTTTGATCCTGATGACACTACAAAAATAAGAATTACTTATAACTAATATATTATATGCCTACCATCCATGTTAGCAGCCATTTTGTTGTCAGTGCACTTTAATTTTATAATCCATAACGGCTATTGTTTCCCCTTTATGCCTATTAACTTAAAGTACAAAAATAGACCCCTTCCGTACCCCTTTTTCTGGCAGTGTAGAAGACTCCAATCCCTATACAGTAGAAACTGCCGCTGAAGACGCCTGCTTCTAGGCTGGCAGGTGTCTCGACAGGTAGCGGAGGGTAGACCAGCCAGAAAGCGTCACAGTTTTCTGCATCTGGTGGTATTTCTCCATACACTGCCACCAGCATGACCAGCATGACCAGCACTCTGGGGCAAACCCAGTTCATTTAGGTGCCACTGAGTGTGTGTGTGTCCTTAAAGTGTCCTTACACAAAGGAATAAAAACACCTTTTCAAAGGCCTTATTCCATTTATTATGAATTTGGGAATGATATTGGGGACTATGAAAGATGATCACCAAGTAACATCAAAATAACCACAAAGGCCAGAGCATCTTTGAAAGGAAACAGCATTCTCTTTATGGCAAGTATCTGGATTAACGCGATACCAAAAATGCCTCTAGAGGATTTGGAGCTTTTAATCCTTTGCCCCCCTTTTGTTTGAAGAGGCTTGTTCTCATCTCAGCGCCAGTCGTTTCGGGCAGTTTTACCATCCGTCTGCTGAGGCACATCTGTCCCATCTGGACCGAGGTGGGTTCTGGATGTGAGGAGCTGCTGCGGGTCGGATTACAGTGACGTAGCAGTGGGACTAACATAGTCTGACATTCTCAAAAGAAAGCTGAAGAAATGCCCTTTTAGCATGACTTTATCTAAACTATTTGATTATTAGTTGTTTTTTTTAATTTATTGTCTTTTTTGTTTTTTTAACTATTTTATTTTATTTTATTTTATTTTATTTTATTTTATTTTATACATCCATAGCTCTCAGTATATCCAGTATAGACAAGCAACATTTTTATTTTATTTTATTTTATTTTATTTTATTTTATTCTTTCATACATCCATACCTCTCAGTATATCCAGTATAGACAAACTACTAAAGTTCACTATGCACTGCTGGCACGCAGTTTTATGTTTTGCTATATTAATTAATGCTGCAACGTCATAAATTGTACTTTGATTTTTTTTTGTAATTCACATGAAGAATGAGAATAAATGGGTATATGCACCATTTTGTGCTTTGCTGTTCAAAAGCAATAGCGCATGTAACTGAACCGGATTAAAAACAAAGTTGCTCTCGGATTGCGTCCCCCCCACCCCCATCTTACATGCAGCAAACTCAAGAAAACGGGGCAAGTGACTTATTACATTTCAATTGCTGTCAACCTCCAAAGCCTTGCCATTAGCGTAGACAAGCTTAGGAGTACAATGATCACATTTACACCTACAAGACATCTCTCAGCGCCTGCTTAAGGAGGGGCAGGAAGCTGAGCATCCTGCAGAGAGCGTTCCTCTCCGCCTGGCCTTGGCTGCGTGCCATGCCAACGCCGGCGCTGTTTCCATACCCCCGCTGTTTTTATACCCTGCTTTTTACGCCGAGGTGATAAAAACACACCACGGTGAAAATGCAACATCCCTAATCCCGCTCCAGTCACGCTCCAGGATATCCTCGTGATTCCGATACTGCAAATGTCACCGCTGTTGTTTTAACCCAGGATGTGTTCTCCTGATATCTGTGTGTCAAAGTGAGCCGTCTAAGAACAAATGTCAAGTGATGCGCTGTTGATTTTGCTTCAAACGCTCCCGTCGGTGTCTTTGGAGTCATTGGATGTCATTTCAAACCTTGCAAATAGCACTGTCAGTCAGTCACCGCAACAATCCCCCTGCAGCAATGTTCTCACCAACCACACCAATAAAACCTAAAACACAACAATATTTCCCCCATGACGTCATATCGATACTCCCCAGTCAAAGCATTGCCAACTACAGCAAATGTCTGTTTTTTCTTATTAAACTGCATGTTTTGATCACTTGTTGTAACTCTAGTAGTCTAATAGCAGTGTGTGTGGGGGGGGGTGTATATGCACGATGAGAATACCACACGCCTTATGTCTCTTCAAGGGTTTATGTTATTGCACGTGCCTCTGTACAAAACTCACCAGAAATGAGTTTTTAAAAGCAAGTTTTCCAAAATTTGGGAAGATTTTCATCCCGGTTTCTATCACAGTCTGTGCATTTTAGTTTCACTCCTCGGGGGGAGGAGATCAACTTCCCCATATTCCTGTTGCCTGTGTCACCATTTGCAGATTTTTAAATTTCACAATCACACCACTTTGTTATATTGGCATGCACGACAACTGAAAAGAGAGAGAGAGAGAGAGAGAGAGAGAGAGAGAGAGAGAGAGAGAGAGAGAGAGAGACAGCCTTGTTTTGCATCTTGCTCCGTGAGTAAGTGTAAGTTGTCTCCGAGGTGGATGAGGCGGTATATTTATAGGCTTGCCTTCATACCTCCGCGATGCACGTCAGGTTAGAAAAATAACTGCTTTCAGTTTGATTTGATTGATTGCCAAGAGGAGCTTCTGCTGTTTCAGTCCAAACAGCCCTAAATCAAACTTGTCACAAATTTCCGGATTTAACAAGGCATCTCCCCAACTGGAGGCAAGAGAGACAAAAGTCTATTATGAGCAAAGCGCCGCTAATGGCTATTTTTCAAAGTTGCGATAAGCATCTAAGAATAATCCTAGCGCGGCAGACAAACTAACAAGCGGTTGTGTATTTGTGCACGCGTGTTATCCGATCTCTGGGAGGATAAAAAAAATGAATGCAGGACTTTGAGGACTTTTTGCACTTGCATACTATCTCAACGGATCCACTCTCAGCTTGGTCAAATCCACTTTAATCCCCCCAAAAAAGTCATTATTTTCCTCTAAAGCACTTTTTCAGTGCTGTTTTTGTGTGTATTCCTGAGGCTGGATAAGAGAAGACCAATGTGTTTTCTGCCCCAGGGTCACAGGGGTCAAGTCAAGGCTCCTCCAGTGGATATTTACAATCCAGCTGGGATCTTGAACCCACTCTGTTCAAAACATCAGCTCTCCGCCGCCATTTTTGCTTCTAATAACCCTCTATTACAGGACCCATGCAGCACTCACGACGCTTTCATCAACCAGTTACTTAATCCACCATCGGATTATTAGATTCAGATTAGATTTGCCCCAGATTATAAACACATTATATACATATAGATAACTTAGTGTGAGATCATTTCTAATACAACTTGTTTCAAACTATTTTCTATAGTGCTTTATAAGGGAACTCATGGAGTTAAGATGCAGTCATAACGCCTTATCACACTCAGCTTATAATGCATTATAAGTACAAGTGTCTTATGTCTTATAATAAAGTCTAATAATAATAATGTCTCATGTTGTCAGACATACTGATAGATAACTACACATTGATTCTAGGTTATATCTATGATGCTTTATGAGTGGTCATAAGGTGTTATGAGTGGATTATAATTCCTTATGAGTGATAGATATGGAAACCACAGAAAATGTTATATTATTGTTACCCACAATACACTACTCGCTCTTCTGTGTTTTTTCGGGGCAGAACACTAGCGGAACATCCCGTATCTGCGAGCCGTCCACCTGGAGCCCATCATGGCTGCCACCGCGGGCCTGGCAGCTGCAGCGCTGCACCCTGGGATACCGGACACCCCGGGCTGATGACTCTGATGAATCTGTCTGCTCCCTGCCCTGTGGCCCCCATCAGATCCATCCTACTGGGAAACAAGTGTGTCTGACTGGTCCAGACCAAACACACTCTCACACACACACACACACATACACACTTCCCGTGGCCCCTGCTGCACTCCACACCATTAATACCAATTGGCCTTTCTTTATGGCTACAAATATTTTTCACATGCTCCCGGCATCCTCCGAGATCATTTCGAACCCCCCCCACCCCCCACCCCCGGCCACAACAAAAGCGCGCCAGCCCTTGTACTCGGGACTGAAAAAACCACAGGGCGCTCAGCCGGGGATATTTGTTAACATGATTTGTGAAACTTTTTTTTTGCAACCGCAAGACAGACTGCACCGGAGAGTCGCGCTGTGTGTGGGGTGGAGGAGCAGTCAAGATCCCACCCCACTCCAACCCCCCCAACCCCCCCTTGCCCCGTCTGATGGTTCCTTTATTGTGTCTAGCAACACAGCCAGCAGGGGAGTCTGTTAAACGCCAATCAGCCACACACACGGAGGCTCAATGTCAAAAGTCTGTTTGCACTTGACACATCAACAAATTCCTCGAGGACACGGCGAGACTATACCATCACCTTATAGCTCCGGAACTACCCCGCAGTTATTAACCACTTCCTTGAGGTACGGGGTAACGGCAGCCACCGACGCAGCCTGCTTTTCTGCTGGAGGGATTTAGGACTGACAAATCTCCAATTTCCCCCTCGGCGCACCTCAAACATAATTGCTATTGACAGAACAACAACAAAGAAATTAAATCTAGTTGTCTCTTGTTTTGTGAGTGTGTGTGTGTGTGTGTTTCGTGGCCAGGCCCAGCCAGCCAGCCAGCCCCACCCTGGACTCCAGTGCCTCCAGAGCCCTCTGGGCCCCCGGGCTTGTTTTGAGTCTGATGGTTTGTCAGTGAGCGGGAAGCCCTGATGCCAAAGCGGCGTGTTTACTTTTCACTCAGCATATTAGATATGGCTTCGCTCTACCCTGATGCTGGTATCAGCTGGGCCTGTGTGCGTGCGTGCGTGTGTGTGTGTGTGTCCATGTCCATTTCCCATGCCATCCCATTGCACAGACACACCACAAGCACACCATTTTGACGGGCTTATCAGACAGGAATTTCATGCCAAACCCCCCCAACCTCCACACCGTGTCCATATTTACCTTAGCGTCTGGCCCAGAGAACATCGCTTTTACTTCAGTGTTGAAGTCAAACGGCATAAACCCAAACAACAACAATGGCGACGCACCGATAGCTCTGCGCAGTACGTGTGAAAACAGAGATAGTCTTTGAACGGAAGGCGTACAGCGTTGAGGCGCTGATCTCATCCGGAGAATAAATTAAATTCCTAGATTCGCAACGTTACAATTAAACGTGACAATTGCTGGGGGGCCCGAGTCGGGGCCACGGGTGAAGGTGGACTTGAGGGCTGGGCCATTGGAACTGTCCCCTTGACCCCCTTAAGCATCGGAGTACGACTAACACTAACGATAACTCATACGTCTCTTTTAACGAGCAGGTTTGCGACAAAACGCTTTGCGGAGAACAAAGGTAGATACGAGCGCGTCGCATTAACAACGCGAGCTGCGGGCTACCGCTGCAGCTGGGGGTAGGGGTGAGGCTGAAGGCAGGTTACCGGGGTTAAGACCAGACCAGGGGCAAACAGCAGGAGGCATGATGATGGGTGAGTTTGAGATGTGGTCAGGGGGATGAGACCTATAAGAAGGGTCTTTGGGGGTAGAGGGGAGTGGAGGGGGAGGGGTCAGGGAGTTTTTCTGTAATGACAGGGCGCTGGGCAGCTGGATCCTGTTTTCCAGTGCGATCGGAGAGCGTAGCAGGGCATGGACAGCTCCGTCTGTGGGCCCTGTGTTCATTAGTGGAGCAGCACCACTGCACTGGGGGTGATTCACAAGCATATCAAGTTAAAAAGGAATGCCTGGCCACAGAGGGATTTTCCTGCTGGGCCAGTGTGTGTGTGTGTGTGTGGGGGGTGGGGGGGTGTAGGAAGAACGGAGTGGGATGGGATGAAGGGGATGGGATTGGTAAACTTCAATCGGGGAAAAACTTCCCCCCGAGGTTGACACTTAAAAAGTCGTCTTGACTTTTTACGAACTTCCACCTCGCGCCCGTTCCCGTAAATTAAAAAAAAAAAAACGCGCCGAGACACTTTGGAGTTTCGACCGGGTTTTTTTTTTCTTTTTATCTGGCCTGCTCATCTTGTGATTATTTGGGAACCGGGGTCCTGTGCTTGTGTGTGTTTGTCAGTGTGTTTTTCCCTCGACGCTGCGCTGCCCTGCCGCTGGCCCAGGCACGGTGCCAGTCGATCGGGTTTCACTCTGCTTGTGTTTGCTTCTCTGACTGGCTTGGCAGAAACCAATAAACACCACGCTCCCACCCACCATCCCTCCCTCCCTCCCCCCCCCAAAAAAAGAACAAATTCTTGCTGTGCCAAAGCGCACAAGGCACTCTGGTTGGAGGTGTATTGAGCTTTTTCTTCAACCTCTTAATGTAATCTACCCCCCTCCTCTCTCTTTTTGTTCTCTCCTGGAAATTCCTTGAATACCTGGAACGACCCAACAAACACAGCCAATTAAAGCTCGGCTCGCCTCGGCCGAAACTCCAGGGAGCGGAAGTTTGACTTATTTAGTATATCACTGTAACCGGATCTATTTTTCTATGATGCCACCGAGCCCCGGCAGTCCATTTGTCTTCGGCGAGACCACAGGGTGCCTTTGGGGTGGTCCTTTGGTGTTTGGACTCTGCCTCCGAATGTTTGAATCTGGCCATATCTGGATTGAATTGGTGCCCCGCTCCTCCTCTCACCCCCCCCCCCACCACTTTTCGCTTCATGTGGTTTGTAGCTGCAGCGAGGCGCATGTGGCTCGTATTGTTCTGCTCACGGTTTGACCTCCGTCAGACTCATTGTCGCGATCGCTTTTAATCGAGTACAATAAATACGCCGGGAGTTTGTTTTTCTCGGTGGCACTGGCGCGGAGACATACCCGGCATCTTGCGCAGTACATGCATGGCACCTGGTGCTGGTTTTAACGCAGAAATAAACAGCGGCGCAGAGCTTCCAGGCTCAGCGGCAGCCGGGAAGGGGAGATATTTATTAATGTTTGCAAAAGGACCCAGAACTTGTATATGTACAATGCGGACATTTCTGTTAAAATCGATATTCTTGAATGGTCACGTGGCCGGTGCACAACACAGCCGCCCCGCCATGTTTGGTAATGTCGATCATGAGCTGACACAATCTCATGCACCGTCCACAACTGAAACAATGTTCATTTCCATGATATCAAACTATCTGGCAACCTCCTTCTCATTCTATGTTTTTTTGTAGTATTTAAAGAGGCGCAGGCCCAAATTTGTCATCCTTGAATGCAAAAAAAAAAAGGTGCATGCCCTGATACCTGTGAAGTTCCCGGCAGTGGAAGTGGCTTCATCCTGGTCTTTATCTCTCCCTGACAATACGCCACCATGCCTCCATAAAAGCTGTATTTGCCATAGACGTCGGTGTTGTGAGAAAACACAGAGAAGGGGACCTGTGCGCTGTGTGCACACATGTATATGTGTGTGAAGATGCAAACATACTATGTACACAGAAAAAAAAAAGAAAAAAAATAGAACCGTACCAGTCGGACGAGTTGTCAGGCTCTCTCTGTACAATAGGCCTGTCAGATAAAAGCGGGGCAGAGCAACGCAGATCTGGCACGGCCGCTGGATTCGACAGCGCGTAAAACTGTGTTTATTTTACTCACATGCAATTGCGCCTGGCATTTGGACAAGCGTTATGCCATGTTTCCACATCCAACAGACCTCAGGACTAATACTCTAATGGCTTTTTGATGGGACTGTATCCCATTATGGACACAAATAAGTTCTGTTTTTTTTTTTTCTTGGATAAATAACCCTCATTAATACTTTTTCTACTTAATGGCCACGGTAGCTTGACCTCCAGGGCAGCTGGGTCTCTGAAACCCGTTCAAACCATATCACCCTTCCTTCTTTCCCCCTCAAAAAGCCCCATAAATCACTTTCATGTAAACAGCAGTGACACGGAGCCCGATGTGCACTTCGATATACATTTGAGGCGACCGCAAGGCCTGAAATCCGAGACCCCGCTGTGTTTGGGAGGCAAACCGAGCTCACGAGTGTTCCCGGGTGCAAGCCGGGTCTTGTGCGTGCGGTTTGACTCGGCGTCCCCCCCCCCCCCCCCCCCCCGTCTCCACTTTCGCGGGCCTATAAGTACATCTTGTACACAGATGCTGTTGTGCTAATTTGTTCTTATTGTTACAAATTATGTTGTCGTGCTTAAGCGCAGTAATGCTACCAGTAACAATAACACAGACGGAGCAGGCCCCTTGCTGCGGCTGCAGCAGCAGCTGTGTGACGCCGCCGTTAGCCTGTTAGCCGTTAGCTCGGTGGGAATGGGCTCATGGTGTAAACACGCTCTTGGCAGGAGGTGTGGCGCGGAGCTGCAGACAAATCTATTGGCGCGGTCATCAAATAACATTCGCCTCATAACACAAATAATTTTGGGTTATTATGCTGCACAATAAACATTTATACCTCAGACTTTGATCTGTGTTTGCATTTCATACAGAGTGGCTAACGAGTGAGTGCAGCAGTACTGTGCAATTAGCTTGAATTCTTAGACTGCCAGCAATACTAATAATAAGGAGTGCTAGCAATAGACAATAGAAGTAATAAACACTCCTGCATCCCTACAATATTTCTGTACAAGGCATCTGGATGTGCGTTGGATGTTCATGTGCACTTGAACACACCTCCAAATCCCTCACTTTGTATTTGTGTGTGTGTGTGTGGAATATGAACAGCAGCAGCTTGTCATCAGACGCTAGCAGGTCCTGGTCCTCTGCTGCCCTCTCAACGCTGGATGACAACTGGCTAACCGGGCTCCTGAAACCCGGGAGAAGTCGCTGAAAAACAACCCTCCCTGATTACGACCCGTTATTAATTGTGAGAGCAACAAGCGGGGACCACAGCGATCGTTTTTTCCCCTGTTTTTTTTTTAGCAACTTCGGCCCTCTCTTATCTCCTTAATCCTAACTCATCCCTTTCCCGTCCACGCCGGCTCAACGTTGCCGGCTCTGAGCTTGACCCAAAATGGCGGTGAGGGCAACAGGGGAGGGAAGCTGGGGAGATAAGTGGGGCGCTGTGGGACGGATCGAGGGGGGTGGGGGGTGGTGGAGGACGGTAGTGGCCATGACGGGGGGTTCCCCAAGGATCCGTCTTAGGCCCAGGTGCAGGGTTTTAATGAAGAGTTTAGGAAGAGGGGAATCCACTCATGTGAAATCTCACTCAACACTACGACCCTCTTTGACCCCCGGATTAGCTTCCTCTTCCAGGTTTAGAGGCAGGATGCTGACCCCCCCGCCCCCCCCCTTGCTACCTGAACACCAAGAGATAGCCTCGTTTCCCTTGGGACAGATATTGCGGTCGCGCCTGATGCCTGGAGCGAAGCCAGCTTGGACGACTCACAACAGCAGAGGTGCCCATCTGGCACAGGAGGACAGGAAGCTTTGTCCTCTGTCCTCTTACATCCATCCTCGGGTTTTTGTCTCTATATTCATTTCTCACGGTCCGTTGCACGCGTTGTTGTTTTGCACGAGAATTTCCAGTGCAAAGTGTTTAGGAATAAAAGCTATTATGGACCGGCTCCACCACAGGCGCGACTCTC
The DNA here is from genome assembly GCA_034670405.1 of Hoplostethus atlanticus. NCBI lineage: Eukaryota > Metazoa > Chordata > Actinopteri > Trachichthyiformes > Trachichthyidae > Hoplostethus > Hoplostethus atlanticus. The sequence goes on along the minus strand of JAXDDX010000055.1, from coordinate 1,344,925 downwards.
ATGCATTATAAATACCCACTCCTCTCTTAATCACAGAGCAAATCCTTCCCTTTAGACAGAATCCAACAACCGCAACGCACAGATAATGGGATGACTGTGCATCTGATAAAACCTTAATAATGAAATTCCACAGAAAAAGGGCCGCTGGGGGTGGGGCGTTGCTCCTGATAAGACCTTGTGTTTCGGCCCTCAGGGCATTTCCACAATTTTTTCCTGTAGGTTGTTTGTGTTGTGCTACTACTACTACTACGTCTCATCGCTAATTAAACTCCTCATCGTCAGAGATAAAGCAGGAGGAAGAGGAGCATCTGAGGTGAGACTGGAAGTGGTGAGTGGGCGTTTGCAGGCTCGGCTGTCGGCGGCACGCACACGCCTTGTCTGCGGCTTCTACCCGCTCTCCCTCTTTCTCTCTCCGCTTTCTTTCTCTCTCTCTTCGCGCCGTCTTGCCCGCCCGCTATCTGTCCTCATATCTTCATTGGCTTCCTAACACCTGTTGATAAACGACATCCTCACCTGTCAGCAGCCAGCCAGCCAGCCCAGCCATTTACCGGGCCAGCTCCTCAAAAGAGCCGACAATGCTCTTTGAATCTCTCTCTCTCTCTCTCTCTCTCTCTGCGGTTATGTCTCTCTCTCTTGCTCGCTCTCTTTCTTAATCACCCCCTCCATTCTATTTCTGTTCATGGTTCTGCCTCCGTTTGTTCATTTGTTCGTTTATCCATCACACGCAAGACATCGCAGACACCGCAAATTAGATTTTGACAAAATGGGGCAATGATGCATCTCACCTCTTTGTTCTTGCATTTTTAAAATTACACTGATTAGCCCTGGGGTGGAGGGGGGCGGTGGTGGGGGGTGGAGGGTTCTTGTCTTGACATACAATTGCAGGTCCAAAAAAAAAAGAGTGACGTCATACACTCCCGCTGTGCTACTACTTCCTTTTAAAAACAGATAAAAAAAAGTGCCGCAGTAACAAGAAAAAAGAGCTGAGAGATAACATAGATTGCCCTTGCTGAGTGTGTGTGTGTGTGTGTCAGTAAGGTGAATGGAGGTGGCAGGGTGCTAACAGCTGAAGGCAGGTTCCAAGGCAGTGAGGTTACAATTGGTGTTAATAGATGCCTTCCTAAAGAGTAGATCACAATACACATTAAAACACACACACACACCGCCCTGCACTCTGATTGGCCACGCTAAGCACCTCCTCTGCCTGCTTTCAACAATGCTTTGGGCCATGTGTTTTTTTTATCGACCACAAAAAGTCAGATTTTTACTTGTTTTCTAGCCAGCATTAGCTACAAATGGGGAGGGAGTTATCCAGAGGAGAAAAATCTTTTGTTCTGATCACCTATATAAATTGGCTTCAATAGGAAGATGCAGCAGTGTGTGAAAACTGTGCATGTTTGAGAAGGAGGAGTCATAAAACATCACATGAAGGGATTTTATTGAGATCTTTCTCTAATCTCATGGTCTCATTCAGGAGTTAAATTACACTTATTTCAGATCATTTGTTTTGATCAGAGTGAGATCAACATGATCTTATATGTGGTTGTTTCTGAGTTTCTGAGGAAAGTTTTTATTATTTATTATTTTATTTTGAAGTGTTGCTGCAAAGTTGTCTATTTTGATTTCATAGAAGTTTGATTTTATCGTGATGCTTTTCTCTCACACTGAGTGATTTATGCAAAAGCCTGCGTTGACACGAAGCACAGATCATTTACACGTTTGAGACTAGACGCGATCTATAAGTACGTTGTCACTGTGTCAGTACGTTGTCAATACGTGGGTCGGTATGTTCCACCGAGACTCATTTCTGTACATCTACTGTGCTCGGTGAATAAAGTCATTCTGATTCTTGTTATTTTACAATATCCGTTTTCGTTGATCAAACATGAAACACATGTTAGGCCCGACCCTAATATGTTTCGCATGTCTACTGAACCTAGCATAGCTCTCCGTTCGGGTTTGACTGATATGGGTTTTTGAAGGCTGATACTGACATTTTTGGATTGAAGTCGCTGATAGCGGATATGTTGTTATATTGTCATATCTTTTCATGCCAAAAACAAAAAAAAATTCAAAAAGTATTCAGTGTTTCCTCCAGACTTTTATTTTTGTGTCGGGTCGAAAAGGCTCTGAAACAGCATTTAAACCAAGGACACTAAAACTCTACATTAAAATCCATAATAATAATAATAATAATAATAAATAAAAACATAATTATGATACATAATAATAATAACAATATTAATATTATTATTAGACGCTCAGTCTCAGGGTTTTGGGCTCGATCCCCACATAGTGTTAACTATCACCTTTTTAAGTCGCTTTGGATAAAAGCGTCAGCTAAATGACTGTAATGCAATCAAACAAACTGCATCATATCAGAGGTGGATGACACTGACGATGTCATTTTTAATAAAAGGCCAATATCGACCCAGTGTATCGGTCCAGCCCTACTTTCTCTGTTTCCTCCACCTCTCTCCTGTAGCTCTAGTTAGGAGCTGCATGGCCAACCTGCATAGCTGACACCCAGCAGCCTTTGGGAGTTGACAAATGGAAAAAGGCCTGAAGATGAATGAAGCACAATTACCCGGGGTAACAAATGTTCCTAATGATTTATGCCCGGCTCAGGTTGCTTTATTTTCGCCTGGGTACAATTCTGCAGGAGGACAGTGGTGGTGCAAAGCCCCGGGCTGCTTTGCCGTTGATGCTCAGACAGCGAGGTGGAGACATTGACTAATGGGCTGTGCGAGACCACCGCCATTGATATTTACCTCATTTCTCCTCAGCGTCAGCCATCATCCTTGGAGTTTTTCTTTTTGTTCAGGCGGTATAGGTGATGCAAGGGGTGGCCACGTTCACTCCTCCTCGAGGTCCACCCACTGGGTGCCCCGGGGCAGAGGAGAAAAAAGGGCAAGAGAGATGGAGAGAGGGAGGGAGAGGGAAGATAGAGAGAGGAGGAGGAGGTCAGACATACAGCCGAAGGCAAAGTGAGGAAACACACACCTCTTTGTGTTTTCACTTGTCTGGCTGATGAACTTGCTACAAGGCCGAGGAAAAGAAGGTTTGTTGTTCAGTCTCATGTGCAAGGGAAATAAATTACAAAAAGTAAAAAGAAAAACACCCTAAAATATGAATCTATTTTATGCCACATTTCTCTGTTGTTGCTAGTGTTTGTGTAGCCACTTAGCATGAATCCTGCTGCCTGATTGGCTGCTTCATGCTGCCTACACGCGATCAGCGCTCTGTGCCTCGCTCACCGTGAAGCGGAGTGCAGGTAGACGAGCCGGCGAGTTGAAACGTCATCGCTCCGTCAGCGCTAAGCTGTTTTGCCGCTGATAATGTGTTGGCACCTTGAGTGTGTATTCTTGGTGTAACTAACACACATCCATCTGAATGTCTGAAGAGTATTTCCTCTCCAAACACTTTGGAGCAGTCCTGATGCTTGTGCGACTGAGAAGAAGGCACACACAACACACACACACACACAGAGTTTGTTGACAATCACTAAAAAGCGACGGCTGTACCAGGAGCCCCGGGGCCATGTGGAAGATCTCACCTCACATTGTACGTATGAATTATTACGGCTTTGATATCTTGGCACAGCGCACGAGAGAGTGATGGGGTTTGAAACACTAGTTCGGGGCAGAGCTGAAAAAACCTGTGCTCCGGTTACAACCCTGCTGGCCCAGGTGGTCCTCCTCAGACCCCCCGACACTAACCCCAACCACCATCATGAAAAATAACCCCCGCAATCCATATTTACAGTAGAACAGTCAACCATTGCCTCTCTCTCTCTCTCTCTCTCTCTCTCTCTCTCTCTCTCTCTGTGGGAACGAACGTCCGGAGTGATGCATTAATCAGGATCAAATTTGTTGCGAAATAAAGCGCGCTCTCTCAGAGTAACGCTTCGCAAACCCGTGGAAGCTCAAAGCGGGAACTAATTTGTCCGTTGAATGCAATCAATCACCTAATTGAAAAATGGTGCCACTGAGACCAAAGCGTCAACAGAGGCGTGGCAAAATGATATAATAACTGATTATTCAATTGAAACCATTAACCAAAGCAGCTGTATTATGATTACATAAATCATACAGGAAACCCAAACAACCCTACAGCTCAGTGGACCACTCCTAATGAAGATTACCCATTTTTAACCTTGTGTGATTTATGTATTGTTTGGTAATAATAAGCAGTGTAAAGGCTGGTGGATGGAGTTTTCAACCTCAACCTTTAAACATTTCTCAGTGCATTCCTGGTTTAGTATACATAGTATTTAGTATATTAAAGGTGCTGTGTGTAGCATTTTAACGTCAATAAATCATTACCACCATTAGTTAGTGTAATTACCGTAAACACACGAGACCATTGGCAACAAGACTGGCAGCCTCTACTGGCCTCTACGCTGGATTTTACACCGTGCGCCGCCGGGTCGGATTTGGCGGGAAATTTGCTGGATCGCTTTACGGCACAAAACAGGAAGAGGGCGCTGTTCTTCGCTTTCAGAATTTCTGGAATCGGCAGATGGAGAAAAATGACTTGCAACATGTTTATCTCCTTCAGTAAAGCCCAAGAGAAAACCTCTGGCCCAATGAAGCGTCTCTTTGTGACAGGAAGCAATGGGGTTCATGGGAAATCTGGAGACACTAGCACTAACAATACCGCTGGTGTGAGAAAGTGGCTAACAATCGTCTCGAATGTGGTCTCATTCGTTTACGGATATTACACCGAGGTATCGCAATTAATTTGACAATGATATATTGCTGACAGCTGCTGAATTGTGGCCCTCTGCTTTTTTTTCCTTTTTGTCCTTTTTCCTTTATTTGTCGTATCGTCTTCCTACTTGCCTAGTTTCTTTTTTTTTTTTTTCACTTTGTTTTTCACCTTATCTAGTTCTTCTCTCTTCTATTGTTAAGTGCCTTGGGTACCTTGAAAGGTGTTCTAAAAATGAAAGTTATTATTGATTATAAAATGCTATACGTAACATTTTAAAAACCACATTGCGTCGTCGGTGGAGCAGACTGATGATCGGGAGTGGACCCAGTGATGACTGAGAATGACCCGGGGCATTTCTTCTTCTTTGACATACATCTTTACACACATCACACACACACTCACATACATGTATACGCATGTACACACACACAAATCATTTTCAAATACCACGCAGATGGTTCTCTTGTGACTCCACAGGAAGATACATACAGTATATACTCATTTCAAAACATTCTACCGACGCTTCATATGTAGAAAGACACTTGCAGACACAGACTTGCAGACACACACACAGTCGACAGAAAGACACCCTGGTGTGTTATAGCAGTATGTGTCATCTATAGGACCAGTGATGGGTTGACTTACTAGGCCAACCTGACTGATGGGAGGACATGGGAACGTGAGGCCGACCCACACTGGCCTTTTCATCTGCGGCCCTGTTCATCCTCACTTCCCCCCCTGCCAGTTGCCCAGGGATACGCCTGTCACAAATCCCCGGCCCACATGTCAGAGACACTCGTTTCTCCACGCAGCCCTGGGCCGTCCGTATGGACACAACCCGATGGCGCGCTCGCTTTGTTACAGGCTTAAAGCTGACATCTGGACCGCAGAGGCAAAGGTGAAACGCAGAGTGCATTGGATACATGCAAGGGGGAACGTGACTCATTTCTCAGCAGGCACCTAGTCTGGTGAAGGTAATGATCTGGTAGAGCCTGTGTAGAGGAGCACAAATGTAAAATGCCCCATCCCAGCCCAGCGGGCATTTGACGAATGGCGACATGGAGGTGGCCAAGTACAACATCCACCCACACAAGTGCAACATTTTCACAATATGACTACTTCTGTTGAGGTTGGGCAACTTAAACAACCCAAAGTTAGGCAAGCAAAACAACTTCGGTTACGGTTAGGGCAACGGCAAACCTTTCAAAGGAAATGCAAACTTTATTCCCTGCAAGAAAACGTTGAGTCACCGGAGTCGAGGGTAAATGGATGTTGCAATGTTGATGCGAGCTGTCATATCGACATCTAGTCAAAATATTTGCTGGGATGCCATAGTTTTTCTCTCTTTCCTCCCTTACTTCTTCTTCTACGTCCCTTTTCTCTGCCTCGGTCTTTCTTTGTTTTTTCCTGACTTCTCCTTTAACGGGGGGAATGAGCAGAGTGAGAATAAGATATGACCTCACTAACCACAAGAGCACTTTAACCTCGCATTGCTGTTTGCATTGAAAACACCAGGCTCCGAGACGAAGAGCAACCGTTTTTTCAGTCCCGTAGCTACAAATGGACCGTGCAGCGCTTGTAAAAGTTTTAAGACTTTGCTAAGACGCTGTACGCAAAGCCACTAAGGTGTTCAAGTGAATGCACGCAGTAGACATCAAGAACGGCAAAGCTTACGGCAATCGGCCATTTATTATTTCTGCAAAAGGTATTTTCAGTTGTCGTGGGCTGGAAATAACACCGACGTTTCTCTTTGTAGAGCACCAGGAACACTCCTCGCCCGAAAAAAACATCTCACGCCCCGAGGGAAATTGTCTCAGTTCCTGTGCAAATAAAAAACAGTACATGCAGTCAAGACAAAACAGCAATTATCCGGGAGAAAGAGAGCGAGAGGGAGAAAGAGAGAGAGAGAGAGAGTTAATGTAGTTCACACACTAATATTTGCATGTCCGCCTGTTCTGCCTTTACATGCTCTTTGTTGTTCTTTTCGTGGGATGGTCGGCGGCGTCTCCTGCTGACGAACGTGCACGGATTTGCGCCATGAAGGGTTTCACACACTGTTCTGCGTTTGCGCAAATACCGTTTAACGCTTTGATGATCGCACAGCCTTTATGAACTGATCCCTTCAGCGAGACTGTTATTATCCCGGCAGAGAACCCGGAGTTCATTCCGACTTCTGTTGACACTGAAAGTCTGCTCTGAAAAAAAAAAACCCCATGTCTGCGCGGTTGTTTCAAGCTCTGTCCTACTAAGTGGTCCGGGTACAAATGCAGGCATGTTCCTCTACAAATACGAGTCTGTGTGTGATAAACTCGCCCCTTAAGCCCGGCTGACAGCGCAATTTGATTTTTTAAGACGCCTCGCATGAAAGCCTCTCCACCCTGTTTTAAGTAATAAGAGATTATGGGTAATCTCAAGGTAATGGTGGGTTGGCATTCCACCACGGCGGGCGCTTCGGAGGCACTGTGGGAGTTGTTGTTTTTGACCTGAAAGCTTCTTGATCAATACAGGAAAAAAAGGACTTTTACTAACTCAACAGGTTCTGGGGAAAGTTTTCTGTTGTTGGTGTGTGTGTTTTTTTACATGTGTGGGTGTGTGTACATGTGTGTAATCGTGTGTTAATGTTTGCATATGTGTGTGTCTCTATCTGTGTGTGTGCTTGCATCCGTCTGCACGGTATCTCTATTTAAAGGTGCTACCTGTGGCATTTTAAATCATTACCACATTGGTTTTGAGACATTAATGTAATTACTGTAAACAAACGAGACCATCGTCGGGAAGACTGGCAGCCTCTACCTGGCCCTTAATATCCTCTTTGCGACTGAAAGCAACGGGGTTTATGGGAAATGCAGTCTAAATTGGGAGAAACACTAGCCCAACACCCCTGGCGCGAGATATAGCCTGCCGATCGTCTGCACCATGGTCTCATTTGTCCCAATTTCTTTGACAATGATATATTGATGTTTTAAAAAAAAGCTACACAGCACCTTTAACTGTGTGCTCTTATTACCACTGAGCACCAGGGCTCCTCTTCCTGTGAAACAACCATTTACCAATTTGCTTGCCCTGCTATGTAATTTCCAGTTCCTGCAACAGGTGGGTGAGCGCCATGACATGTTTTGAAAGTCCAATGTAGTGATTTGATTTAAATGGATGAAATGCTATAAACAACTGTGGTAATAACCCCTCTCCTCTGTGTTGGCAATTCGGAGCTAGTGGTTTATGATAACGGGGGTATGAGTGGTAGCTTGCCAATGGGAAAATGTTTGTGTGTGTGTGTGTGTGTGTGTGTGTGTGTGTGTGTGTGTGTGTGTGTGTGTGTGATGCAAGCAGCCTGTTTTCCACCTCATTTCCCCTCCTCCGTCTCCCACCCTGTTTCTGCCTGCTATCTTTCACCATAAAAGCCTAGTCTACTTTCAATGGCAACCTTAATGGAAATAAATACAACAACAGAAAAAAGCCTGATTAAACCTGTTGGCCTCTGTAAGAACTGAGAAACACCATTGAACAGCTCTCTATCATGCCCAGTAGCTTTTTTTCTCGGGGCGGGGGGCTGAACTAATCACCTCAGTCGCCGTCCTCTGTGGTCTTAACGGGTGTTTGTGATGTGCGCTTTTATATCTGAGCTGTTGCGTAAACCGGTCCGGGCAAATGTGGAGGATGGATTTGCTCGCGCCCGCTGCCAAATCGCAGTTGTCTTGTCAGGGTTTCTGACCCTGAGATGAACGGCCATTTGCAGGTAATGTAACCCTGTTCGAATTTGATTACGGCGCAACATTGCTACTCGCGTTCTTCAAATAAAGCTGCGCGGCGAAGATGGAGCGCAAGCTAACCTGAGTGACCTGCACACTGCAAAAAAGATCTACCTGAACTGGTTGCTTAATGTAGTATTTAGTCTGGAAATATTAGTTTTCCTTAAAAAAAACTGTAATTTTCTTGCACAAATACTATTTAACACTTTCATGATCATACTGTCTTTATAATCTGATCCCTCAATCTAGTTTCATCTAGTATTTAGTGTTCATTTTTTTTTAGGGTGAGATCATTTCATTTGTTTCCAAGAGATCATTTCTATTTTCCAATGCAAAGAATGTTTACACTGTTGATACCAATGTAATGATCTGCCTAATTTTGCCTTGCTTCAAGACGTTGATGCTTCTAGGGAATTCTTGAAACAAGTGAAACTGCATTAGAAGTGGAATCATCTCACCCCGGTGACAAGAATTTTTCACTTGTTTTAAGAAAAATAACATTTTGAGACTGAACACGAGCCTAAATTGACTTATCGGGAAGAATCCCTTTTGCAGCGTGATATGTTAGCATGGACGCGCTTGAGCAGTCCCAGGTGAATGACGCCAGTGTGCGGGCTTATCACAGGATGGTGATGATAAAGTCAACACATTAAAACACGGCGGCATCCCCGACGTGTTTATTCTGCATTTGCATCTCGTAGGGGCCAGCCAAGAGCAGCAATGGAGACAGTTTCCATTGCCATTCAGTAAATATCCAGTCGTCTTTGTGCGATTCACCTGAAAGGTCATAAAACAGCATGTCCGATCATCACTGGGCCCTGATTGGCTGGCAGCCTGCTGTTCATTGTTGGGTTCAGGGCTGTGCTGATTTGCTGTTTGGAGAGGGTTTAGACCTGTCACACACATGCACACAAACACACATTCACACACACCCACGTGCACACGCAGCGGTTTAGAGGTGGCGGGGGTTGGAGGATTATAGAGAGGAGAAGTGAAAATTCCTGTTGGGAGGATCTGCTGAGGCTTAAGTTTCCCCATCGCACATGTCACCGTGGAAAAACTCCCAGGAGGAGGTGGGGATCGAACCGTCAATCCCACACAAGGCTCAGGGTAAACACAGAGGTATTCAATGACCCAAATAGTGCTCTGTGGTTTTCTTTTAGCCCAGGTTGTGTTTCTTGTGTCGCTCAGAATTGTAACGTTGCCATGCAACCGTATATCCAACCCTTGCAGAGGCATTGCAACATACCTTTGAGTCTTTTCTTCGGATAAAAGCCAGTGGATCAGATATTTTTCCACATCCACGGCCGGATATTACTTGGAAGGCAAGATGCAAAGCCTAAACTTGTTGTAATTTCCATCTTAAAAGTTCAATATAAACCTTAACTTTAACCTTAAGCCTCACTCTAACCACACCGGGGACCTTATGCCTAATGCCTATTTTCAAATCATGAATGCATGTGATCATCAGTTTTTGAAAAATGCTTGGCCAGAAAGTAAATACCCATATAGAGAAGATAAGAAAAGATTAAACTTGAACAATCCCCATGGGGACATTGGGCCATTGCAGCAGCAAAGACTCAGAGGATACAGTGAAGAAATCAGAATATGAATATGAATATAGCAAAAGTAGTAGAAAAGTATGAAATATATGTATGAGGGTGTGCAAAAAGCAGTAGTAGTGGCAGTACAACCAAATGAGATAAAATAAAATAAAATAATAAATAAATAAAAGTAAGATATGAGAATACACCAAAAAAAGTGAAATAGAGGTTTTGCAAAACTTCAATATATATGCAATATATAACACATGAGAGGAAGAAATGAAGAAAAACAGGTCTATACATATGTACAGAAAGTGTGTCATTGTAAAAACTAAACCCCTCATCAAGGATTATCTGTGGTGTATCCCCAGTGCTGGTGGGCCACCAAGGTGAGGTGCACCACCACCACAGGGTTTTCTAAAAGGCTCCTCGTTGTGTTTGCAGAGTGCTGCGGCCAGAAGGGAACACGCATCACAAAGCAGGGCCACTTGAGTGACTAAGCTGGATGTCATCGTCTGAGAGATGCTGCAGGGGCTTGTACCAACACAGGGAACAGCCCTCCGCTCGACGCTCAGCCGCACAATCATCTGAAATGGATGCGTGTGTGTCAACACATTTACTCAGTATCACAGAGGAGAATCAGTGTTCCTACTTGATACGTGTGTGTGTGTCATATGCGTGTCATCACTTGTGTGTACCGCGCAAACAGTGCGTGATCAATGTGTTTTTATGTGCGCGCACAAGCTTGATATAAGAGTGTGTGTGCATCTGCGTGCGTGTGTGTGTGCCAAAAGTGTGTGCGCGCCATCACCCCTGCATACAGTACTAGCAGTGTGTGAGGGAGCTGCATACACCGTGCACCAGTATGTTTGAAGTGTTGATTGGTGTGGAAGTACTACTACTACTAACAATAATAACTTTTCAAAATAAAGTTATTGCGCTTTAGATGAAACTAACAAATGAAACAATACTTAAGACAGTTGAAACATTTTAAATAGAAATAGTGACACTAGTTTACAAATTAGATTAATTCTGATAAACTCTAAAAATGATAAAAAATATTTTTGCTTTATTATATATGCAAGCATAACCAATGTAAACAAACCTTTTCTAGGTTCAAAATACATGCAAAATGTCAATAGATTTCACAATGGAAAAATACCAAAAATCCATGCAATCAGTATGTAAACAAAGCGAGTAGTGGGGCAACAGTTTATCAACAGGGGGCGATGTACTGCAATAACAACATCCACCTTTAAGAACTTTATTTTTTTCACTTGAGTCAACACTTCAGTTCTCTCATACAAAAATATGCACAGAGAATTCAATGTATTCTACACCCCATTTAATGCTACCGAGGGGTAAAGAAAATGTCAACCGCCCATGAGAATATCTGATTTTTGCAGCTAGTGCTGGGCAGCGGAGGTGATGCTGAGATCAGCCTTTGGCATGCCCGTGCCCCTCCAGGTCGGCCAGAGGTTAGCCAAGCAACAGCGGAGCAGCGCAGCGTCACAGTAATTCCACTTGCGGTCGCAGGTCGGCGTTAGCGGGATGTCCCAGGTGAGTCGGAGGGCATGGCGGGGTCGGTCTCCGTCTTCAAGCCAGTGGAAGTGGCTTGGCGTTCTCGGGAGCGGTGCTGGTGTGACTGGGAGCTCTGTCAGAGCAGTGGGGTATGAGGATGAGGTCATGGCACAGGGACTAGAGTGCTCCCCCTTGGCTCTGCTGGGCCCTGAGGCTCCCTCACATCTGTGTGCTGTCTGACCCAGCGGCAGGCAGCTGCTCCCTCTCATTATACCCCCTAATGGACGGATCTGTTTCCCTCTGACCTCATCCACCCTCCACAACACCCTTCCATCCCTCCATCTAGGCATGGGCCCCCATTTCTGCCACCTCTCCCAGAAGGAGCAGGGCACAACTTGGGCCACAATGGAAATGAGTCAAATGACTCATCTGGTGCCATCCTTGATGAGTTAAACACACACTAAATGGTAAGGATCAGACATAAACGAGCCAAGTCAAACTTTATTTGTACAGGGTATCATACACGGGGAAATGTGCTTTACACAATAAAAGCACAACACATAAAAATCCCATAGATTGCACAGATACAAAACCATCCACACACATTTTTCTCTTCCCTCAATCCTTCTCTTTATTCTCCCCTCACCATCCATATCATTTTCTTCGGCAAAGCGCTCGCTCAGTTACTTTTACCCTGTAAAAGCGAGCCCCACTGAAAGAAATACTGCCTCCGCGTCTTCATCCCTGCGAGATCTCTCCACAGTTCAATAAATTAACTCGGCTGCAGATAACTCAGAGTCTTTTCACCTCTAGCGACAGGGTGTGTGTGTGTGTAGCGTAGGGGGAATGAAAAGGACAGAGAAGAAAGAGGGTGAGGGATGGGGGTTACTCTGGGAGCTCTCCACCTGTGTTTGCCACTGAGTAAACAGGAGCTGTTGTCAGGAGTGGAAGACGGCTGGCGGTATTTTGGTATTTGGAGTTGAATTTCAAGTTCCCGGCTCGTTTGATTGTGCTACGGAAGGCGGGCGAGGCATCAACAGGCCCTCCCACCGCGGGCTCTCCCAAGGTGTGATGGATAGAATCAATAATGCCTCAGTCTACCCCAGATATTTGTCTTTATCATCATCCCGGGGCCCCTTTTGAAGCGCCATCTGAAAGGCTGACTATTTATAGGCCCATCAAAAGCTGCGAGGGCTTTTCAGCGAGCTCATCTCCCCTCATCTCGTCTCCTCTCGATTCATCTCAGACTCGCCGGCATGCGGAGTGAGGAATTGGTGTTTTGGTCGCGCGGCCCCGTATTTATTATCGGCCCGGCTCCAATCCGTCACTCCCATTGGTTAGCCGCGGCTCTCAGACCTGTCAATCCTCGAGTCGGCGCGCCCCGGGTGATCGATGGCCACGGGGACGGGAAAGAGAGGGATACAGGAGGAGGGAAGGGCAAGAAAAGAGAGGAGCAGGGGATTGAAAGATGGGGAGAAAGTGAAGGAGAGGCCATGATAATCTCCTATGCAGAGGGAATGAGGGAGGGAAGCAAAAAGAGAGAAAAGGGGGAAGGCATTATGGGCCTTGGGATGATCCATCGGAGATGATCCTGAATGCATTTCATTCCTCAGATCGTTAAGTGTGCGTGTGTGTGTGTGAGAGAGAGAGAGAGAGAGAAAGAGAGGGAGGGAAAAGCAGAGAGAGAAAAAGAGGCCAAAATAAAAAGCACTGCGGCAAAACATTTGGTTGCTAGGCAACAGGCCTTCGAGTGACTGTAGTATTGAGTTATGAAGAATGGTGGTGCATGACTCGGCTTCCCAGATCTGGTTTCAGGACGGTGTCGGGGCGGGGCGGGGTGAGGTGGGGCGGGGGGGGGGGGGGGGGGGCAAAGACAGGGAAATGTCTCCACCTGTCCAGATTTGTCAGGGCCAATGAACAAGGACAGTGGCCGCCACATACAGGAGGTCTCTAGGGGTCTGACCCCGGCATAACAAGGGGAGGGGGCCCCCCCAAACTGGGCTGGGTTTGGGGGTCTGCTGTTAGTTTTGGGGTTCATCCAAGCCATTTGCACGGCATGTAATGTAAAGATGAGCTCATTACATTGTCTTATCATATGTCGGTCAAGCTGTTTATAGGCTGCATGGCGTGAGGCAAAGCGCTTGAGAGTGGACGTAAGAAAAGGAGAGGAGGAGCGAAGGATTATGGGTAAAGGTTGGGTAGACGAGGCCGGGTTAGGGGTCACCCCGGCTGAAAATGTATTCACTTGTGGCACTGTAACGTGTAAACTGACTGACTCTTTTGGTTTGTGTGTGTGTGTGTGTGTGTGTGTGCGCACGCTCATCCATCTATTTCTCTGGCTACTTGTTCATCTATCTGTCTTCTCCTCCCTCTCTCCCTCTTTCTTTCTCTCTCACTGTTTTCTTTCCCTCCTCGTTCTCTTTTACTTTTTCTTCCTCTCTCGACTTTCCTCCAGCTCAACATGCTGTCTGTGTGTGTGTGTGTGTATGTGCGTGTGTGTGTGCGTGTGTGTGTGCGTGTGTGTGTGTGTGCGTGCGGCGTGCAGAGCAGCATCTGTCAGTCGGCTGATTCCAGTCAATTTGTCTGGCTCACTAAGAGACAGGCAGACAGCCGCCGAGGCCGAGGCTAATCCTGATGGTTTTGACAGCTCATCCCCTCCAACCCCGTGTCACTAGAAGCATCTCCATCCAGCTCCCAGCAACCCCGACTGTCATCTACATTTTACCTTTTGGGCATGCAGCTGATACTCCCATGCCGGGTGGCTTACAAGTGCAACAGTAGATTAAGGTGAAATCCCCATAAGGGTTTGGCTGATACAGGTTTTTGAAGGCTGATACCAATACTGATATTTTTTGTTGCTGCAGGTGATGTTTTGTTGCAATATTTCATACCTTTAAATAACCGTTTTTTTTCTGAAAAACTACAAACTATTACAAGGATTCAGTGTTTCACCCAGAATTGTATTCTCTTCAGGGAAAAGCCTCTGAAACAGCATTTAGACCATCAGGGGACACTAAAACACTCCACTGAAAGCCAGACTAATGAAATTCCTTTAAGTGTGAGCTCTCAAGGCAGAGTGAAGTTGCTTTCAGAGTGAAGTCGTTTCTCATATGAAGAGTTTTATTTTGAAATAGAAATATGCATTTGGGGGAAAATAAATGTATTGAAGTTAAGGGGCCTTCTATCCTTTAAACCTGCCATAAATGGTTTATTATTGTGCTATAAATTATTTTGTTATGATGACGGTCCAGTTGGACTGAAACATTAAATTACCAAATGTTTTATCTCCTCATAACATCTTGAATTCTTGAATTTCCTTCAGCCTCCACCCCTCTCTCCCAAATTGATCAAATATTGTACCCTGCTCCTACTCGGCAAGCCTGAGGCCATCTGGTTTAAACAAGGTAGTGGCGCTGGAGAGAGGCTACTTCCAATGGACAGCTGAAAACCACTTCCTCAGATGCTCGTCCAAATAAGAGGTTGAGCCCTCCAAACACAGTGTACACTCCTATGCTGATTACAGTGAACATGCATACCAGATGGGAAGCACACATGTTGTACTGTACATCGGTTTGGCGTGGTATTTTCACTCGTCCTCAGCGGTGGAATTCAGCTTGTAACACATGCTTTTTTTCCCTTCCGCTAAGCCCCCAAATGACAGTGTCTTAGCTGCTTGTGCAACGGCACTCAGAAGGCGTCAAATGCCGGTTGTTAAGTGCATGTTGGTATTTTGCTCCACACTGGTAAATAATTATTAAAATGAGGTCTGCAATCCACCTGTATCCTGTTCAGGCGGAAAGGAACACGTTCGCTTTTGTGTGTGTACACAATTGCGTGTACAGCACACAAAAGTATGTGTGGTGGCGGGTGGGGGGAGTGGGGATGGTTGGTGTCTGTGTGCAAGTACATGTGCGATTTCTGATATTTTGTGGCAATATTCAATATATTTGGATTTGACTCTTTTCATACCAAAATAAATGAAAAACATGTAGTAGTTTCCTCCAAAATTGCATTCGTGGCAGGATGGAAAAGCCTCTGAAACAGCATTTAGACCATAAAAAAATCTAAAGCGCTCCATTGAAACCCATACTAATGATAACAATAATGATAATAATTATAATAAACATATTCATGCATACTTGTGTGGAATCCAATTAAAATGTTGCATTAGAATCAATTCAGGTTCAGGGCTTCCCAAAGACAACCAGTGTATGCTTTTGTCTGCTTTGGACAATGGATTACATTGTGCTGCTCTGTTTGTTGGCTTTTGACACAGTTGATCACTCCCTACATATGCATAAACTGTCACTTACTTATATCCTAAGGTGTCCCCCAAGGATCAATATTAGGTCTAGTCCTGTTCTCTATTCATATATATATATTATATATATATATATATTAACAATATTGTGTCACCCTTTGAAAATTGTAATGTACATCTTTATGCAGATGATGCTATTTTATACTATTTTGCAGACTCTATGCAGTTGGCCATTGAAAATCTGCAACGTTCCTTCAATCATATACACACAGTACACACACACAGTAAATCTAACTCTGATGAAAACGAAATGTATGCTGTTCTCCAAAGCAACGGCAATAGTCCATAGTAATTTCCAGATTTCCACTTTAAATGGCGTCTTTTTAGAGAGGGTCCCACACTAAATATTTGGGTTTGGATTGATCAGAAATTCAAATTTCATATCGACAACCTGGTAAAAAAAAGTTGTGGATGAAAATTGTCTATATGTTAGGAAATAAGACAAGTTTTCCTCTGTTTTGTAGAAGGAGAATTATTGAAGCAATATTTCTTTCTGTAAGGTGATGTATGGTGATGTAATATACAGGCATACAGCTGCTACCACCCTCAAGCCTTTAGACAGCGTTTACCACTCTGCTCTTAGATTTATCACTGGTGACTCCTATGGTACTCATCATTGTTTACTGTATGAACGAGGGGGCTGGCCCTCTCTTTCTGTGAGACGGGATCATGTATATGTTCATTTATAAAGCCTTTATGAACAAATTACCACCCTACATTATGTCATTATTGAACTAGAGCATTGGTGCCCCAAGACATAATAAAGGTTGAATGAATGAATGAATGTCAGAGGTGACTGACTGGGACTGGAGTGTTTTTTTAATAAAAAAAAAAGAATAATATCACATATATAACACATACATGCGTGGTACAGCTCAGGTACTGAGGTATGTGTATGCACAATTTTGGTCAAAGGAATAATACCAGATATACAATAGACAGTAGAGTATATACATCTACAAATACAGTATATAACATTCAGTTACAATGTGCACAAAATGTTCTTACTGTCTCTCTGTATATCTGTAAATATAAGATTCAGTCAATGGGCATTGAGGTAGCATGGCATATAGGACATAATTTCATAGCAAAAGCTATGTTAGGAGACAGTTCTCTTTAAACAGAGGCTTTAAACGGACTGTTCCTTCCTTCCTTGAGTTTATGGGTGCCTGGACGATGTCAGTGTTACAGAGCAGACTCAACACTCTCAGTGTGCTGACAGCATCAGGCCTTGTCTGATAAGAGAAGCCTGCTGCTCTCCTGAGCGGCCCAACCCACACAAACGCACCCGGGCCCAGCTAGAGGCCCTGTGGAGCTCCCCTGACACCTGCTACAGCTCTTAGTCTGTGATATGTCAAAAACCTTGTAGTAGATATTGATCTGTTTTTTTTTTTTGCAAATGCACATGTAGTGTAGCTGAACAGAGTTTACACATCTATTATTTGTGAAATTAAGTTTACCCACCTCTGCAGGCTGATTTAAAATCCTTGCAGACATAGCATCACACTGACATACGCTACATGAGAATGGGGTCTTTCCAACAAACAATTGAAATAAATACAATCTTGAAAATGAATAAATACTAAACCTACCTACTACTTCAACCACCTTTTTATTTGCCACTACATTGCTGTAGCAATGTTGTGAGTCTCTAACTAAATGGAGTCATTTCCTCGTTGTTCTTATCTTACAGAGGCTTTACATTTCAGTGAGTTTCCTCCTTCTGCTAAATTCTTGCTATCAGATGCTATCATCTTGAGTGACTACCTGTCACAGGCCTTGATTTCATCCATGACTGACTTTGTCAGCTAGCAGTAAGAAGACAGATTATTCTACTGTTTATTTAGCTTGCCAGGACAATCAGTCTCCAGCTCAATAGAGGGTGATATTTGAGCCTTTCTGTCGTACATACCAGTAGTGTCACACTGAAACGTACTTGTCAGATGCCTTACTTACTGCGTACAACTCATCGGTGTCCAGTTTCATCCCTCTAGCACTGTTGCACTGACGTTTACACTTAAGGCATTTAGGTAACTCTTTTATTCAGAGTGACTTGTAATGAGTGCAACAGTAGAATAGGCCTCAATTCCCACATCCTACAACATTGCAAGTGGCCTAATTGTAAGAAGGTCAAGGGTCAAAGGCTCAGATCTACAATATGGTTTTACTTTTTACAGTAACTATTGTGATATATATATATATATATATATATATATATATTAATCAGATTACAGTAATCCCATTGAATGTAATCCATTCTTCCCCAACCATGGACGCAGTTGAAACACCTCCCAGCAGGAGCAAGTAGGTTGGTTTTAGGTTGATCCATGTAAACATCATAAGTTTGATGAATTGATTGAGAGGGTAGCTGGCGGATGGACATGGATATTCTGTTAACTGGTTTATTCATGGCAACAGGGATACTCAGTCGCAGGTTATCAAAGGTTCATGTAAACAGCTTAACCTGAATGAGACCTTAACCAGAGTGTGGCCAATAGCCAGGTTACTCTGTGCGTGTAAATGTAGCCAGACATGTGCTGAGCTTTGCTCTTAAAGGAAAACTCCTGTTTTCAAGAAACAAGGCTCGGCTGCCAACGTTAACAAAGAGCTGTGCCACATCCCCTTACATTAGCCGAGCGCTAGCCCTCCTCAGTTCATAGAGACAGAGGCTCAGGGCCCTGTCACTTTGAATGACTCTGTGAATAGGCCCGGGCCATTTAGAGCACACTGTTTGGCTGTAAGCTGTTTTGACATGGGCCCTAATACCTCTTTTGCACTTGGCCAAGGGGTTTGGGTTCAGAGTCCTATTCATGAGTAGAAACTGCAGCCTTTGGCAGACTGGAGCCTGCAGAGACAAGAGTGGTGCTTTTCTGCCTGGCTGAGAGGGAATGACTCTGGCATGTGGCTCATAGAGCTGGATGGATATCAGCCACTGCTGTTCATCTCCCATCGCACCCTCTGACCAACTGTCTCTTTGTCACTCTCTTTCTGTCATGCTGTCTGTCACTCAGGGCTTTCTACCCTTAGTATTACACTTATTCTGACAGCTCTAGAGATACATATTAGGCTTAACAGAGTTATATATTGGACGTCTATAGGTATATATTAAGATCAATAGAGTTATATATTCTGATAACTATAGAGTTTACAAACTTTTGGTGATTTGTACTTTAAAATGCAGACGAAATTTAAAAAGACAATTTGATACATATTTTTTCATTTATTCTCAGTGGGTGTTTGAATTTTGTCATTCTCAGTTTTAGGATTAATCAAATGGAATAAAATAGCACACACACACACAAAACTGTGTTAAGCCAGTCTGTACACCGCTGATTCTGTCACAACCCTTTATAACCTCTCTGTTATTATGCAAGACTCACATTGGTGAGCTATGATGAAAGGGGCTTTTACTTGGCCAATGATAATACTGTGCATTCTTTAGTATGTCCTCATCACTCATGCTTTTAAACAGGCACTGCTCAGATTTCAAAACTGTTCTACTACCTGTGAGCATGACAATGACTAGCTTCCTCACAGGCATTATCCCTTTAGGTGGTACTTTGAATAAACCCATCTCCCAACTAGCATACGATGAATAATGTAAAAGTTGAGTAGTGAATATAAATGCTACTTCTGTAGTGCTAAATAGCATGGCAGGTTGAGGCAGGGATGTAGTGGAGGGTAAAAAAAACAACAACAGCTAAACTCACTTTACCCAACTTTTTATTTGTGGAACAGAATTTACCCACCTTTATAGGCTGACATAAAACTTTTATTCACTTGTATGTAATACTACACATCATTGTAAGGAGTTACAAACTGTGGTAGGTTATATGAGAAGAGATTGTGATGTGAGATTGTGACCTTTTTACTTACATCACATCACTGCTAATAGCTGAAAGGTCATGGGTTCGATACTTGGCACTGACAGGAGGGGGTTATAGTTGTAAGGGGGGTGACTGAATGGTTGCTGGTAATATGCCTGTCATGCCTTTATATTCCTATATCCCTCTCATTGTTATATAAAGCATACATTTGGCTAAATTTTGTTTTAGAATTTTTCCAGTTATTTTATACTCCATATTCATATAGTGCTGTTATTTCTGCATGCCTTTTCCCATACTTTTGCCATACTTTTTATTTATATATAGGAAATTAGCAAAGTTAGCAAGACAGCTAAAGTTTTTGTGCTGTGGATTCCTAATGGACTTCACTTATGGTGAAGACTTTGTTTTGAGAAGTTATGAACAGGCAGTAGATTAAAAAACCATACCAACTTTGGCTTACTAAAAGGTCTGTCTTCATACCTATGCTAACTGAGTGTGTGCTAACATGTTAGCATGCACACCGGACATAGCTATCTAGCAGATAAAAATAAAAAAAGCAGAGACACTGAATGATTTTGGTGCCAATCCTCCTGTCAGACATTGGTGACTTAAGGTGAGGTGACCAATGGGCCAAACTCTCTAAAAAGTCGGTGTTGTCCTTTAATTTATGTTAACACGCAAATACAATAATCCTAATCTTAAATAAATAGGGGAATGCGATAAAGTCCTTCGCACTGATAAACTGGACTAACTTCACTGTGAAGGGAACACAGATATGGGGAAGCCGCGGCCGCAGATAACGCTGATTATGAAGCCGCTGCCTCGTGTGCAGTGCAGACCCTCTGATGCTGCCTCTATGTTGTCTTACAGATAAAAGCCAGACCACAATAAGGCCACTGTGGTCGGCTACCGCACTGAGCTATTCTTTCTGTCAAACTTGTTTCTGTTCAGTTGCTTGTTTGTTTATCGGCGGCTTGTCTCTGTGGAATTTGAGATCTGATCCTGCAGTAAACCCTGCAACAAGGGAGGAAAGTAGTCGGATTTCCTTAGGTCGATATTCTGGATTTCACAGCTAAAGATGAAAAAAAAGAAACACACACTATTACGTGTTTCCATTGTGCATGAATGATGGATAAAATGTTATGTAACAGTGTATTTGTGCCTTTTTCACCTTTATAATAAAGTTACTCTGGACTGCTCAATGTGTATGTGTGATTGTGTGGCAAATGGCTGATGTTTTTGTCTTTTTAACTTCCTTTTCACTGAGGCAAATTCCAAATTCCAAGGCTATGAATCTTGAATCCTTTTAAGCACTTTACACCAGTTCCACTAGGTGCAAAGAGCAGGACCGGGCTGTTGAAATACCCCGCCTTCGCTATTTACCGGACATAAACAGGGTTGGCAAACCCACACTGAGCTGTGCTGAGTCACTGCTTCAGTCCAGACTTGAGAGAACAGCACCACATTTTGCTTTTCTCTCTTCTTTCCAAAGGAGCAGAAAATAAACAACTCAGATTCCTGGCAATCAGATGAGCTGAGCTATGCATTAGTGCCATCTAATGGTCAGGGAGGAACAAAGCACACCTCAACCACTGCACTCTGAACTGCGTCAGCTATTATATAAGCTACAGCACTGAAAACTTTTGCATGATTGCATTTTGCACATGCACAAAGAGGCATGTGCCTGCAATCGTCTTCACTGAAATTGCAAATTCTTCTCAAGGTAAAGAGCGAACAAGAAACTCACACTCACTCCCAAGCCGGCTGCAATCGCAGAGGTGGTGTGTTAGCGATCCGGTGTGTGTGTGTCTAATCCCTTTTATGCCAAGACACCTGCCCAACCATTACTTACTGACAATTAAAATCAAGAGCTGATTCAACTTTGAGTAATCATGCTGTCCCGCCCCTTTTGTGTCGGCGGATAAAGCGTTTAAAGTGCCTTTGTCGCTTAATTACATGTATCAAACACAAGATAATGGCTGCAGCTGGCTCGTGGCTGTGTGTACAGTGCAATAACTCATAAACATTGCACGATCACAAAAGCAGAGCACAATGTGGCGATGGCAAAGAGTATCGCTTTTCACAGACATTGGACAAATAGAGCACCGGATGAAAGAAAACACCGAACGAGCGCTTTAAAGGAGTGTGTTGATACACTGTATCCGCTGTCGAGAACAATTCACCTGCCGCCGTCTTTCAGCGCGGCCATTCACACGCGCCCCCCCATGTCAGAATTGGCATGTCATCACTTGACTATATTGATCAAACCTCAGGTGCAAAGTGGAGGCACCCCCCCTCACCCCCCCTCACCCCCCCTCCCCACACCCCTGATGGACACCTTGCCTAACTTTAAAGCCTCCTGGTGTCTTCGGCGATGTGACACCCTCTGCCTCTTTGGAGCTCGACGTCGGTAAACACGAGGCTGAAAGCTGCCGCGGGCTCCTTTAGAAAGCACTACAAAACACGCTTTAACTGTAGCTAGCTGGCTTTCAGTGCCGTACAAACACGGGGCTAATGTGATCCCGGCTAACCCCCCGGTGCCCACGGTGCTCACACTAGTGTCGTCCGCTGACAGCTCCTGTTAAGGCTCTATTGTGCGGGACATGGCCATCGAGGACAAGGGGGGGGGGGGTGCAGTTAAAAGCACAAAGGGAACATGGGAGCACACTTCTCTTTGTTTTTCTCTCTCTTTCCATCTCCCCCTCCACCACCACCACAGCTGCCTTTTCCTCTGGCTGCTACTCTTGTCGATCATCCTTGATAAATGGGGATCCCCGGGCCTCTCCTCAGCTCCAGAGCGCGAGGAGGAGGTGGAAGGGAGGGGGAAGAATCCACTCTTACCAATCTCCTGAAACCTCCAAAGACAGGTGCAGGCCGAGATATGAGATCCTCATAATGGCGCTCACAGATGAGTTGCTCCGAGAGACTTCGGATTGGTCACTCGAACCCCACTCTTCCTCTCTCGGCCTGAATGGCGGAGCGAAGGTGCTGCTGCGCCTCGCCACTTTGCACATGCTCAAACAAGAGGAGAGAAAAGTACTCTTGCAGTACAGTATGTATTCATTTTCAGGTCTTGATAGTGTAGACTGCATCTATTTGCTGTTTATTGATGCCCCTTTTTGTGTCGAGTGTCTCCCACTCCCACTCCACTTTGCAAAAGGTGATTGAGAACCAGTTGAATTCACAGTTCTGCACACGTAGATCCATGCAATGTACATTTATTAGGCCAAGCTTTTTGGTCCACAAGACCTTCATCAGAGCATACGATTGGATGTGGGCAGATCATTTTCACTTTCAAAAGGCTGCTTTATTCTTTACGTTTCCCATGTGGGCTGGTTTAAAGATGTATATTAACTTATTCCTTTGTACCAAATTGTGTTCAAAATGTTTTCAAAAGTTAATCGGGGTTTCCATATTAAAATGCCAGAGGTCATTGAGGTCACGGAGACAAAGGCCTCTATAAGGGAGTGGAAGCCCTGTGTGCCAGGGATGACAGATGCCGAGAGCTGATTGGCCAGTTCCTGCACGGATGGGATTCGCTGTCAACAGGTCCCAATTAGTCCAATCAGAGTGGAAGGAAATGGCACAGAAAGGATACTTTGTTAGTGCCACTGTTTGTGAAGCTGGAGGCAAAAACAAAACACAATCTTCTTTCTTCCCACCCCGTTGACCCGTACCAGCTTCTATGGGGACAAATTAACTTGGGATTTTGGTCCCGTTGCAGCGTTGCTTTGTTGACACACGCTGCAGCATGGGGGTCCATTGTTGCGGATTTTAATGTCAGTGCTGATGTAAATATTGCCTGGCGCATTGCTTTTGTGTTTCTGAATAGCATTCAGTGACCAAAGCTGCTTCCTGACACAAATATGTCATCGGGAGCCTTTTAGATTGCATTCAAACAGAGCCGTGATCCAGGCAACGGGCTGCAGTTCACATGAAAACTTATTCATGTGAGGAAAAAAAATGGACTCAAAACAGCCGGAGAAACGGATGCTGAGTCACTTGCGGAAAATAAAACCTCGGGCTCACATTGTGAGAACGAAAAGAGATATCATTGACCATACAGCGGAAATAGTGGAATCGGACAAAGTCATTTTTCTTTGCCGGATTCAAATAGAATGTGGAGACGACTAACTAAGTCCAGCTCTTTCATAATAGGAATGTGATAATGTGATAGCAGTAGCACTTTAAATAGCAGTAGACAGAACAACTGGGAAGAATGAAATTTCATAATGCTGAATACTTGTCACATCAGATAATGTCATATGCATTCACATAGTTAAAAAAAAGTCAATCTCATGCCACATCAGCATTCATTCAACCAATAACCATACTGGGACCCTGACCCGACTAACCCATCGGCCGTGGGGCTTAGTGAGTGATGGGACATTGACCCCTGACCTGAGGAAGTCATTTAGATGGAGAGGCACTGAAGCTCTGATTCATGGTCAGAATATCAATGGGGGCTCGATACCTGGGATGGCAAGAGGTGAGGATGGATAGGTAATTGGGGAGGTGGGGTAGGGATGTCTTCTTTCTGCTCTACCTGCCAGACCCCTCTTATCTTGGGGGGGGGTAGGGTGTCCCAGGATCAGCACGTAACCCGTTCATTGCAAAATGCTCTATATACATTCAGAAAAATACAGATGATCCTAAATCCTCTAAAATACACTCATGGAAGCTAATAATCTTTTTATTACTTAGCATTGATATTTAATAATGATAATGATCATTTGGAGAGTAGGTGGGACTTTTTTCAAATCTGAGATATCCCATTTTGGATTTAAGCTCTTCAACTGTGATCAGACTAGCAGCTTTTATATCAAATCTTAACGCTTTTATTCTGAGCTTTGCTTTGCTGCTGTCTGAGTCGAGTGATGCACCCGAGAATGATCTCACGATGACTCATACAAAAATAACAGAATTATTACTGGACAGTGTGGACGGTGGAGGAATTCTCAGCCATGGAGAAATGTGTTGTTTTGTAAAAGCCCCTCCATCATATTTCGGTTTGTGAAATGGGTATAGAGAGACAGGAATTGGTGTGGCTGTGGTTTAGAGCTCCTGTAGTATTTTGGGGCTGTCTCGACCCTTTTTAAAAAGCTCCCACTAATATTATTGCAGGCTTCCTATTGGAGTGCATTGTTGTGAATGGCCAGGGGAGCAGACGGATGCCAGCCTCCCATAGCCTGGTCCTAGATTCCTTTGGTATGGTTTTTCCACTGGACGAGGGTACCATGCAACACTCAGACTGCCAAAATGTGGTACCTTGTGTTTTGTGCTGAGGTATGCAAGATGCCTGCTGGTAGGGTACACAAATATGGCATATTCTCTACGGGCCCACTTCGAAATGTGCCGTCCTTACAGTGGTGCTATGCAAGCAATGTACACACCTGCTCAAGATTTCAATAGAAAATCAAAGGGTAATGATACCATAACAGTAAGGGCACAGCATGGTACTGATGCTGTGCGATAGGCCCAATATGATTGCAGCACAGTACTTGTGCAATGGAAATACTCCTCATTCACTTTCATCACTAACACTGGAACACTTTTGAGAAACAACATCTGATTGCCCAACACGCATCTGCTTGCAAATTCATCTGACAAAAAGGAAAACAGCATGAAACAACTTTCTCCTCCTCACGGACCACTTTGCACTGCAGCACCAGTCTCAGGAGTGTGTCAGAGCCTGGAAGGAAAACGTATTCACATTGTTATGAGTGCTTTGAAAACTGCCAGTCACCGGTTTTGAGTCCGAGTGCTGGTTCGTTGTAAGGGGATACGTCGAGCTTCGAGGTTATTTCAGGGTTCACAGTCACATCTGAGGACCGCGAGGATCTCTGGTTTTTCTTCGGTACGTCAGAGGGACGACACTGAAGAATCTCTTTAAGATCAAAGCCCGGAGATCAAACGCGGCGAGACCCTACGAGAGCGAACGCGGCCCTCTGGGTCTCAATCACCGTCTGTCTCCGAAAAACCCGGGCCGAGAGAGACGGGTCTGAACGCTCAGAGGCTCGGAGGTTCTGGTGTCTAGAGAGAGAGCTCGGTAGGACAGGACCGCGATGTGGCCCAGGCCCCGACTCACTCTGTTCCCATGGCCATTAATCAGCAGCCGTGTGAGGGCCAATCGCACACCGCTGAGGCCCCTGTCGCCCCTGACATCCAATGTCTACGATAGGACCCAGCTAGGACCAGGGCAAGCCTGGGGGGGGGGGGGGCGGGCGTCTGCGGACACCGCCAGAGGGAAAAAGCGACTGCGGGACAGCAGTATTAATTACTCTTCATCTTCATCTCAGGGTACCAAGGGTCAGCTCCGTGAAGATTTTTCTTCCCTTTTCCAAAACATTAAGCCCAAGGCATCTTTTGTTATGGGCCAAACACGCAGCCAGTATTACACAACCAGGGAGAAATGTTGAAGGGGCCTCTGAGATTTCCCCTTAAGGCAGCGTTCTGAGAAAGTGCGGGGGGGGGGGGGGGGGGGGGGGGGGGCTGTACGTCATTTTATATGGAGTGTAAGATGGACTAGTCTGTCACATGGGCTGGTAAAGCACTTGGGGTAAGAAACCCTGTGACCAGTCCACAGCCAAGGATGCTTCACTGGCAGCGTTTTGGTGGTTCACGGCACTCAATAACAGGGGCTTCAGCAATACCACTCAGCTTTATATGTAGTCCATAACAACAACAACAACAATAATAATAACAACAACAACAACAACAACAACAACAATAATAATGATAATAATAACAAGAACAATAACAATAATAATGACAATAATAAGAACAATAATGATAATAATAATATAATGGCAATACTAATACTACTACTACTACTACTAATAATAATACATTTTATTTGTATAGCGCTTTTCCAGGTACCCAGGTAAGACGCTTTATATTAAAATCACAAAGGATAAAAACACAACCAAGACTACAATAAAATAGAGCGAAAAAGAAAACAAACAATTGTGGGATAAAAGAAAACTATGAGACATTTCAAAGCGAGGTGCAAGAATTTCAGACATTAAAAGCAATTTTAAATGAGATGATGAATGAGATGTATTTACTGTTGCTCTAATAGTGACATGGCTTCAACTGAGCTGAGGTTGGCCACTGAGCAGTTCCACTGGAGCAGTTAGAGGTTAAGTGCCTTGCTCAAGAGCACCTTGATGGTGGTTTTGGGTAGTTTTAGTCAATAGCTCCTCTCATGCTCAGGGATTTCAGCTTCCAGCCACAAACTCACCTCTCTACCTCCAGGCTCCTGCCACCCCAGGAGACATCTTTTAGGCGGAGGAAGTCCAAATGCTTCTATCCTGAAGCTACATTCCTCGTGTTTGACTGACTGACTGATCTGTTGCGAGGAGACCTTTGATGCTAAAAGTGATGCACCAAAAGAAAGTTTCCCCCCCTTTGAACGTATTGCGGAGGGCCAAACACATCCACCTGCCAGTCAAACTTCATTTAGTGGAAGAGTCTATTTGGCCCGGAGCAGGGGGAGCTCCCGGTGCTCAGAAGACCTGTCCAGCAACTGATTGAAAAGAAGCGAATGTTTGAGGAGTGAACGGCCCTGACAGAGCCATTAAACAGCAGGGGAGCGGAGTCACACACACACACACACACACACACACACACACACACACACACACACACAAGTGTAATAAGTCCCAGCGCGCAGCTAAACTACTAACTTCTCTGTTTACCTTTCAACCTGCATCGGCCGGCCTTAACTTTACTAGCCACAGCAGGTCACGGCACACTGAGACTGCCTAACAATACACAACACACACAAATAGAGACACAGACAGGCTCTCACAGGCATGTAGACACACACACACACACACACACACACACACACACACACAACCACACACACAGACTACTGACATATGGGAAGGTAGTCATAGATGGAGCGTAGGGTTAGATCATATGGGTTTTTTGAAGGTAGATACCGATATTTTTGGATTGCTGATCTGCTATCTGCTGATAGCTGATCTTTTGTGTCGATGTATATCTTTGAATTTGAAAAAAAAAAATAGAAATTGGATGTGTTAAGTGCAGAAAAGTCTGTCTCCTTTTCGAAAACGACACCGACTGATATCTGACTTTTAATAAAAGGCCAGTATCGGCTGATATTTGGGTCTAACCCTAACGGAGAGGCATCCACAAATAGCATCTACACACACACATAAGGTGTAACAGTAAAGCAATACGTCTCCTTTCCAGATACCCTGTCACACAGAGATCCCCAGAGTTATGTCTCTGCTGTATTCCCGGCTAAATGAATACGATCCCCTGGGCCCTCTCGCCGCGTAATTTATGGCCAAACAAAAACCGTTGAGACAAGGAGTTATGGCCTGTGAATTGCTTGTGTTGGCTGCCCCATAAAAGGCATCACCTTGTCAGTGTGTGGACCAAGGAGTGTGTGTGTGTGTGTGTGTGTGTGTGGAATATCAGCTGCAGTCCATATGGGTGGCCTTTTAGCTCACCTCTCGGCTGTCGCTGCCCCGTCCTTCGACCGAGAAAGACCCTTATAAAACTCCCTTATAAAAGAGAAATAACAGTAAGAAAAATACCCATACTGCTACTGCCCCCCCCAACCCCCCATCCACCACATGGAGCAGATTATATCAGTTAAAAGAAATAAAGCACTGAAATAGTTTTTCCACATCTTCAAATAAAGACTAATACAGGTTGCAGATGATGATTGGAATAAAGGGTTAGTTTAACTGCATATTCTCTGGATGCGGGGGGAAGTAAACCCCAAAGTAACTGAAAGTAATCCGATTACTTGATTGAGTTGTCTCTTAACAACTCACTCATGTCTGTTTGTGTTTCCTGCAGTTTGATGGGTCGAGCATCGAACCGACCGATCCCAGGGGTTTGAGGCTGAGGGGTTTCGGTTTCCACCCGGGGCCACCCACGCTACACATGCAGTCTTTTGTAATGCAATGAGCCAAATGGCGTTACGTGTTAAAAATGACGTGATTAACGCGCACAGACCATCTTTGTTATTCTCATAAAAGCTCAAAACGGTATCATCGGCAAATTTGCGAACCCTACCGCGAAATCTGTAATCACAGCTAATTCCGCGGTAATTCAACGCCCCCCCCCCCCCCTCTATGAAATATAGACCGCGGCTTGCCACCGTGTGAGGCGCGGCGTGTTTTCGCCCGTTTCCCAGGCTGTTTTTAGACGTGTTATGGTTGTGGGCATCCGTCATAATGCCAAGGTCATGGCTTCTAGATGGCTTTTCCACTATTAGCCCTCATTATAGCTCATTAGGCCTCAGCTGCTTGTCTCTTCACCCCCTCGCGACACACTTACACACACATTTATACCCGTACGGATGGACAGATGGGCACACATAGGCGTACACAAACACGAATGTGGCCACCGACACCCACCGCACCCCCCTCCACCCCCCTTCAAACACACCCCTACCCGTGCCAAATGGCAAATAGCGGTGCACTGAGTGTTCCTAGAAACTGGTGTTTGGTAAACGGAGAAGGCTGGGAGCTCAGGGAGCGGGAGTGGGCGAGTGCAGCAGGTGGTTCGATTTCAGGTCCCGCCGGGCACATTCCCCCCCCCACCCCAACCACTCTGAACCACAGGCCGAGGTAGCACAGCCGTCTGGAAAACAAGTTCATCAACAGCTCCTGACATACTGCTCCTGGGCTGGGGGGGCCGGGGGTGAGGGGGGGGTGAGTGACGGGGGCTCCTGCGGGCCAGAGGCCTGCCATGGACATGGGCTTTTTCTGGCCCGCCTCTCAGACCAGGGGAGTTCTCTGTCAAGGCTGACCCCTCTCCACGTAGGGGGGCTCAGGCTCCTGCCATGAAAAACACAGGGTGAACTTCGTCTTCTGCAAAGTTTGCATGAAGATCGACTGAAACATCATGCTCATTTTGGTGGTGGTGGTGGTGGGAGGGGCTTATAGGACCGCTCTGCCTAACTATCCATGACTATCCAGCAGTGACGTCACTGTTCTGTTGATGCTGCCATACTGATTCCCAGCTTGATTCCCCTTGCTATTATTGCAAGTACCAAATAAAATGTCATATGTTGGGAACAGCTTTCTCTCCTCATGATGAAGTACTTTTGGATAGTCCCCCACACTAAAGTTAAAGCTGCATTATGAAACTTTTGCACGTAAAAACACAAGCGCCTTATCAGTGGGACTTTTTGAAATGTCTTTCCTTTCCTTCCAAAGTCAGGTGAGATGTTTGCTTGTTCGTGGTTCCTTGTCGTATAGACGGCTCCTGACGAGGCAAGTTTAGATAACAGGTAGAAATGGTTAGGCAACAATGATGAGTTGGTTAAGGATAACATTAGGGTTCCACCTATATGTGATTTTGAAGGCCAATACCAATACAGATATTTCAATTCTACAAAATTACAAGGATTCACTGTCTCCGCCATAATTTTATTCTTGTTAGGCTGGAAAAGCGTCTGAAACAGCATTTAAACCATCATGGCACAATAAAACTCTATTGAAGGTCATATTAATGAAATTGACACCCCTGAAGAGGAAAAAAAGGGAGGAACTTCCATCATATCAGAGGTGGACAACATTGATTGCAATGGGTTGCATATGGGACCAGACCATGGTGTCACAGAGGAGCAGATTCCTTCAACAAGACTGACCCATCTTGACACGGGGCTCTGGATTCTCCCCCAAAAAAATAATGTGAACCTCATCCATTTTCCACAAAGGTTCAACATAATTCAAACAAAATATCAAACACACTTTAGTCTGCTGTGTGTGTGTGTGTGTGTGTGTGTGTGTCACCTGTCTACACAGTGCCTGGACGGGGTGGGTGGGGGTGGGTCGGGGGGTTGGTTTGACAGGTTCACAGGTCAGTGCTCTGGATGTCCTCCCCTGCTGGGAGCCAAGTGCTGGGGTGCATCGGCCAGGAACGGGATGCTGCGAGGGGGGAGAGGACACAGCGGGAAGCAGGACTTTTAGTGGAAAGAAGGCTGTTACAGTTGGTTAAACCGCAAGATGATCGCAGCAGGAGTTGAAACAGTAGCAAACGCGCTCATGAATGATAGCTGTGAAGCTATCGGGTGTGAGTTGACACGAAGATTCAAATCAGGGGCTGCCATTTCAGGAGGTGTATATGCTGTATGAAGAGTTCAGTATCTCTAGACAATCCGGACAATCCAATGTAAAGCTACAATATGCAACTTTTTGACATTAAAATAACAACAAATAGGAAATAATATACGTTATCAGTCGCTGTCTGTCTGTGACCCTATGCAGACCTGCCTAAATGCCCCCATTTGCCTCAAATGAGCTTTTCAGTGATGTTCAGGATGTTTTGGGGGCGTAAACCAAAGTGACATGTGGCTACAGTACAGGGAAGCATTAGGGCACTAGGGCTAGCAATACGCTTCACTGACTCAAGGCAAAATGTTGTACAATACCGGTCAAACGTTTTAGAACACCCCCATTTTTCCAGTTTTTATTGAAATTTAAGCAATTCAAGTCCAGTGAATAACCTGAAATGGTACAAAGGTAAGCGGTAAACTGCTAGAGGTTAATAAAAGTTTAGGTCAGCAAAAACCTGAAAAATAATGTACATTTCAGAGCCAAGGTGTAAGTGAGTACAGTTTCCTATGCCAAAAGGCACTTGGAAACTGGAGGAAACGCTGACAGGAAGAGGTCTGGCAGACCCAAAGCCACAACAGAATCAGAAGACAAGTTTCTGAGAGACAACAGCTTGCGTGATAGGTGTCTCACAGGACAACAGCTTCAAGCAAACCTTAACACTGGTCAAAGTAAGCAAGACTTTGAGCTGCAGGTGTGACAGGTCCAGTGGCAGGAAGAAAGCCATTGCTAAGATGGCAAAATAAGAAAGATAGGCTTGCCTGGGCCATGAAGCACCGCCAGTGGACTACTGAAGACTGGAAGGTCTTATGGACAGATGAATCAAAATTGGAAAAATGGGGGTGTTCTAAAACTTTTGACCAGTAGTGTATATTGTAGCTTTAAAAATCACCATAAGTTGTCTTAATTGTGACCTATCAATCATTTTGTGAGCCAAAGTGGTCACTTTTTCAAATGGAGGATATCTCATTTTGGAACAAAACTCTTCAGAATTGAAAGGAGGTACATTGAGTATACTGAGGTGTGTGGAAGCCAAACCAAGGTCTATAGAGATTAAAAAAAACCAACCATTAAATCAAGCAGTATTCACCTGATCCATTTCATATGTATAGCAATTTGTAAAAGAAGCATATCTGTCCAGAAGAAATAACACAATGAATTGAGATGTGAGGAAAGGATGAAATCATTTTTACATGAAGCCTGTCTGAACAGTTGTCCATGTAGATTTAAAAGAATCGTGTGCTGGCGTTGGACTGCAGGGTGTTCCAGAGGCAGCAAAGGAGAAATGTGCAAAATTTGCTTTGCTTTAGGGAGTCGATGCATGAGATTAAAATCATGCTCGGTGAAATCGATAAATTCCACTCGCCCGAATTCCACCTTTCAGTAGAAGTCGGTAGGGTCGATAGGGTTTTGCAGGCATGATCTCACTGTCAGTGCACCACACATCTGTGTTATTTTCTGCACACACCATCTACAGGTGACTTATTTCCCCCCCCCCCCGTTTCCCAGTGGAATGTGTTTCATGTTGCGGAGCATGTGCTGGGAAACCAGAGCTCCTTAGATCAGATTCGATCACAGTTATTTCATCCTCTCCTCTTTTGTGAATGGCACCGGGCTGTATGTTGCAAAGGGTTTGGTGTGTAAGAGAGCTGGGGGGGATATGACTTTCTCCGTGTGCACGCTAACAGCTACATAGATTGATATCACCTACATGTATCACTGCAGTATTGTGCATCGCTGTGCACCATCTCCACACCCGTCACTGTGGAGTATCAGGTATGAGCTTGGACTATTTACGAGGCGACAATGGTCCTGTCAGAGTGGCTGAGATTAATGACGCCTCGATCTGTGGCTGGGAGGCTTCGATGGCCCTCTTTTACTGCTGCACATGTTCCCTGTCAACCCCCGGGCTACACAAGGCTGTGCTGCACACCGCCTGGCCGTGACCCAGCTCACGGGGAGGACTTGAGAGTTTATGTCACGTCCAGCTTCCCAGAGATCACCTGTTTGAGTTTCTGCAGGTGGCGCTCTTACCTTTGTCTGTTCAGTCGTGACATCTGCTGATGGAAATGTAAAACGCATAATTTCCTGTGCACCGGGAAAGGTTGAATCACTTACTTTTTACAGATTTTTACTGTAAAGCAAAAAGAAAACAGCATGGTGTTGATTTGACTGCACGTGGCAGAGATCCTTACTGTAGCCTGCATCAGGAAGTGACCAGCTACATGATAGCGGTACAGTACAGCGCCATGTATCATAGGCAGTCATGCCCAGGGGACGACCACACAATGCCAGACATGCCGTGAACTCTCCCCCTCTCCGTGAACTCGCCCCCCCAGGTGGGCATATCAGATGTTGTGGGTCCCGCGGGACAGACAATGGTCCACATTAGCCGGCCCTGTCAGCACGTCAGCCCATCGGATGAAGGATGGGAACTTTAGAGAAGAATGGATCACCTGCGAGCACGCACAATAGCCCGGCCTTGTACTTCACACTCCGGGGATTATGTAAAGCACTGCAAGGGGAGGAAACTATGTCGGGCACTCACGCTGGTGTCGATGGTGCCGACAATCACGTAGCTCGCCAGGCCAACTGACATCAGTTTTCCAGAGTTGTACGCCCAGCTACCGGGATCGTACTTGATGAGAAGTGCAAAGAAAGTTTGTGTTATACTGTAATTACGTTGATCCTTTACAGCAACACAAATGCATTACAAATCCCAGAGGAAAAGTCTTTGTCTTTTCTTCATCTCTTAAGAAATAGAGATCTCAATTTTGTCTAATTTTGTGATGAATGTTTCTCCTAAAACCCCCTTAGGAGCAACGAGGAGACAACAGAGAGAATAAATTCTTGAGACTTTATGAGATAAATTTGAAGATGCTAACATGTGACATCTATACTGATAATCAGCTCCTACTATATGGCTGCTGGCCCCATGGCTTCAATAGGAAAACTGTGCATGTTTGAGAAGAAGGAGTCATAAAACATCACATTGAGTTTTCTTTGGGATCTTTCTCTAATCACATGGTCTCATATCCAGGAGAGTTAAATGGCACTTATTTAGGATCATTTGGAGAGCTCTTGTTTTAAACATGATCTTATATGTGGTTGTTTCTCTTGAGTTGAATTTGAGAAACAGGAGAAAGTGCCTTTAGTCTCATTTGTGCCATGGAGAAATAAAAGGTAGAAATATGAGATCTCTTCTTGCATGTTGCTTTCCTATGGGATTAAGCATGATCCCGGTGTAAGGCGATGGTTAGCGTTAGCTTTGCAGGTGAACCACATTGTACTTATCACAGTATCTCTAGCTAGCATAACAGTAACAACTGTTGGATCCTCCATGCATCTATTAGGTACTAAGGATCATGTATATCACTGCAGCCTATTCTTTCTGAAAAGACATACAGAACTCATGTCCCATAAACTACTGGTTTCCAGACTTTTATTTCAGCAGCCTAAAAGAGGAAAGCGTCCCATGCAATGCTACGATGCATTCAGTAGAAATTGGGGCTTCATCTCGAGACTAACTAATGTTCACTAATGTTTGACTGGGGGGTTATATTTGTTGGGACAAGGTGCTGAACAGGTTGTTGAGTGTATAGCTTCAGCAGGTAGCGTGTTTGGTGACAAGAAAAGATAGCATGCTAACATCTCCCCGTCACGCTAGGTGTCAGTGATATTTCTTATCTTGCGGCGGTTCGCGCTGAAAGAGCCGCGTTACCTGCGGCCCTGGAGCGCGACTCACTTTAACACCTTTAAAACACTTGCTTTTTGCACCTTTTGCATTAACGCTCGCGGGAACGTGACACCTCGCAGCTAAAGTTAGCTGCAGATACATTTTCTGAGACCATAATGGGAGTTATATGCCATCACAGTGGGTGTTTATGGGTATGTGTGTGCGTGCTCATTCAACCCACGTGTTTAGTGCAAGTGTGTATGTATGTGTGTGTGTGTGTGTGTGTGTGTGTGTGCAGCAGCTTAGCGGGTGTGAGATGGCTATCTGGGGCCATACATCAGGCCCGGTGTGGCAGTGGGCCCATGTAATTATCAGGTCTCAATGGGACGCTGTGTTATTTTTGCCCAGGGTGAGATGCTTATCTGGCCCTGTCAGCAGCCACCTGGATGGATGAGCCTCGCTCCACGGAGCAGCGGCTCACCTTCCCTCTGGACCAAAGACAAACTAGCCAGCTTCTCCCAGGCAGCAACTTCTGCTGCTAATGTACAAGACAAATCAGTTCTTCCAAGAGAGTGGGGTTCCTGCAGCCAAGGCTGGAGAGTAACTGATTGCATAGAACTGCAGTTAGGCTGATATATTGGGCCAATATTGGTCTTTTATTAAAAAAATGGGATATTGGCCAGTTAATGTTGTCCACCTTCCATATGAGGAATGCAGCAGTTTGTTTGATGTTCCATATTTATTGTATAATTGATCTACACTACATTGGGTGTCTATGGGAAGCCCTTAACCTGAACTTTATCTTCTTCTTCTTATCATTATTATTATTACTAACATTGAATATTGGTACAAAACATCAACTATCGGCAACTTCAAGCCCCCTTATATAGATATAACAGGATTAATTAGAATTACACAGCTGATTACAACAAAAAGGTGACTATGATTCAGTTACGTAACTGACAAAAACACAGTTTAGATTATTGTACTTGTACTCAGAAAAATATTTAAACTGAACAAAAAGCATATAGATTTGGAGATTATAGCTCTTGAAATAATTGGTGGTGACATTAATAACATTATTAACTTCCTAGTCTATGGATTGGGGCGGTTATCTAAAAGTAATCAGATTACATTACTGAGTTGGTGTGTTCTGACTACAGTTTTAACCAATGTAAACCATGTCTACTAGCTGCTATGTGACCCGGGGATCTTTTAAAGTATCTTCTATTCTATTCTGTTTTATTCTATTATGTCCCACTCTATTCTATTCTTGTCTATGCTATCCTATTCTTTAAAGGATTGTGTTTTCTGTGTAGCCCTGCCGGCCTGCTTGAGCATAAAGGTGCTTTCATCAGCTTCAAACTAGGTTCTTTGGCACGGCGATTGCTCCCCGAGGTGAGTAAGTTGTTGTGTTGTTTACGGGCCGTTAGACAGCGATAGCGCTGAGGTGTCTTCTGCTGTGTTCATTTTTCACAGCAGAGTGTCTTTGTTGGGGGTTTACACAGCCACTGTACTGATTTCCCAAGGATGTGCTCGGTAATGAATCTGCCTCAGAACCCGGTGAGCATTCCATCGCTAGATTCCCCTACACACACGCTCATAAATAATCTGTGAGCGGTCACCTGTGGCCCACGGTGCCTCTGGGCGCTTTTCCTATTATTTTCCGCCCTGAGGTCTAGCGGCGAGCATGAATTTATTTAGTCCGATGATGAAAAGATTAAAAGCGTCAACCCTGGTGACTGTTTCGGGGCTCCGGTGTCAGTGTCTAGGGCCAGGAAAAGCTTGAGGAAACTGCAGGATGTTTTTGACTTGAATGAAACATTGTTTGATAGGCAGCCTTCTGGTGGTGCGGGGGAATTCGATAATGTCTCTCAGCACCAACATGC
The DNA here is from genome assembly GCA_034670405.1 of Hoplostethus atlanticus. Classification (NCBI taxonomy): domain Eukaryota; kingdom Metazoa; phylum Chordata; class Actinopteri; order Trachichthyiformes; family Trachichthyidae; genus Hoplostethus; species Hoplostethus atlanticus. Next base: position 1,308,577 of record JAXDDX010000055.1, on the reverse strand, counting down.
TAGCCTTTCATGATCAGCCTCATCCTTCACCAAAGCCCTTTGCTGCACACTTCTTCCAAGCCAGCGTTGGAAAGGTTACTTTCATTAAGCAAAAGCAGGATGTGATGTAGCTATCCCTATAGAAATCCTGAGAGAGGATGACGGGTGCTTCCATTGGGTTCCAGTATGTGGAGACATTTGGTGGAAGTGCTCTATTCCTAATGCAAGCCTTTATTGCATGGCTAGTTCAAAAGACCATATTAAAAACCAACTCCACTGTGTTTCATCCATGCTGTGGCCTTTCTCAGGGAGTAGCACACCAAACTGCGCGAAGAGTGATGGTCTGCTACCTGATGAACGCCATGTGGAGTTCTTTTGAACTAGCTGGGGTTTTTTTGGGGCTTTTTCATGAAATACAACATTTAAAGTGGAAATATCGTTTCATGTAGTCTCCATCTTTGGTGCTCAGCGTTCATTGTTTCTGCACTTCACTTCCCAGAGATCACCTGTCAATCAAACAGTGTGTCCAGTACTGTGATGTCTTGGATTTTCTGTTGGTGAAGTTTGAGTTTGTGTAGGTGGAGGATATCGCTGCTCATGCTAACCTCCCAGTTCTTCTTCTATTTATTTGAAAATGTGCATTATTACTTTAAGTAGACAGACAATTTGTGGTCTTGTTCATTCATTCATTCATTCATTCATTCATCAAGTTTACTGATTACCTGCTTATAAGTAATGTAATCCACTGAGGTACTCAAATACGGCAAATTAATCTGATTACTTTCAGTTCCAGTCATCGGATTACTGTAATCCCATTACCTTTAACCCATTACAGCCCGACCCTGGTGCCACCAATGCTATCCCTCTATCCCCCGTGTGCTGATTGAAATGGATGTAATCGCATAGCATTGTGGCTTATTATAGACATGTTCCTGCTCCAGTTGGCTGGAATCAAAGCACTCCGAGGCTCGCTTTACACAAGCCACTGCTATAAATGAAGTTTGTTCATGACATTTAACGCAGCGCATGCTTTGAGATATTATCATCACTTCCTTTAATCCTTTACCAAGATATAGTGGCAGAAATTAATCCCGCCTCTCATTTAGCACAAACATTACAAATGAGCTTGTACTGTGAGTGACATCAGTGCCACTTGTCCATAGCGTTTAAATCTGCTATATTCTCTGCTGCCGAAGCAATGTGGTGGAAATTGAGATAACATTATACACATTAACAGATGACTAGTTGTAATTAATAGAAACATCAATAAATATCAGTGTTATCAGCAATACTGTCAAAAAAAAGTTAAATTCAACTGTTCCATTCAATTAATTATACACTTACAGAGTCTCTCTCTCTCTCTCTCTCTCTCTCTCTCTCTCATGCTGAGTAACTGAGAGGGGCTGGAGTGCTGCAGTGACACTCAGTGTTGTTGCATTTCTTTGCTTTTAACCAGTCCATTAGGTACAGATAACCTCTGCCTAGTGGACCCTGGCAGCTTAAAACCCTGTGACCCCTGCCCTTGACCCTTGCCCCCGACCCCCACCGACCCCCCCCCCACCCCACCTAGTCCAGGAGGGCCCGCCTAGGATGAAGTGGGTGCTCTCTCCCCAGCGCCTCGGAGGGAGCTAGAGTTACTCGAGCATGTGGCTTCATTAACAAATATCTGTCTGTTTGCCCCAGTAATAAGTAAGGCAGCAATTTAAAGAGAGTGGACAGCCGCTTGGAATCCCAACTAGCCGGCCAGGCTGCCAGTGTCAATCAAAAGCCAAGGTTCACCAGTAGGGCATCTGTGGTCGCTACCTGCCACCATCGCAGTTTTATATGTCTATATATATAGTCATGGATTATGGTCTTCTACAAACCTAATATACATGATGTGATAAGCCCTCACAGATGAATGGGAGGCCAGGGAAGAGTGAGGGGAGACACGTGGGTCTCTTACTCCCCCCCATGGCCAGGGAGGGTACGACTGGCCATCACTACTGAAGACTTTTGCAACATTTGATAACACATCAGAACGGCCTAGTAAGGCTGGAGTGGAAGTATTACAGTAGGAGTACAAGAAACACTTTCCCATGCTTTTCACCTTCAAGCTTTGATGCCCAAAGATATTAGATATTAATTAAAGATATTAAAGATATTAAAGGTAAATGACTTCCTGCAGGTGCTATTTATGTCAACATACAAACACCCTGCAAAACAATTTGGAATTTGCTACATAAAGCTGCTGAATATAGCAGCTTTATGCCGAGGGCCGCTGTGTTGGGTGTTAGATTGGGTTGAGTTGTGTTAGATTGGGTTGAGTTGGGTTGTTGTTGTGTTGGTTTGTGGTCTTGGGCTGTTGTGTTGTTTTGGGATGTTGCGTTGGGTTGATGTTGTGATGGGTGGTTGTTGTGTTGTTATTCTCGTGGGTTGTTGTTGTGATGGGTGGTTGTTGTGTTGAGATGTTCTTGTGTTTGGATGGAACCACTGACAGACAGACGGGTCAGACAGATGGACAGACTGACGGAGGGGCTGATGGAGCGCGCCGGCCAATGAGCGATCGAGCCAGCTAGCCCTGCTTTACAAGTCCACCGATGCATGGTGGTGCTGATCTGGACCCCCTGCTAGCATGGGTATGTGTGTGTGTGTGTGTGTGTGTGTATCTGTGTGTGTGTATCTGTTTTTGTTTGAGTCCGTGCATGCATACGTGTATATGTGTGAGCGTGCATGCCTGCCTGCTTGCTTGCCTGTGTGTGTGTGTGTGTGTGTGTGTGTGTGTGCAGAGGTGTGCTATCTGATCAAGGCCCCGCTAAGCCCGGGGGGACCCAGCATCCCCACACAACCTTTCAGCTGGAACAGCGGCCTTTGCAGAGGAGGTGAAAACAGCTAACGGCGACAAGCGTCTCGATCGGGCAAACAGATAGCGGCTCCGAACAAGGACTCAGACTCACGGCTTCCCATCTGATAAACCTGGAGATGTGACATTAGCAGGGGAGATAATGCAACATGGCCATGATAAGAAGCCCAGACACTGTAACTTCAGCATATGGGACTCCGAGGTTTATCCAGCAGAGCGATCTGGGTTAGACCGATATATTGTGCTGATATATAAAGTTGGATATTGGCCAATAGGTGACATGCACCTCTGATAGCACAGATAGACACATTCACACCTATGGGCAATTTAGAGTCTCCAGCCCATGTGACTTGCATGTCCTTGGACTGTGGGAGGGAAAACTTGCAGGAAACCCACGCAAACATGGGGAGAACACGCAAACTCCACACCGGATCCTTCTTGCTTCTTGCAACAGCTGCTAACCGCTGAGCCGTGCACCCCGTCCGTCCGTATTTTATCATTATTAATGTCCTGGGTTGGGATGGGGAACTTTTAGTGCTCCATCTTCTGCTGTGTCAGAGGTTTTTCCATCCTGCCAAGAATACACGTCTGGCGGAAAACACTGAATCCCAATATATCAGCATTTAAAAAACCCATATCAGTCGAAACCTATTCCTGCCTACGCACCGTCCACAGTATGTCCCCTTTGCACTGTGCGGTTCTTGCTGTCCCGGTACCATGTGTATCAGTATGCACTGTGAAGCTCTGTAAGTTGTCAGCCTCTTCAGACCAACGCTGCCAAGACTGTCACTGCACATCTGCACATTTATTGTACTTGGCGATTAAAAGCGACTCGCGGTTCCCGATTTGAAACTGCGCAAAGGGTGGAGGCGTCCCCGCATCCTCCTCCTCCTCCTCCTCCAGCAAACTCCCCCATCACCCTCGCATTAGGCCGCACAACCACACATCTCCAAACAATAATGGCATGGCATTTGAGAATAGGAGACATGTAAAAACAGATCCGCCGATAATAACGCCAGGGAGGGGGACCATGTTGGGTTCCTGGTGGTGTCGGCGCTGTAGGTCAGAGATGGATGGTTAATGTCACACCAGGATACACACTCCACATCAATCCAGGGCCCTGAGTCACCCGCCGCAGCCCGGCCAAGCTAAACTAAATATTTCATCTACAATGTAAAACACGCTCGCAGCCATAAACACGCTTAAAAAAAAAAAACGCGCTGGGGCCGCGGCCTGAAAAATGATTTTAACCATAGCCGTGAGCGCACCCCCTCCCTCCCCTCCCCTCCCCTCCCCTCGCCCAGCCAGCGTTTATTTATGTAGATTGGATAGAGTGGCGTATAATTATTCCGCCGCTGCCAATGTCTTCTTTTATTTATTCTTCATTTCCTTTCCTCCGCGGGGCCGAATATTGTCCCGGGATGAGGTGGAAAACAAGGCGCGCACATCTATCTTTGGACGCGCGGCGCCGGCCACTCGCATATCTGATTGCAGGTTTTTAATTATTTGAAGGTTCCGTCAGTGAAAAGTCCTGAGGGTCGACTCTAATGGTGTTGAGTGTATTAATTACAGCTCTCAGATCTAACTTCAGTCCACTAGGAATTCTGTGAGGAGCTGCCGCGATGTGCGTGTGTGTGTGTGTGTGTGTGACAGCTTGTGTATGGGTTTGTCCAGTACATTTTAACTATGTTATCATGTTTAAGCGGTATGTATGTATGTGCGTGTCAGCTGGACTGGCAGTGTGTGGATTTCTGTGTGTGTGTGTATGTGTGTGTGCGTATTTTTCCATTTCCCCCCCCTTGCCTTTAAATAAGAGCAGTGCCGCTGAGCTGTTTATTGGCTCAAGGTTCCTGCAGCGGTAATGATGCATGGAGAATGATGTGAGCCGAACTGGAGACAGGGAGGCCTGGTGCACCCTGGCCTTTCTGAAGTTACATCTAACCCAAGCAAAAAACCCTCAAAGACAGCCGAGGGAAGGGATTTTGTGTGTGTGTGTGTGTGTGTGTGTGTGTGTGTGTGTGTGTGTGTGTGTGAGGAGGGGGGAATTATGCTTTTTGTATCCTTAAATGTCAGAATCTTTAATTCAGGTTTAATTCAGTGGCTATAAATACAGCTGTTAAAACACAGGAGTGTGTGTGTGTGTGTGTGTGTGTGTGAAGTCAGAAAAAACGGAGTGTACTAGTGGTTTTGTCAGTTAAGGTGCATACCATATACTTTCTGCCTCAGGACTAAAATAGATTCATGACCTTTGCTCTGTCTCGTCTCTTCCCTCTTTTCCACTCTCCCTTTTTCCCTCCACTCTACGCTGCCAAAGCAAAATGTAGTGCAAAAAGAATGTCAAATATATGTGTGCTACTACCACTCCCCCAGTCAGACTCAAACCCAGGGTTCCCACCGTAGCCCTGTTGTATAATTCCATAACTTTCCATAACTAAGCGGAGCACGTCCATCACCTGATTCGTGTTCCTTCCTGGTTTGTTGTTGTGGTTTTGGGGGGAGGAGGGGTGTCCTTGTTTGTCTGAGGACAGGGGAAATGGCCCGGGATGTTGTGGGACACACAGGTGTGTCGGAGTTGAAAGCGTCGGGGGGGGTCCGAGTCCGCGGCGTGGCGGGGAGGGGGGTGGGGGTGCCCTGATACGGTGGTGAAAGGTGGCCTCGTTTAGCACGACGGAGGGCCCCGACATTAGAGAGGGTGATGACAGTAACAGTTAGGAGGGTCGGATACGCTTCACCACACACAGAGGGACACAAGACAGAGAGAGAGCGAGAGAGAGAGAGAGAGAGAGAGAGAGAGAGAGAGAGAGAGAGAGAGAGAGAAGCAATTCTTCTTGCAGTGAAGAAGCATCCTGGGATCTTGTCCACCAAGACCTCCCGACCTGCCGTCTCTCCCATGCATAAGGTGCATTAGATAACCGCCACATGCATTTCTTTGTTTTCATATTTGGATGACAGTATGAATTATGGCCAAATGACATTAAAGAACAATAACTTGAAAAAGATACACTTTTTTTTTTTGACATTCATTCACTTCGACCCAGCGGGTGGAAACTCACCTAATTCATTTTTTGCAATATTTCAAAAGTTTGAGTAAAAACGTGCATTTTAATGTAAACATGTTATAAAGAAGTAATAGAAACCTGCCTTCTTAAATTAAAAATATTTTCATTAATATATCATTTCATTTCTCTTGGTGCCTAGGCTGGCTAAAGCCAACACCATGCACCCCCTACATCCTGGTTTCAAAACCAGTCTTGGTCTTTGTCGCATGTCATCCCCCTCTCTCTCTTTCCTGTGCCAAAAAAAAAAAAGTTTGATTTCTATTTCTTTTCTTTTCTCTTTCTCTTACCAAAACGCAGATGTCCCGGATAGTTTTTTCTATCCGGTAAAACTGACAAACAAACGCCTTCGTCTCTCTCGCTCTCCCTGTCCCCAGGTTTTCCCCGACAGCCATTTTTTTTTGACAAGTATGTAAATAGAAAAAGTCAACCCGTTGGATTTGCGCGCACTTTCCTGGTTGTGGATCTGTGAAAGTAGGTTTCTGTTGATCTAGCTGTCAGATACCCTGTCAGAAAAAACAGAAAGGCAAACCTGTTTGAGGGACAGCCCCAACAAAAATACAATGCTGTACCTTTTCTTTTGTTTATGAGAGTGGATTGGAGACACGTTGCATTTACACTTTGTTGAAAATGTGACCGAGTACACCACCTCTGGAGGGGGTGTGCAGAATCGGATCTCCAATGCATCTTGGGTGCATTCATGTCTGGGTTTTGCACTGGTTTTCTTGGGCTCCAGCCGATCACCAGAATCAGACCCAGATGGATGCCGCGGTAGCACGGTGACTGTCAATGAATTCTCTAACAGTCACTGGAGGCACCAGAGGTTGGCAAGGTCACTGTCCCCGCTTGGTTAGGCACGTGCACGCATCTTTACACGCGCGCGCGCGCGCACACACACACACACACACACACACACACACAGGTGCTCATTGTTCAGCCAGGTTGCTATTCATCTTCGCTCCTGGGGCTATGAATCAACCTGGGAGGAGCTGGGGAGGGTTGGAGAGGGGTCTTTAAGATAAACAGGGGCAAGTGGAGCTCCTTTCACTGGTTGGATTTATTGGGCTGGCTGGCGACCCCCGGACCGTCCCATGCATGACCGGGCCGGGTGATGGGCCGGGGCGTGGGGGGGTGGCGGGGTGCTCAGTGACACCAGTGACTCCGGTGACTCCAATGAACGTTAATTGGGCGGCGGCGGTCAGTAACAGGTCAACCAGAGGTCACCGGGATGGACAACGGGTCACTATTTAGGGACCTTCTATGTCTCCCTGCAGGGATCCAATGTCATTTTGCTACCAAACCCTCCAAACCTGCTTTCATGTTTCATGTTTCTTACTGATGGCTGATAATATTTTAATAATTATAGCTGCCAAATAAATATCTGATGATTTTTGCTCGATATCGCTCTCTATTATGATGATAAAATGTGGTTATTTCGGCTCAGGTATGGGGCCTAAACCCAATCGATCACCCACGTCACTCTGTCTCTGGACAACAGTTCACTATTTAGGGAATCTCTCTCTCTCTCTCTCTCTCTCTCTCTCTCTCATCCTTTCCAAATGTGATTTCTCCCCTGGAACATAATTGAAATCCAGTTACCTCCATCAAACAGCTTTTCTCTCCACCCTGTCGAGGCGTGGAATGTTTTTTTCACTGACAGACCAAATTGATTCGCCGATAGGAGGGGATAACATGAGGCGGCGGGGGGGTGGGGAGGTGGGGAGTTGGGGGAGGGGGCGGTAGGGTTGGGGGGGAACTCTGTGATTAAGTCGGAGACACCGCAAGGGTCCTGCAGTCGATTCCTATCAGATAATAAGGTGGATACTTAGGTGGGTTTCTATCTTTCCCTCGTCCTCTGTTTTTTCTCTCGTTCTCTTGTTCGACACCGCTGCTCCCGCCGAGTGGTTTTCTGATTGCTGGATGAACAGGAGGACTTGAGGTGTGGGGCGGTAAACAGAATATTAAGTTTTCAGAGCCCGTAACTTTGAATCCGTCCATTTTCATGCTAATAAAAAAATCAATCAATCAAAAGGTATTCAGCGTTTTCTTGTCAGAGTGGAAAAACCTCTGAGAAAACATAGAAACTATATGGAGATAAACCGACTCTCTCTCTCTCTCTCTCTCGCTGAGGCGGGTCGGGTGGCCTGGAGGTAGAGAGGTGCAGTGTAGGATGGATATATAGGAAGAAAAATGAAAAAAATGCTCATCCATGCTCCCACACACATAAAAATACTTACGGTCCAGATGCAAACACACACACCACACACACACACACACACACACACAGGGCCTGTGGCTTTGTACCGTAGCGCTGGCTGTTATTTACTGCATCCCAGGGACAGCCTGTTTGTATAACAACTAGACCCTGTTGACCCCGAGCCTATAAATTTCAGAATCGTGTTGCCTTTGCTTCCTCCGGGTCAACTCGGCGCTGGCCTATAGAAAGCTGTTCTGCAGCCCAAAGGGTTCTTCTGTTCCTAATCCGCCAGCTTTAAATTCACATCGTCGCCGAGCCGCCGTAATCCGGCTGCAGCGTCGGGCTTAAGAAAGCCCCATCTATTGCGATGCAGTTGTTGCATGGACTTCAATTCACGTGTTAGGAATGTAGCTGACGATGAGCGAGCAAGTCCACTGCCTTACTTTGCTTTTGTACTCTGCAATGATACAGTGTAATGAGTACCAGGCTCAGTCAGCGTGGTCCACCTCTGATATGACAGATAGGATGCAGTTTGATTGATTATCTTTATTGCATGATTGATCAATACTTCACTGGTTGCTTGTGGGAAGCCCTTAACCTGAACTGAATTGTATTCTTCTTCTCGCATGAACGGTCAAGTCTGTATCTGCAGCTTCATTCCAAACATCTTGGCATCGGCTTTCGAAAAACGTTCAAAAACCCAGAGTGTGTACTGAGTAGTGGCCCTCTCATTTGGCTTCAACTCAATGTATTTGAAGGGGGGATAATATCCGCCCTCAGTGTTCCGTTATTGATGATAGCCGGGGGATCTATACATCAGGGGAAGATGGCCGTGATGGGGCTGCCCCGGGCTTTGAGGCGGACAGGAAGTCTTCGAAATCTATTGACGCGACTTTGTAAAGGACTTTATCTTGCTGCCTGCGTTGGGCCGAGATCCAGAATTCCTCTGGCAAGAGTTGTTTGTCAATTTCTCTTCCCTCCAGATAAGAGCTGGCTGTCTTCCCCATCGCCGGGTTTGCCACGCGGATCCTGCCGACGACAGCAAAAGGCCGCGGGTTTTACCGGGGCGTAGCGGTATACCGATGTGATGTGTTGTGATGTTCTGCGGGACGGCGCTCAAGAGAGAAGTTAAAGGAGTCACAGCCTGGACTCGCGTTCCCCCTCCCTCTGTCCTCCGACCGGCAGATGTCTGATTTACACTCGGTTGGATCGAGGGAAACCGGACGGTCAGATACCTCTTGTCAGGACACCCTCTCAACCGTTGCCTCTGCCTTATTTACGACGCCGGCGGCGTTCAGCTCCACGGCTGATCATTTTTCCATGCCCGTCTGCAGACGCTGTCGGGCCTGCCGGGGGAGATAGGTGGGTGGGTTTAGGTTCTCGGGCTGTTTGCCAATCGCAAAGGGCGGGGGAGGAGTTTGTCCTGCTTCAGCTAGACTCACTATTTAATTATCTGGAGCTTATTGATCAGAGTAAAGCCTAATGATGAAATGGTATTTTCTCTCTGCCGCCGCACTCTCTCTCTCTCAGGCGGGATTAGGATAATCCCACCACGCCCCGGTCAGCTCTCACCTCTAAACCTACCGACACTTTTCAGGAAGTTCCTCACTCCGCCGGTCCTGGATGCATCGGACACTTTCGTTTCCTCTATTCTATCCTGCTCTACTGGCAGGCAGCTTTGTTAGGGAGTGTTGGAGGTCACCCAGGCCCGGTGTCATTACTCAGCGAGCCAAGAGGACTGACGGAGCCCTCTTGTCTTCGGTCCAGTCAGCTGGGGGGGGGCGAACCCAAGTCCCCGGGCCCCCGTGATGGATGGAGGCTGACAGGGGAGCGACAGTGATAGGCGACGCGCAGAGTTGAGTTAGAACTGCAGCATTGAGTTAGAACTGCCCGCCGGCTAAACTGCGCGGAGGTCACCGCGGGGAGTCGGAGGTGTTGGTTTCATCAAGTTTTGAGGCTCAAGAGGTGGGCTCGTGATCGGAGGGGTTCGGCGGTACCAATCCCCAGAAGATGGGGAAAGAAGAAGTAGAAGACGGTGGCGGTACTGGGCAGCTCCCAGTGTGAATGTGTGGAACTGTGCGATTGCGATGGATAAATAAAGGTGAAGATACAAAATACCTGCATGTCTCTCTCTCTCTCTCTCTCTCTCTCTCTCTCTCTCTCTCTCTTTCATCACAGAGCAGCTCTGCTACTCGGCTGCCCACAGTAGATCAGGTTTCAGGCCCTTCATAACCAGTGGTCAGTGGCTATTGTGTGAGTGGCTGTCAAGAGTTCAGATAAGATCAGGAGCTGTGTGTGTGTGTGTGTGTGTGTCCACTCTGCAGCCATGAACGCTTCTATCAATGGCAGGAACAAAGGCTCGTCTCAGGGTCCAGCATCCACTCCTCCGGCCTTGTCGCTGCACCCCCAGTCTCTCTCTCTCTCTCACACTCACACACACACACACACACACACACACTGCCCCCTGGTCAAATCTCGCCAGGCAATCAACCGGGCGATAGGTCTGAGTAGGCCTCAAGGGGTGCATCTTAACAACAGATTTCCTCTCTCCGTCTCATCCCTCGACACCTTCATTTACTCTCCTCCCAACGGAATGACAATGCAGCACAGTAACTGTACAGATTAGGGTGCAAACCGATGGATGTTTCGGATTTTTTTTGTGGCAGGAAAACGGTCCAATTCAAATTGAATAAGGGCACACTGGCACCTTCAATCCAAAAATATCAGTATCAGCCTTCCAAAAAGCAAATATCGGTGAAACCCCGGTGCAGATGTTTTTCTTGGTGACTGTAAAAGGCTGTCAACTTAGTTTCAGAGTACCGAGAACCACGGCTACATAAACACATGACTGCTGTATACTGCATGTCGCAATGCATCTGCGCGTGACGGTAAATGTGCGAAAACGGCCGCAACGTTAGCGACTTCCATCCCCACCGCCTCACCCGTTCTTAAAGCTCCAAAAGTGTGTCCGTCTGTGCCAACGAGTAGGGTGAGGTTAAGCAAACAGCTCAGAAGGCCTGGACTGACGGCCGGAGCGAGCTGCCAAAAAAACCCTGGTGAAGAATTGTTAAACGTCCTCCCAATAAAAATACCAAAATGGAACGATGGAATCGAAAAAGTGGGGCAGCAGAGGACTGAGAGGTGCCAAAAAAAAATTGATCTGGGATGTTTCAAGCAACCGTGACAGTCAAAGCGCACGTCACGTCGATTGGAAAGCGATGTTCCACGCCCCTTTGCGTTGTTTTTTTTTGGTATGATCTCACCTCCCCCGGTCAGCGTTGAGTTCCGCCGGGTTCCTTTTCGCTCGTTCGGTTTGGAAACCTCGGAGAAAAATACGAGCGCAGCCCATTTCCTTCTGCTCGGATCTGCCTGGGTGTCAGTCACTGGGTGCTTGGTCAGCTGGACGTTCTCCTTCTCAGAGCTCCCCCCAATGTGTTTGGGAATCAATCGGGAGAAAAAAGTACCCTGTCTTTTCTTTTTCCCCCGTGGAGCCCCTTAACACGGTGTCGGTTAAGTTAACACTAAGTTAGCCCAAGTACCTGTAACAACATGGGTTTAAATCCACTGGCCTAGCATCCTCTCTCTCTCTGTCTCTCTCTCTCTCTCTCTCTCTCATCTTCCCTGTCTCTTTCCACTATCTAATAAATCAGAAATGACATAAAAGGATCCAAAAACTCTTGAGTTCTGCCGTGCTTTCTGCTTAGATCCAGCCATGTGTCAGTCACGGGGGTTCGATCGAGCGCTTGGTCCGCTGCCCGTTCCCCCCACAGAGCTCTCCCAATACATTAAGCCCGGGAATCGATTGAAAAATGTACCCTGTCTTGTAGTTTTTTTTCAAACCCCGGGTGAGCTTCATCTTCCTGCACTGTAGCCGCTGTTAAAAGTAAGCCAGCTTTCAGAATGATCACACAGCTTGAGAGTGTATTATATCTCTGGGAAGAGATCAAACGTATTGGGTTAGCCTTTAAAAAAACAAACAAAAAATCGATAATGAATTGGAAAGACCAGTCATCTGGGCCAACGCAGTGCAAGTGCAGATGAGCGCCGCAGTGTGAGACGTGTACACTGTGGTATTTCATATGAAGCAGGTTGTTGCCTGAGCATTGCGTGCTAAGCGATATCATGCTTACACTGTATACAGGCTGGCTGGGGAGGTGGGGGAGGTTTCTCTTCTGTGTCAGAGATAGTATGAGGTAGATAGGGACACAACCTCATAGAGTGGTGCAGGGATGACATATTTTTGTAGTTAGCATCGCCCTGGTTCCCTCGACAAAAAGCCAATGGGATTTTTCCATTGGATTTTGGATTATTGCAGAAAATAAACTCTGTGGCAAACAAAAGTTTATGATACTTACACGTTTTGTTCAGCAAGATAATCTTCACAAATGAATACCACTTTTATGATTTTTGAAGCGTAAATGCAATCGCCAGAAGTAAAAAGCTAACGTTAGGCTATAAACGAACTACACCACTGTCGCATGACTTCAACGTCACCACCACTAAAAATACTATAAACTGATAAATCTACAAGTTCGAAAGTTTGAGTTAGAATAGTTTGGAAGAGTATAAACACAACTAGAGGCTGTGAAGGCGGACTAGTGAGTAGATGAGTTACCATGTTCGGCGTGATGACGTTTAATGTCCCCGACAACCTCTGTAGTCTCATTTAGCCACTTGTTAGCAACCGCCTGTTTTAAGACACGTAAAAGCTTCAAAATTTACGAGTGGGGTATTTACTGACGTATTTTATGTCGTAGAACAAAACGTGAAAACCTCTTAAGCTTGTGTTAACCACAGACCTTATTTCAGGCATCTAACCAAAAACCCATTCAAAAAACCCATTGACTTCGAGACGAGGGAACCGGAAGTGCAAACATGCTATCTCATTTCCTGAGACTGAGCTACCCAGGCAGGGAGACTGTGTTCCTATAGAGTGTATATAAGCATGTACATGTGCATCAGTGTTTCTGTGTGCGTGCGTGTGTGTGTGTGTGTGTGTGTATGCATTGTGTGTGTGTGCCATCTGTGTGTGTGTTCCCCCAGTGCCCTACACTGCCCCGACTGCTAGAGAGACCTGCAGCCACCGATAGGAATATCACACCAGAGTCCATTCATCAAAGTCAAAAAGCAGACTAGGGTGGCACCAGTGTGTGTACGTGCGTGCGTGTGCGTGCATGTGTTTGTGTGTGTGTTTACGCGTGTGGTGTGTTGGCGTGTGGTTGATGTTTTGTCTATGTCTTGTCCTGTATATGTATGGGAGTGGGAGAATGTAAAAAGGCGTGCGAGTGGGTATGTGGTTTATGTATTTGTGTGACTATGTGTCTATGTGTGTGTGTGTGTGTGTGTGTGTGTGTGTGTGTGTGTGTGTGTGTAGTGGAAAAAAAGTGGGAGGCCATGTGGAGGCTGATTCTGGGTGTTTTTTTGTGTGTGTGTGTGTGTGTGTGTGTATAACATAAAAATTGACGATGACCTGATTTGGTCCGGTCAATGTCCACAAGCAGTTTGTGCTGTGTGTGTGTGTCAGAGAGAGAGAGGAGAGAAAGAGAGCATGTGTCTATGCACACGACTGGTCTTTGGGTGGATGTTTTGCGTGTGCACGTGTTTGTTTGTGTACATGTGTCTGTGTTTATGCCTGTGGGTGTATGCGTGTGTGTTTGTGTGCACCTTGTGTTTGAGTTTGTTGCTTGCATGCATACACTGCTGTGTCTATCTGTCTGTGTGTGTGTGTGTGTGTGTGTGTGTGTGTGTGTGTGTGTATGTCTGTGTGTGGATGGCACTACACCACATGCTCCATTCGTCAGCAACAGATGGGCTGATAAAATGCCAGAAAAGCAGCAATTACCTCCGATAAACCATCACCGGCTGTTCTCCGCTCAATGTAGGGTTGCCAGGTTTGACCATATACTGCAAAAAATACCCATCTTATCAAGCCATTTCTGGTTTTAGGAGTCTTAGAATATTGTTTTTCTTCCAATAAATGAAAAAAATGCAGGTTAAACTGAGTATCAAGATAACATTCCTTGATCCGAGAACATTTTTTGAAACATGTTCTAGCCGCGCAGGAAAGTTAAATTACCGCTGTCACATTTTTCCGAGCACCTGGGGAAACATACGATTTTAAGACTGACTACTACATTAAACGAGCGTTGTTTTTGCAGCGCGTCAGATGAAATCCGCTGTTGCATTACAGCACCTCTTCCCCTTAATAGCTGCCTACCCATTAAATGTTTCCTTTCGGGAGTTCAGGCTCATATACAAGCAGACACAAAGCATTCCTCGGCGTGGTTCGCTATTGACAGTTTTAATACGTGCAGAGCCTCGCCGCGTTTACCTGCAAAGACAAGTGGAATCGGTACCCACGGTGGGAATGCCCCCCTGCGGAGCGACAAACACCCACTCGCGGAGATAAAAAGGAAAACACGTGCAGTACAGAATGCAAACTATAGACGCACATGTGAGAACACACTCTTAGTCCCATACACACACACAGAAATTGCCACGCGGGTGCACAAACACACATCTGCAAACGAGCTATTCCACACTGATGTATTCTCAGACGGCGTGGGGAGCTCTGAATGAAACAGTAGTCAGAGGAGGTGTGTGTGTGTGTGTGTGGTGTGGTGTAACTCACCACTCACACACACACACACAGACACACACACACACACACACACAATAGCATCTTCCTCCAGCGCGGGGCCCTCTGTCAGCAGGCCAGCTCTCATCATCGGCCGCCCAGGAACAAGAGCCTTCTCTCTGGGGAGGAGAGGAGCACCGCCCCACCCCCAATTCCCCTCCTTTGGTCCACTGGATCCTCCTGCTGAGTGATGGGGGCGAAGGCTGAGCAGGACGGCCCGGCCTCCCTTGTTGAGTCCCGACATTGAGGAACAAACCTCAATGACTTCCTACTCCCCCCTCCCCCCTCCATTGCCCCTCATTCCAACATCACGGTCCCAGACTTGTTAGATGCAAAAGGATACTCTCTTGTCTTATAGACTCATGCAGCGATCGCATTGTATTGGAAGAAGCAGAAGACATCTTGCTGCTGCAAAATCATTTTTATTTATGAATGAAATGTGAATGGATCATTTGGATTTTGCAGCCTTCAGGCCTTATTCAACTAAATGTGACAACAAAAAAAAAACGCTCCCGGTCATCCATCCACTAGATTGGACTATTGGAGGACCATCAGCCGCTAAATCGGCGTCATCATCTCACGGCCAGTCATCATCGCCCAGTTTACATGTAACATATTGCCGTGACCCCGCCGGCAGGTGGACCATTGGCTTTGGCGTTGCTGTATGACCATCCATGCCAAAGTCATAAGCGACATAGACATAATTTTTGCAACAGCTAGTGACGTAGCAAACCGGTAATAGATAGAAGATTGGAGGGAGGAAATGAGCTGGTAATGAACATCTGTCCCTGTTGGCTGATGTGGGGGGGGGGGGTGGGGGGTACAAGGGAGGAGTGGTTCTGGCCAACACAGGGAAGGGTAGGGGTAATGGGTCCAGCTGGCGGTGACAGATTTTTGGGTAAGGACGAGAGGGGGGGGCATAGGAAAGGCCTTGGCTCGGCTGGTGGATGTGGGCCGGGACCCACAATCGGTCCGAAAGAGAAAAACAAGGCTGGGTAACCGGCGAGTTACGCTGCATTCACATCGCACGGGAAAGGTGGGAGATACGAGTTTCCGACTTGACAATGCCATTCGCGTGTGCCTTGTTTTTGGTAGGTACTACTTTGGCGATGGACGATCCCGATTCTCTTTAAATGCCATGGCAGGATGCAACTACTTGCTGTGTGCTTTTCACTTGTGGCAGACGTTCTTTTTGCTCAAATGTCTTCACTTTGAAAAAAATTTGATCAAGAGCAGCCAACGTCTACAGAAAACGTCAACCTTGGCATTTGACAGCTTCGAATGAGCTCAGACACGGCACCATCAGGTCATTTTAACCATCAAGTCGTTCCGTAATTCCCAATATGACGACTGACTTTAGCGTTACACTGACGAAAAATGAGGGCCAAGAATAAGTGAAAAGAAAGGAAACTGTATGTCACCTTGTGTACCCCACTAGTTGCACCGAGACGCCGGGGTGCGAGAGAGGTCGGGTCTCAGTGATGTGACTATCTAATCAGGGGATGAACCCAGACCTTGGAGGCAGCGGGAGACAAGCGCTGCTCTGAGGTCTGCTTCAAAGTTGTGAACGTGGGAAAAGTATTCAAGCAGAGATGAGAATTTGACTAACTCTCTTGACCCGAGGCAGCTGAGTGTTTCTGGTGCACTGGGCAGAATGTGGATGAGGTTTAATAGAAAGGGTATAGAGACTACCCCAGCAGGTTTGGCGCCCCCACAATCCTTAGAGGGTCTTCTCCACAAACTTTTAGGCTGTTGACATTGTTAGAATCCCTCGTTGAAACCAAGTGACTCTCGGAAATTGTAACTTTTGTGTGTTTTGTGCTCGCAAAAGATGAAATTTCCACTTCTTCTTTATTCCCCCCATGTAATCGTACTCCTTCAGACATGTCACTTTCTCAGTTTGCATGAGAGGGTGGTGGTGTGTGTGTGTGGGTTGCGTTTTGGCGTCAACTGCCAGCTTTGTCATGTTCAAATCGGAGACTGATGGATAAACGGAGCGCCGCGAAGTGAAAAGAACCAGCGTTTCCGCGAGCGCTGACAACCCGTCGAGCACATGTTCTGGAGGGGGAGGGGTGGGGGGGGTGGCGGCTGTCAATCCGAAGCGCAACAGCACTGATGTTTTAGCATAACACAGTGTTATGGAAGACAAATGACACCGTGGGAGGAACAATGAGCAAGTGGCAGAATGTGTGACTGTCAAAGGGAAGAAGGAATAACGGTGAACTCTGTGTCGCCCGCTGTGTCGACGCGACGGTAACGGGGCTGTGACAGGCTGTCTCAAGTGGGTGGAACGGTGGTGGTGGTGGTGGTGGGGGGGGCGTAACCAGAAAGTCACTCTTAATAAGCGTGGATGTAAATGACCCATTTCCTTTCACTTAGCTGCAGCTCGTGGAAATACTTCAATCTGTGAGCCTGGGATCAAAAAGCAAACTTTTCCTGCAGAAGGCATGACAGGTTCTGGCTTCATTCCTCGAGGGGGGAGGGGGGGGGGTGCACCCTGCTACCCTGCTGAGAGGCTCTTATCACCCCTGCCACAGACTTCTGTCGCCATCTACTGCAAGTGTTGGTAACAGCGTGGCGGCAAGGGGGGGGCCCTGGGCTCGGGGAGGGGGGGTTGGCTCTCACTGAGCACTCTGAGAATACTAACGGCAGATCCACTTCCTGAACTGGTTAAACCCGAAGTGAACTGACACCAGCTCTGCTCTGCCGCTGACCGTCTTGTACATTTTAGACCGTCGGTTCATCAGTACCGTTTGATGCAGCATGACTACTTGTTGCTGTTGCCTATATTGGTTTTGTTTTAAAAGTTAAAAGCCATGCAATAGTCACCTTTAATGGAATCAATCCTAATGGGATCAAAGTGGTAGGTAGAACTGGCTACCAACTACCCTCCAGGTGCCCTTGAGCAAGGCACTCCCCCCCCCCCCCCCCCCCCCCCCCCAGCTGCTCCTTTGGAGCTGCTCACTGTCCACCAGTAAAAAAGCCTGTGGCTGTTAGTAGGGGCATGGGGGATAGGTGGGAGGGGGGGGTTCATCTTTAAGCTGCAGTTCACGGGGCTGCCACAGGATGGCATTGCAGTGCTGTGGCAGAGTCCAGGCTGACCAACCAGAGAGCCCCATAGCCTGCAGTCACTCAGCAGCCCGGCCAACTGAGTCCTGCGCAGGCCACATCAGCACTCAGGAAGCAGCTACCTAAATTGCCTGTCTGATAGTCATCTCTGGTCCAAGCCCCGCCCCCCAGCTGTGTGCGCCCCCCCCCCCCCCGGCACACCCAACCTTATGACCTGTCCAGTATTGTGACGTACATGCAACCGACTCCAAACACGCAAGCACAAACACTCCCCGGGCTACTGTGCAAAGGCTGGGATTCACGTTATCGCACCATCGCGCAGAGGGAACCAGGCCCAGCGACACACACACACACACACACACACACACACACACACACACACTCACTCACCTCCCACTCCTCCTGTCGTGTCTCTCTCTCTCTCTCTCTCTTCCTTCCTTCCACGCCCGATGCCCCCCCCCCCCGAGCAGTTAGGGCAGGAGATCTGGTGATACGAGGAGGAGGAGGAGCGACTGGGATGTAGCGGACAACAAAGCTAGCCTCTGTCTTATCGCGCCAGCCCATGCACACCAATGGTTCTTGTTATCCATGGTGCTCTGTTTGTTGTATGTGTCAGAGAGAGAGAGAGAGAGAGAGAGAGAGAGAGAGAGAGAGAAAGGGAGGGTAGGTTGTTTGTACTTTGCATTTAAATTACAGCCAGAGTGATGCATCTTCATGCACGCATCACGCCGGCGGATTTGTAATGCGAAATAACACGCGCCTCCTTTTCATTTGATCAATTTCCAGGTCTGCGAGAGCTCCTCCCGCTCCTCTCATCTCAAGTACTGTTTAGGAGAGGTCTGCCACCCACCTGTCACACACTCACACACACACACACACACACACACACAAGCAGCATACCCTCAATGTCAGCGGCGCTGCGCTTTGATGCCCCGGCCTCAAAACGAGAGAAGCTGGGAAATTCATTTAAACAAACGTTGTCCTTTTGAAACTCAATGCCATTTCTTTTTCTCCTCCTCCTCCTCCTCCTCCTCCTCCTCACCCCCGTCTCTAGAAATGTAATTCAAGGAAGGACGTAGCTGCGGGGACATTTTGACTGCACCGAACTCGGGGGAACCTTTCCGCCGGTGTGTGTGTACCTATATGTACGGTAGCCTGTATGAGAGGAGGAGTCGGGGGGGGGGGGTGAGGGTTTGATAAATGACAGAGAGGCGAAATCTAATTTAGGACAAACTCGTCAACTCTCTCCGGTGTGAACACACGCGGGTGTTTATGAGGCGACGTGATTGATGATTACATCGAACCAGAAGTGACAGCGAAATAACATTATCCACCTCGGTGTTGTCCTCCTCGGGCGGCGCGATCTTACCTGCCATTAGGCCGAGGATGAAGCTGTGGGCGATTTCGTAACATGAAAGAAGGAAGGTAATTGAGTGATGGCAACTTTGGGGTGATGATGGTGGTGGAGGGGGAACATTCCCTGGCCTAGTTAAGGCCTGCTTCCGTTACTTTGCACCCCAAGTCAAAGGAAACTAGAGCGGCGAGGGGGGGGGATTTCTGCTGAAAATGTAAAAAGCCCTTGATTTTTTTTTTTTTTTTTCGACAGCACTGTAAGGAGATGAGCGCACGTTCACCCCCAAAGTGGAGGTGGAGGGGTGGGAGGAGGGGTGGGAGGAGGGGCAGGTGGGACGGGAGCCTGCTTCTGCACGTCAGGCCCGACTCTCATTACGGCTCCGTTAATTAGCGGGATCTCGACGCCGACTCGCTTGGAAGGAGGCCACTTAGCTCAGCTTTTTTTCTCCCCCAACTCCCCCCCCCCCAACACCCCTCCATCTCTCCCCCCTCCTCCCACCCTATCCCCGTTCCTGTCCGCGTGCCTCGACAGCTCGCATGCAGAGCAGCCTATCAAAGCAGCCTCTGCCATCGTAGCCCTTAACCAAGCATCTTTTGCTTCAAATTGCTTCCCGAGGAGAAGGGGTGGAGGGGGGGAGTAAGATAAGAGGAGAGGAGGAGGAGGATGAAACAGGAAATGTAGGAATAAAACTAGGGAGGGTTCAGAGCAAAAAGATCCACAGGATGGGTAAGTAGAGGAGGGGGGGGAGTGGAATATAGGTGTATCGGAGAAGCTGTCGAGTAAGGCCTCTGACGCTCCCGCCCACCCAGGGGAATGAAGTCCCCGCGGCAGGTTGACGGGGATCCGCCGGATAGACGCGTGTCACGCAGCTCTGCAAATTGGAAAGTCCTCAGTTCTGTATTTGCTCGAGCGGAGCCCCCCGTGCAAAAAACCCCCGAGAACGGCGTGACTTCCAACCGCCCTCCCCGCTCGAATTCAAATTCCGGTCGCGGCTGTGATCCAAAAGCTAGCTTATGCAAGATGCTGCATAACTTAAGTCACTGGGAGCGAGGAGCCGGGGTTGTGTGTGTGTGTGCGTTCGCTCCCGGGGCCCTTGTTGTTGGGAGTATAAACCCTCGTGATTGTCATGGAGAGCCGGGAGGGGCCCTGGTCTTTGTTTACAGCCTGAGTTGCCGCTGAGTTGTATGTGTTTGTGTGCCTTCTTATGCCCGTGTGAGGTCATTACTACACTTTGTACTGAAAGTGACTGAGGTGGAGGGAGGGGGGGTGCAGCCTCAGTGATTACAGCACTCACCCTTCCCTCTGACCCTTCGACTCGCCCTGCCATTTTGCCAAGAAAAACACTCTGAAGCCAAGATTGTCTCAATTTGCTTCTCGCCTTGCAACCTGTTATTTTCTGCGACTGCTAGTTCAGATACTTCTGGAGGAGTAAATACGTCTTGATACGGCCGGCCCTTGGTCCTAATTGTGGCGCGGAGCGATGGGTGAGGCAGGAGAAGGAGAAGGAGGAAGGTTGAGGAGATGGTGTAGAAAAGGGAGGGGGGGGGGGGGGGGCGGCTGACAGGATGTGTGCTATTTCAGACCCTGCGGTTTCAGGCCCACTGTGTCCTCATTGTTCTAGCCCCTTCCGGTACTGACCTCCGGTAATGACTTCAGCGTTGTGTGACAGGACGCTGACTCAACTGACCCCGCGTACAGGAAGTGATGCAACCGGCAGCCTCTCCCGAATGTACTTGTTTCCCTTCAAGGTGCCCCAGAGCGCTAGTTGAAGAGAACACAGTTACAGCACTCAAACCACAGATTTGATGACTACGGGTTGGAGCTGAGGGTTGAAACCTCACCATCTGCTCTTGTGTTACTACACTTGTGAGGACCTTCCATTGACGACATTCATTCCCTAACACCTAGCCGTTAAACTAACCATAACCCTTTCCCTAGCCTAATCCAAATTCTAACCTTAACCTTAAACCCAAGCCCTAACCCGAACCTATCGTAGAAATGAAGGAGGAGGAGGATTTTTCCCTTTTTCTATCCTTGTGAAGACATTTGGTCCTTATTAGAGTAGAAGCACAAGAATACACACACACACACACACACACAGGTAAAAACCAGCCCCTCGCCTACCTACCTCCTCACATCCCGCCCCGGCAGCAGACTGCGGCTTTGTTCTAAATCGGAGGATCATATCAAATCTTGTCATTAGGCTTTGTTACCAGGACAACCGCATCAGCTCCGCATCGCCTCTGCCAAAGCCTGTCAGGATGGCAGCAACAGAAACAGTGAACTTCTACATGGCAATAAAATAAAAAAATAAAAAAGGGGGGGGGTGCAGAATTCATGAAAGAACACCTCCCTGGCCTCCTTGCGCCGACGGCCTGCCGGTTCACTAAAAGAACCCCGGCCTTGCACTGCAGACCGTATTGCGGCGGCGTAATGTGCTTCTTAAATGGAGAGAGCTTCTGTACTCCCACTGTGGCCAGATGCACGCCCTTGTTTTTTTTTTTTGCTCCGATATTGTGTGAGAAAGCCAAGGCTCTGAGTTCACAGCTTAAATAAAGAGTTGAATAATTGGCTGACGGTTACGTAATGCGTGCCGCATGGGTCCATACAGCTGAGTTGTATAATTCTTTACACTAGCAGAATATGTAAAAGCACCACTCCAATCCCCATTTGGTCTAATTAAAAGACAATCAGCCTTTTTTTTTTTTCACAATGAAAACTCCAGGGGATACAGCGTAATCACGTATTAATAGAATGATTACTAACGAAATAAAGCTCCTTATAGCAGATAAGTGCTGCTGAATTTAAAAACGCGAACCCACCCCTTCGTATGAATGTTACCCTTATGATCTTAGTTCAAGTCTAGATTTGTGAACATGAACAAGCCTCTCTGGAGGATGTGGATCGGAGACTGACTTTGTGGACGGTGACAGTACCAACGGTGGGTTTATATTGATATATTGTTTTGTTTTTTTGGTTCATCATGTTAATGCCGCAATGAAATGAAGCCATTTGGGTGCAAACTCTCAAACACTCATTCATCCATTTCATCCACTGCCAGTAAGTCCAGGTTTTGTCCCTTGGCTGCATCATATGATCATATTTCAAAATAAAAGATCAGAATAGAACAGCATTGCAGCAACACCACCAATGCTGTTTTATTCTGATGTTTTATTTTGAAATATTCTAAAACCATTTGTTCTGTGGTTTATTGCTGATATTACTCGACTACACTAATAACAACACATGATCTCAGTAATGAATTCAATGATATATATGATATATAGGTTACAGTCGATATGCAATTCAACAGTTTAATACTGAGACACTTGCTGTGGTGGTGGTGTTGTCAGGTGGTTGCCCGTTGCCATGGTTGCTGTTGTGGTGGTGTTGCTAGCTGGTTCCACTGGTTGTTATGGTGGTGCTGTTGGTTAGTTAGTTGCCATGGTTGTGGAAGTGTTGCTAGCTGACTGCTAGTTGCAGTGGTTGTTCTGATGGCATTGGTAGCTGGTTGATATTTGCAATGGTTGCCGTGGTGTTGCTAACTGGTTGCTTGTTGCAGTGGTTGTGGTGGGGTTAATAGCTGGCTGCTAGTTGCAGTGGTTGTTGTGATGGCATTGCTAGCTGGTTGATATTTGCGAAGGTGGTTACTGGTTGCTTGTTGCAGTGCTTGTGGTAGTGGTGTTGTTAACTGGTTGCTGGTTGCCATGGTTGCTGTTGTAGTGGTTGTTGTGGTGTTGCTGGTTGCAGTAGTTGTTGTGGTGGCGTTGGTGATTGGTTGCTATTTGCAGTCGTTGCTGTGGTGTTGCTAGTTGCAGTGGCTGTGATGGTGTTGGAAGCTTTTACTTAGTTGGAATGGTTGTGCTGGTGTTGCCACATAGTTGCGAGTTGCACTGGTCAGAAAGTGCAGTGTCCAGGGTCCCCGCGGCTCCTTAAAAAGTCTTAAAAGGTCTTAAAATAAAATAATGGAAATTAAGGTCATAAATTGTCTTAAATTTACCTTAAATTTGCTGTAGGTATTAAATTTGCAAAGGGTGCGTTTAAGGCTGATGGAAAAATTGTCGCGCACAGTAGCCTACCGTAAAATGTCCAATAGCGTGTGTATTTGTGTAAATAACATCATATTAGACAATGAGAAACTCCGCCATTAATAGAATGTTTACGTTACGTTGGCGTCTGGCTGTGTGTCATCAAAGAGGGTCAAGGTTGCCAGCTAACAAGCTAAGGTATGAGCCAAGATGGGGAAATGCAAGTTTAATGACAAATAGTTAGAGGAAGATACGTTTCGGAGGTGGTTGGTACAGGCAGGAGACCGCCACGAAGCAAGGTGCAATTTATGCCGAAAGATTTTCACGTTAGGGACCATGGGGGTGAAAGCAGTTGAATCCCACATGAAATCTGAAAAGCACCAGCGGTACACAGTGGTAACCAGTGGGGCTATGCTGATGCCTGCATTGTTTGCACGTAGCACACCCGAAACTTTGTCTGGCTCGCTCGCAACTTCTCAACAGTCGGCATTGAGCAATTTTGTTTCACCGCCAGAAACCCAAAGGGCTGCGGTGCTGTGGGTTCTTCACACGGTGAGCAGGCACAATTCATTCAAGTCGAATGATGACGTACGTAGCGTCTTTGCCGCTATGTTCCCTGATTCTGAATATGCAAAGTCGTTTACCTGTGGTGCAAAGAAAACCGCCTACGTCGCTAAATATGGCATCGCCTCGTTCATTAAGTGGGAAACTCTATGTCGTAATGTGCGACGAAAGCATGGATAAAACGACAAAGAGCAAGCAAATGGATCTCCACCTGAGGGAGCGGGGGGGGGGTCGGTCTGTCTGTTTACCTGTTGAGTTCTTGAAAAGTAATGATTCATAGTTGCAATTCATGTAATTATGTGATTATTGGGCATGTTATGCCTAATATCCACTGTTCCATATTATCCAACAGGTACGATATACAGTTTCCCTAAATAGCCACATTTAAAAAAAAACAAAAAAAAACATTTAGCAATATGGATTGTTATTATTCATGTAACTGTGTATTACTGTTCAGAATGCTAGGGCTCAATAAATTGTCTCGCTTTTCTATGAAAGAAATCGTTCCAAAATTTCTTGGGTCTTAAATTATATGTATTGAGGTCTTAAAAAGGTCTTAAAAAGCATTGAATTAGATTTTTAAAATGGTGCAGAGACCCTGAGTGTCTGTCTTGGGTAAATTCTAAAGATACATTTCAATGACCATCATTGATTTTATGAATGATCTACATCCCTTTTTCAGCTTACACTTCCTAAGTCAACATAAGTAATCAAGGTAAGTATCAATGTGTCATAACATTTGAACTATAGGGGTCCTGGCCGAACAAGGATATCGATCTAATCGATTCAACTACACACACAGAACTACTGTTTATGGCCTACACTATATTTTGTCCTGTCATTTAATGCACACCCAGCCAGCCTGGTGGGGGGAATGTATCTTTGAATCACCCAAGGTTTCTTCCATTTTTTCTCCTCTAGAGTTTTTCCTTGTCTTCATAGAGGCCTTAGGCTGGTGGAGCCTTTTCAACCTGTTACTCATAATTGATTGATAATTGATCATGAATTCAATTGTCTATCAGCCGGACCTAGTTAGCCCTGTAAAGTCCTTTCAAGCTTTGTTTGTGATAAAGGGCTATATAAATAAATTTGACTTGACGAGTCAATTATGTATGACAAAATATCATTTTCTAAAAAATAGAAAGGCCTTGACATTTCTGTGGAAAAAGAATCAATATCTGGTATCTACTTCAACTTCTTTTCAGGTATACTCTGCAATTTTGGTGCTTAAATTGAATCATCATAAAATTGAATGTGATGTAATTTGGTCATTATTGCTTTCATTTTAAACTTTTATTTCACTCAAGATTGATGTAAAAAAAACAACACTCAGTATGCTTCCAAATTCAGTTTTTACAATTCAATTTCTAGGAATAGCAAACGAGCAAAGATTCAATCAACCTCCTTTTCAACTGGTCTCACTTTTGTCCAGCCAATTCATCAGGTGGTCGGTTGGTTGAAACGGAGGTGGAGTGAATCTATCGGCTTTGGAGTTGGGGGGTTGCTCAGTCCCTGTGGTGTGAGGGGGGTCATTGTCCATTGCAGCTGGACCAATGCGCTGCTCTATCTTCGGGGTCGAGCTGTACTGGGAATGGTTCTGCCACTATAGGCCTTTCCTTTGGACGATGTGGGATTGTGGTTCCTTGCGTACCTCCTGGTTGGTCTGCATCCTGACTACTAGTCCTTCAGACAGTGGTTGTAGGAAGCATCTAGACTTGTCACAGTTCAGCTTTTGGGAAAGTCTTTGACTTTTGCTGGCTGGGAGAGTTGCCCTGTGTCTGTCTTGGCATACGTTTTTCTGCAGGCCTGGCTTTGGGTCACGAGGTTCCTGAGGTTTAGTAGGTTGAGAAACACGCCGGTTCCATCTCTGTGTGATTACTCCATCAGCTGCTTGGCACCATGAACTGCTCTCTCAGCTAGTCGGTTGGATTGCAAATATTCTGGGCTGCTGGTGATGTGAGTGAGATCCCACTGCGTGCCAAAATCCTTGAAGTGCTGGCTGCTGAATTGCCTTGTGTTGTCTGAGAAGATAAGTGTCTTTTCAGCTTTGTGATGACTGTTGAGGTTGTCACAGAGCAGGTCAGAGCCAGCTGTGCCATTCGTATATGTCGGGAGTATTTATTTCGTGGTGTCACCGGCCAATAGACTATACCTTGTGCTCTGTGTGTGGTTGACTCCACGTGTGGGTGACCTCTGTGCACAGTGTAGTCTCTCTGCAGCTAATGGGGAATGACTTCTTTGGGACCTTTCGTGACGATTCCTTCCTCGATCGTCAAATCATAGGGGAAGAATAAGCGAATAGCAGGTGGAACGTTGCACTCTTCGGCAGGCCGTCCATGTCAAATGACTGCGCTGAGTATCTTCAAGGTTTCATCTTCTGCTGCGTGCCTCCTGAGCTCCTCGACATGAGTTGAGGACATGTGACTGACTGTCATCACCTTGAAGTTGTTCTGCTCTGTGTGTGGTTGACTCCACGTGTGGGTGACCTCTGTGCACAGTGTAGTCTCTCTGCAACTATTGGGGAATGACTTCTTTGGGACCTTTCGTGACGATTCCTTCCTCGATTGTCAAATCATAGGAGAAGAATGAATCAATAGCAAAATCAATAGGTGGAACCTTGCACTCTTCGGCAGGCCGTCCATGTCAAATGACTGCGCGATGACGATGACGATGTTGTACTTTTGTAGCTGTAGCATCATTGGCTGAAGTCATGGATCGGCTTCTTTATGATTGTGACCAGAGGCTGGTGGTCAGTTTTGACTTTAGATCTCAGAGGATATGTGACGGGATTGTTGACCGCACATGCACTCGTTTAGTGGTTCGAATGCATCTTGGCCCTGCTTCAGCCAGCACTAATCATTGTCCTTGTGTGTGAGTTGTCGCAGTGGAGCTGGGATACCGCTGAAGTTTGGGACCTGAAGCGGGCTGTTTGATGTTCCAATGCTGTCATTAGCTGGCCAGCTCGGAAGTTGGAAAATCCATCAAAAAGCTTGTGATCCAAAGCAAGAAAAGTTTACTTTCTGACACCATGTTGACTAATAATCCTGATGGAAAATAACAAACTGGCGACGAAGATGCAATAATGACAACTGTTGGGGAAGGCAGCCACCCATAGCAAGAGCCCTAGGTTGTACCTGGTAATATCGTAGTATGGTGTCTGTCAAGGGTCAATTCTAACATTTCAACAACCATCATTATTTTATCCAGTGGTTGTGGGGCTGTTGCTAGCTGGTTGCAGTAGTTGTTGTTATAGCAGTGCTGCTAGTTGGTTTGTGGGAGGATCAAGAAGTGAATCTCTCAGGCTTAGGAACCTTGGTAAATAAGCCGTATGTGTGTGTGTGTGTGTGTGTGTGTGTGTGTGTGTGTGCAGCTACATGGATACCAACATTTCTGCACATGTACACTCATTATGAGTTGTACCTCATGCTCAAACACTCCTAAACCACAATCACAGGCGTGAACTCACAAGCCCTCTATTATTTCTCTCTCACACACACACACACACACACACACACACAGACTCCCAGATGCTCCTCTTGCCTGCCCACGCATTTGGCCCTGCAGATCTTCCACCAGTGTTGTTGTCAGTCTCCTCACACCCCGGCGATGGTGAGATGAAACCCCCAGCCCACATGGACGAGAGAAAGGCCACCACTGGTCTCGTAATTAGAAAGAGAGGGGAGGCTGCAGCGCCGCAATCAGACCCAGAGAAGAATGAGCCCTTAATTAGACATTCTTCTCATTCTATCTATAGTAGGCTTTCCTTCAAGCTCCCCTCCCTTGTCCTGGAAACATATCAGTGAATTCTAATTGCCAGAGCGCTTGATGAGAGAGCGTGGGCCTACAGTGGCCTAGATAGGCCGGCTTCATCGGTATGAGCCCTGGCGCTCCGGTGCGGCGGGTCCCTGGCTGTGCCATCAAATGAGAGGAGCTTCAGTCTCCGGGGAGCATCAGAGGAAGGAGGAGGAGGAAGACAGGGTTGAGGTATACCGAAGGAAGGCCAAGAAGAGACAGGCATGACAAGGCTGGGCATCACTAGAGGTGGCAACACAGTGGAGGTGTGTGTGTGTGTGTGTGTGTGTGTGTGTGTGTGTGTGTGTGTGTGTGTGTGTGTGTGGGAGGGGGGGGGGGGGGGGGGGGGGGGGGGGGGGGTTGGGGGTTCGTCTGAGAGGTGCACTGATAAGGTTGCATGTGTTTGAAGTGAATATGTGTGTATGTATAGGTAGAGTATGAGTGGAGGAGAATATTGTGTGTGTAGGTGTGTGTATAAAAGGCAGAGTGTGTGAGTTTGTGTCAAGGTAGTGTATGAGTATGTGTTTGCATGACAGGCACAGAGTATGTGTGTGTAGAGAGCTTGATTTTGCATAAGGTTGGTGTGTGTGTGTGTGTGTGTGTGTAAAGGTAACGTGGGTGTGTGTCCATGTACGTCTGTGTGCACTCAGCTGTCTCCTTCTGATGTGTGTGTGCCTCCTGCTGAGCGAGGCCTGGTCAGAACAGCGAGGCTCTCTGATGTCTTTCACAGGCAGTGGGAGACTGTGAAGGTAAGCAAATTATATTAACTGCACTAGAGCTTATTCTGTTGGGTTAAATACATTTCAGCTTGTCAACTCGTCTTGATGCTATCAGCTACCGCTAGCTGCACAGAGATAGCGTTGGTGCAATTTCAGAGCATTAAAGCTAATGCACTTATTGCACACTCCTAGTGGGGGGATCCCTCTTTGAAGCGTCCCACTCAAGGTTTCATCCTTTTTTTTTTGGTCCCAATAAAGTTTTCTTGGGAGTTTTTTCTTGTTTTCTTTGATGGTTTGAGGCTGGTGATGTTAGTTAGGTTAGGTTGGTTAGGTTTGGTTAGGTTAGATCAGTGGTTCTCAATCCAGTCCTCAAGGACCCCCTGTCCTGGAGGTTTTAGCTCCAGCTCTGGTCAGGCACACCTGAGCCAATTAGAGGCTTCAGGTTTTCATGATACCTTAATTGGTTCAGGTGTGCCTGAGTAGAGCTGGAGCTAAAACCTCCAGGACAGGGGGTCCTTGAGGACTGGATTGAGAACCACTGGGTTAGATTGATTTGGTTTGGTTAGGTTAGGTTAGATTATATAGATAGGTTATATAGATAGGATAGGTTAGATAGTTATAGAAATAAACTTGACTTGAATCAACACTATGCTAACCGTGTGATTAGTCAAAATAAACCCTGTCAGATTAACGTTACAGATTTTCTTTGTTTCATTTATTAAGGATTTTTGGGAGTTTGGCCCATTGGTCACCTACTTCCGGTAGATAGCTCTGTCCGGTGTGCACTTTAGCAACATTTATCTTTTCAAAATGTACTATGAAATCACCCAAAACATTAACTAGTAAACCAAATAACAAAGTAGGCCCACCGTCGGTGTCATTGCCAAGATAGAGCTCATTTGAAACTCAAATTTATGGGCTTCCCATCCGCTACAATATAAATTGTGATGCAGCCTTTACAGTTTATCTCCACTTAACACTCACACGCATGGTTATGGTGTATCTGACGTTTTCTTCTTTATAGACTGCTCGGTCTGACTCAGAGGGGGATGAGGAGATGGAGGCGGGGGTGGTGGTGGTGGATAACGGGGGGGCGGGGTCGCACCAGGAAATGTTCTCACCTGTGTTAAGTCATTTAGCGGCAGAGGCTACAAGCTATTACACACGGGCTTTAGCCGTGACAATAATAATAATCATGGGGCTGGCCAGAGCTGAAGAATCGAAGCGCCCATTTAGCAGATGATCTTCCAAACGACCTCCGGAAAAAGAAATGGCTCCTGGCCAAGGAACTCGTCACCACTCTCTCGCTTCATTTCATCTTCTCTCTCTCTCTCTCTCTCTCTGTTTCTCTCACCCTCTCTTTCTCCCACATTCCACGTCAAGTTATCTCAGTGTCACTTTTGTAAAGTGCTAGACCAGTGAAATGACATGCACACACACACGCACTTGCATACCCTTCACACTACTGCACCCGCAATAAAGGATTATTTTTCTCACTTACACACACACACACACACACACCCTGTTCAACCTCCACACACACACACACACACAATGTCCTACTGAATTCCTGCTTCTGTGTCACGCAAACACATACAGACACAAACTCACAAACACGCATTAATGCACACTTACCCCTTACCTTTACACACACATATACACACCCACACACACACCCCTCTCTCCAGAGGACGGCCATGCTGTGTGTTGCTTCATCTTGTCTGTGGCTGCAGGGGAGTTGCACCATGCTAACTACCCCCCAGAGGGAGAGAAGAGAGGGAGAGAAAAAGAGTTTGTGAGAGAGGGGAGAGTATGGGCAGAGAGAGAGGCAGAATTAAAAAGTGGAGTAAAAAAGACTAGAACTGTATTTGCACTGAGCATGCTTTTATCGTTGGGGGTATGAGGTCAAGTGGGGAAGCAGAGAAAGAGAATATGACAAAGAAAGAAACAGAAAAAGCACAATATTCTCCACTGGCTTTTGAATGGTTTGTTTAACTCCATGTTCTCAATTCTGGAGTGTTTTACATTATTATTATTATTATTATTATTATTATCATTATTAATGAGAAACTGTTCCCTTCATGAGATGGTGCTCTTAGCCCCGGCTCTCTAGCTAAACCAATTTGCTAGGCTAATGCTAGCTAGCTGCTAGACTAATGCTAGGTAACGTTAGCCAGATCAAGCCCCTAGCTAGCGCCAGACAGGCGAAGCTGTTTGCTCATTGTTTTCTTCATCCACATAGAACATTCAGTTAGCTTTAGCGTGCAGTATTTATCTGGTGATATTAGCAGAGTTTTAACCTTTGGTCGATGGGCTTTTCAAGAGGTTTCAATAAGTTTAATGTCTGCGGGGTGAGTGAACCTAATCTAAACAGGTGTGAGCACGTCGCATCCATCAGGGGAGGTCATGATAGATGAGTTGTGAGTTGGCTTGACGACGTATCCATCCCTGTATAGCAGAAGAAGTAGACCTGAAGGAAATCATTTTAATTGATTAAAAAAGTCATTTGACATATAATGAAAAACACCGCACCCGAAAGTATCTTGATACAAATTACATTAAAAATGTTTTACTCAAATACAAATTCCAATATACTCAAAACTAATTAAAGGCATTTTTCAAATACATTTAATGAAACTACTGCCCATCTCTGGGGAGAGCAAATATGAACCAGGATAAAAGGAGAGATGGAAAGGACTGAGCATGTACACGAGAGAGAGGGAGAGGGCAAGCGAGGTAGAGCAGACTGGGCCCGGGTGATAAATGATGCGAGTCCTTCATGGGACGTTCTTGCCTCTTCATCTTTCTCTGCTGACCTTGGGCTTACGAGCTGTAATAAAACGTGGCCAAGCACTCCTGAAATTGGTCCACTCACAGTAATGCTCGGCAGCCTTCTGCTGCATTAGCATACGTTTTTTTTATAGAGTATAGTACACCCAACACACACAACTACTGCGCCTCGGGGACTGGATGATGGTGCTGATGATGGTGCCGATGAAGACTGGGGTGACTGCCAGGGGTCGATGGTGATGAGGAAGAGGAGGAAGGATAAGGAAATGTAGTGGAATGAGATGAGAGCATTGATTTTCATGATGATGACAATGGTGACGGTGGTGATAATGATGTGGAGGAGGAAGTAGAACAGGAAATGTAAAGGAAAGGCAAAGTAGGATGAGCGTAGTGATTGTTATGATAATGATAATGTGAAGATGATGATGGGAGGAGGACAATAAATAGGAAAAGGAACAGATGAGCAATGCTTTTCCTGATAATGTGATGATGATGGTGATAAGTAGCTGGAGGAAGAAGGGCCGCCTGAAATGGGTCCACTCGCGGTAAATTGGTATCACCTGTATCTAAAAAAAAAAATGAAACTGGCACCACTCACGTCAGAAAAAAATGAAATTGGTGCCACTCACATCGAAAAAACGAGATTGGTACCACTCACCTCGAAAAAATGAGATTGGTACCACTTACTACGGCAGCCATCTGCCGCGGCAGATAGTGGCGATGATGATGTGGAGGAGGAAGAAGAAAAGTAAAGCAGGAATAAGATGGCAGCGGTGATTTTCTTGATAATGACGACAGCGATGAGGATATGGAGGAGGAAGAAAAGGAAAGGTAAAGTAGGAATAAGATGAGCGTGGTGGTTCTCACGGTAACGATAAATGGTTGTGATGATGAGAATGGTGATGAAGATGACAGGTATGAGGAGGATGAAAGGGAGGAGATAGAGCAAAACAAACGGCAAAGAAGCAATAAGATAAGAGCTGCGATTTTCACAGCAGCGCAAATCATTTTGCCCCAAGATCATTTTTTTTGGAATAGTCTTTAAAAGTTAACCGCCACTCTGCTGGCATCCTGTCAGTCAAGGCGAAATCTTAAATGTCACCTCTCAGCACAACGTGTTCTGTTCCTGCGGTGGCGGCAGCTGTGAGTGGGAAGACGCGGACGAAGACAAAGAAGAAGATCATTTCTCTGCTTTTTTTATTTTTTTTTAACACGTTCAAATTTCTCCTCTGAGCCCTCTTCACACCGAGCCAGCATCCTCTCTCCATCATAATCACCCTCTTCTTCTGCTCCCAGGGACAAAAAAACAGCACCTTCATCTTATTTTTGGGGGGGCTAATAACGGTGGAACAAACAGCATGTGTCTCCCGGGCCCTGGCCGGTATTATCTTCAACCATTATTATATATTTTTTCTAGACCTGTCGGCTGGGCCTCAGCACTCCTCTCCAGAGAGCCCCGGGTATATAATGGAGCTATGGAGCACTTCAAGCCTGCCCCAGCACAAATTAATTGGTGTATTTGTTTGTCTGGACAAATAATCAATTAATTCCGGTGTAATAATTTGGCCTGATTAAGTAAAAGATGGGGAGGGGGGGACGGCAATGAAGGGAGGCGAGAGGGCATGAAGGGTGAGAAGAGAGGAGGAGATGAGGAAATACCTGAGAGAGAGCATATCGATCTCATGTAAAATCTAGCATTGAGTTAAAATCAGAAAATGTGATGTGGAATTATCTCATCCCGCTGGCACAGTTCTTCACTTGTTTTAAGATTTAGAACATGTTAAGACTCATGTTAAGGCGTCTTGTTAAGATGGACTTTTTGTTTTTAAAATAGTGAAGTAGGGAAGGAATGATAAGATAGAAGGGAAATCTTATTTTTCTTAAAACAAGTGAAAAAAACTTAATTTGTTTCAAGAATTTTCTTAAATTAAGTATCATTAAAGTAATAAGTAATTAATAATCTGTTGTCCTGCCTTGTTTCTGTTACGATTGTGTACAGGACCCAAGTGCAAACCACAGAACACAGAGACGGAGTTAGGAACAAACCAGGTTTACTGGGAGACAGTACACACAGGAAGGTAATGCAGGGATGGCAAGGGGAAGCAGGGCTGGAGCAGGAGTAGAGTAGGGAGGCAGGCAAACAGGTGACAAGCAGGGGTCCAGGAGACAGACAGGGTAGACGAACGGTGGAGGTGTCGGCAGACGGGCGTAGGGAAGGAGACTGGATCTAGGCAAGGAATCAGGGTTAGTAAGCAGGAAGGGAACCTTGAGAGAAACTCTACAAAGCGGCCGAGAAACGATACTGACTGAGAAGTACAAACAACAATCTGGCAATGAGTGGATGGAAAGCCGGGGTTTTTATACTGGTGGTGATGACTTGATGGATAGCAGGTGTGCGGGGTAGAGCAGGTGATCGGAATGAGGTGATGATGCAGGGAGGAGCCGGAGACTGGAGCCACGCCCGCCAACACATACACGCACACACAGACAGAGACAGACAGGTAGGGACTGCTAGGAGGCAGAGGTGGAGGGCGTGGCAGTTTCAGGATATTGATGCTTGTTTCTAGGAAAATTCCTTTTGATTTGATGGTTTGTGTGTGTGTGTGTGTGCGTGCATGTGCATGTGCATGTATGCATTGTTTGTATGAGAGTGAGAGAGTTTAGTTTTTGTTTTGTTTTTAAATTTAAAAAAAGAAATGTCCGATATGCCCAATATTGGCTTTTGTATGATTTGTATAACTATATGTTCTCAAATGTTTTTTTTACATTATTATAGATATTGATGATTATGTACTATTGTGTCGTACTTGTATAATTGATAATTGATCATCCCAATATGGTATATTAATTGTTGTTGTTGGTTTTTGAAAGTTTACATTTTGTATACTTTGTGTTTTGTATTTGTGTGAAAGAGAGAGACAGAGTGTGTTTGTGTGGGTGTTTGCACATTTGTGTGTGTGTCTGTGTCTGTGTGTTGTTTGTATCAAGTCCAGCTAAATGGGCAGGAGGCAGACAGTCACACATGGCAGCCTGCCTGCCAGAGGAAGTGTTTGACCGTCACACTCTCCTCTCGGAGATGACGACGGCGGCCAATGCCAAAAGACACATAATTTCTCACCAACACAAATAAGTTCTATTTGGTATTCTTTCTGCAAAACCACACAGACAGACACACACAGCGCACATACACTCTTTACACCTTCCTACTGTAGAGAAAGTCACTCACATTCATCGTGTTTTTAGTTTTCAATTAAAACAACCTCGTTCAAACTGCGTCCTCTATTCCTTTTTTTGCGTTGCATGGAAAAGATCATGTCATGTTTTTTTTTACAAAGTTAACTTTTACTCTGAGTACATTTTTCCTTTTAAGTAGATTTTTACACCAGTAATTTTACTTCTACAGGTAATAAAATGTCATCAATGTAACATGAGTGTAATGTTTCTTTCTACCCCTGTGATCGCTACTTTAGTTTTCACCACTGTGTTTTTACCTTAGCTGTTGCTAGAAAAGCCAATTAAGAGGTGAGAAACTCGCTATCAAACCTCATCACTGCATCACATTTTCTACAAATCGTGGCTGTTATTTATCGAGCGGCGTCAAATTAGTAAAATTAAGTAAAAGTTGTTATTTTTATCAAAGTTTAATGTTGGCTATGAATCTTCGCATCTTTTCTGGGGATTTTCACCTTCCGCATGGTTTAAAAGCTTACGTGAAAACATGCAAGATTACCAGATGAAAGACGTTGTGTTAATTGTCAGATTACAGGAAAAGTAACGACAGCTTCAGTAGGAAAAGAGATGATTTTTAGCATTGGTATTAATTGGGAGTCTCCTACCTACCCCTGTTGCATGCTGCACTTTCTAGCAATGCACCATGGGACTGAACACAATCGGCACTTCTTTCTGAAAAATTGCCATGAGCCTCAAATCAAACCAATGCAAAACCTTGGCTGGATTTGACGTTTGGTCTCCAGGGCTTTCTTTCGTTCTCTCTCACTCAGTCTATGTTTTCAATTCTTTGCTTTTCCCCTTCTCTGTGTTCTGAAAAACCATTACTGTCAAAATAATAATAATAATCTTTATTTACATAGCACTTTTCAAAACAAGATTAAAAAGTGCTTCACAACCAGGAGAAATAAAAGTCAACATGATAAATAAGACACAGAGAACAATGAGATACAAAACAGTAAACGCCAAACGGATAAAATGAAAGGAATAAATATATATCAGACAAGGCAATAAGGATAAGCCAAATATCACAGAAAGGCCTTATAGTAAAAGTATGTTTTAAGAAGTGATTTAAAAGATGATACTGACTCTGCCACCGTGCGCTCCACAGGCCACAGTCTAGGATGGCAAAAGCCTAGAGGTCTTAAAAGTAAAATCTTAAAATAAATTCTAAAACGGATACGAAACCAGTGAAGAGACAGCAAAATAAGGGAGATACGATCCCATCTCTTAGTTTTGAACATTTTGAACACACTGGAGGCGTTCTATCTGCTTTTGGTTCAGGCGGGTAAACAGGGCACTGCAATAGTCAAGGCAAGATTAAATAAAAGCATGTATAATCCACTCTGTATCACTGAAGTTCAAGACAGATCTAACTTTTGCAATGTTTCTGAGATGGAAAAAAGCATGACTGAACAAGCTTATGTTGCTCAGAGTTCTTGGAGGCAGGCTTAATATGTTGGTTTAGTGGACCAAGGGCAGGTCGAATTAGGCTGGATGCACTCTCAGGGCCTATAATAAGGACTTCTGTTTTGTCCAAACTTAATTGTGGACATCTGATAAACAACTATGTAGAGTTGCCAATTTATTTAGTTCACTCAGATTGACTGAGAGGTACAACTGGGTATCATCGGCATAACAGTGAAAGGAGATGCTATGCTGCCTAATTAAATGACCTATACATATACAGAGAGAATAAAATTGGTCCAAGAATTGAGCCTTGCGGCACACCGCACGTGATCAAGAGGAGGAGTAGCCATCAATGGACACAAGAAAATTCCCTATCAGTCAGGTATGATGAGAACCAATCTAGAGCAGTTTCTGAAATACCAACCCGCTGCCTCAATCTGTCGATAAGGATACCGTGGTCTATAGTATCAAAGGCAGCACTAAGATCAAGCAGCACTAATACTGCATCGCCTGCATCAGAATTTATCAAGAAATCATTTAGAACCCTGAGGAAGTTCTCCAACTTTTTAGAAATGTATATTGCCTGCCTGCAATATACATGATGCACTTCTCTTCGTCGCTCTGCTGTCTGTGCATGCACACACAGACACACACCCCGGGAGGCCCTAGTGACACGCCCCCTCCCCAAAACAATACATTTGGATGCTGAATGCCGAATTGATTGATTCCATGTTAGTTTTAGAAGGTGATTGGTCGTTTAATGATGTAATAACATGTTTTAGTGGTGTTAGTGGAGTCCGACACACCAAAAACAAATGTGAACAACATGGAGAATAAAGAGGGAAATGGGGGAGCTGAAAAAGCACTAAGGATTTAGGCAATGCTTTACACCAGTATGTAACATTCTACAAAGGTGATCTGGGACCTTGAACTATGAGGAAGAACTTATAGAACATATATAATAAATCTACAATATGTTTTTCAAATTATATATATCCATTTCAAATTATAGCTCTGAATATTATGTGCTGCATTCTATTAGCATTATGTACAGTTATTGCTCACAAATAAAAATGTCAGTGTAGATGATCAAAAGGCTACTCTACATATATCCTGGGTACTTTAAATCTCAAAATATGCATTTTTTTTAATAGTTGAGTGATTAATATTATAACCAATCTTCTAGATCATAAAAAGGAGGTTTGAGTTACAACACTTTCACAGAGGGACTTACAGTATTACCATCCTCAAAACCCTGTGAGTATTTGAATACCACATGAAGCATATTGGCCAGACATTAGTGCTTGCATCAGCACAAAAATACAAAAATAGCTTAATCTTTCTCAGAAATGTTCTGAAGGCATAATGTTCCAAAGAGGTCTGCCAATATGCTACTATCAGCAGATAATTACATGAGTGGTTCTGTGTTATTTCATGGTATATGTGTATAAAGGTGGGTAGAACACTAACATGTAGGCTTATTCAAGCATGTAGGCCCTGTTTGTCCACCTGAGCCCCTGATAAGATGGCATGAGCCTGTGGAAGTGGGCTGAGGCATGATGATGATTTTCCTCTTGCATTTTGCATTCTTTATTATCTCTTG
This sequence comes from Hoplostethus atlanticus, assembly GCA_034670405.1. Classification (NCBI taxonomy): domain Eukaryota; kingdom Metazoa; phylum Chordata; class Actinopteri; order Trachichthyiformes; family Trachichthyidae; genus Hoplostethus; species Hoplostethus atlanticus. Next base: position 1,271,309 of record JAXDDX010000055.1, on the reverse strand, counting down.
TACAATTTATTTTGAGGCAGAGGATGCTTTTGCAGAGGCAAATGTACGGACAGTGCTATTTTCTATTCTTATTCTTCTTGAAGCTGCCGTCGAGCGACCTCCCAAGTAATTCAAATATAATTTCCAATAAGGCTTGCAGCCAAATCATTGCTTTTCAAGGCAAGGAAGGAACAAATGATTTCAGCAATCTGAAAACGGACAATAATTATTATCGCTGTAGTTGAAATTAAGTTAATTTATTATCAAGTTAATAACTTTTTAATGCTATAAAGTTATCATTATTACTGTTTTCATGATTCTAATTATTATAAGACAATATAGAGTAGAGAGTGACTGGATTCAAACCCACAACACTGTGAATACACTAACTTTCCATCCAGTTTGTATATATTCTTTTAACCTCTTATAACTAATTGTGCCCTTCATCCCCTGCACACAGCAATTAAATGAAGAAGAGGCTGAGGGTAGAAGATAATGAAAATTTATTCCACCCGGTAAATTGAGAATTACAAGATGTGCACGGACGTGATGAAATAAAAATGGACATGGGCATTTTGGAAGTAAGAGCACAATCACTTAAAAGGTGGGGTCCTATGCTCCAGTGATCCACTGCTAATGCCTTGGCTCAGACTGTCAATTCGCCCTTCTGTTTTAACAGCAGAAGACGCAGAGCAAACTATTTGTCCGTCCTCTACAAAGGCATTTCGTAAAACCCTAAAGTCTGCTGGAAAAGGAATAATGGCTGCAAAATACACACTCAAATGAACACACAATCACAGACAAATTCACACAAACACGTGCATCATGCGAATTGACTCTCTCAATACACACACAGATCCATAGATCAACACTCAAACATACGCACACGCACGCACACACACACACACGGACACACTCTGCTCATTTCTCAGGAAGTGACGACCGTGCAGGCTGTCACAGATGTCAGGAGTGACTGTCACACCTCAAGAATTCTGGGGGAGGCAAAAGACGAACGAATGAGCGAACAAAAGGGGCGAGTCCAGAACTTGCAGAAAGAGAGAGAGGTGTGAATACAAGCCAAAGAGTAGAAAGTGGACACGGAGGCAAGGAAGGAACAATCAATTCTCTGACATCTCTAAATGTGCACTTGATGATGCATACCTAAACAGGCCTGAAACGGTCCACGGGGAGAGGGGAAGGGAGAGAAAGCAGTGGATGAGAAAAAGAGCAGGAGGACGATATAGCGGATAGAGAGAGAGAGCAGATTAATGAAGAGAAATTGAGAGGGACAGAGATAAAGGGAGAGAGGGAACTACGCTGGAGAGACTTACATCCCTCCACGCAGGCCTTAAACAGCGGGCGAGTCCTCGGAGGACGCGGCGCTCTAAACGAAGTGGTCAGCCTGGCAGGTCGTCCATAGGTCCGCGGAGAACGAGGGAGTGAAAGAAAGAGAGGCAAGGAGACGAGGGGAATACTGATGAGGAGGAGGAGGTGAAGGAGCGGCCAGAGATTGTCCACGGGGCCCCGTCAGCGCTCCTGCCCTCGCCACAGCTCATTTAGTGCAAAGCCTCGGAAAGCTTTCAGCCAGCCACTCTGCATAAAGCTTGATTGAGATAAGACACTTTGCCTCGGCCCATTTTCCTTACGATTATCTTCAAGGTGTTCTGCTTTCCAAAGAGGGAGAGGAAAAGGGGGTGGGGGGGGGCGATAACGTGACAATATTTAATCGAGCAAGTTGACGAAACGACAGAAACGCCTTACAATTTAGGATGTCAAGTAGCTGCTGAGGAGCAGGGCCGCCCTTTGCCTTCAGAGCAGCTTCAGTTCTCTTTGGATCCTGTCCTGAACTGTGTGTAGCGACATATTGGAAGCTTTCTTTAAGAAGGAAAGCATACAGGTCTTTGAGGGATGAAGGTGGAAATCTACTTCTCATAAAGTTTTGTGTAGCAGTGTGTATGGAGGCATTATCATCCTGCAATATGGGGACATCACAAGGGAACAGTGTTTGCACCTGGTCCTGTAAAATGGCCTGGTATCCCTCGGCCGTTACACAACCATTCATCATCAGACCTAATGACTCCCAGCAAGGTGGCTGCCCAAACCATTACAGATCCATGCTAATGTTCGGCCACAAGGCGTTGTGGGTTGTAGGCTTCCTTTGGCTTTCTCCAAACGGAAACCCATCCCCATGGAGAAAAGGAAGGGAGGAGCAGGGAGTTAAATGCAAGGGAGCTGCACCAGGTTTTCCGCCCCTCTAGCTGGGACAGTCGTGGGGTTCAGTGCCTTGCTCAAGGGCACTTTAGAGGTAGTTCTTGAGTGAGGGCGAATCATTACGTTTTCAGCTGGCCACAAACTTGGTTTCTTAACCCAGGGGTTCCCCAACGGCCGGTCTGTGAACAAAATATTGTCGGACCGCACGCACGCACCCACTAAAAAAAATACATCAATGTTGTTCCGCCTCCACATTTGCATGGGCTGCATGCTGTGGTAGCGCGAGAACTCCTTGTACGTTCCTCATCGTGCACGTTCCTCTAAGAGATCAAGGTGAGAAAAAGACGGTGAATGCCAGTTAAGTGGGCGACCTCTCTTATTGAAGCTGCCAGTAGTTAATATTTTGTGCCAATATTCAATTTTCATTCTGAAACAAAATCCCAAAGTTACAATTATTCTAGATTTGTATTCTTGCCAGTGTGGAAAAGCCTTTGAATTATGAAGCCTTTGGACAGCAAAACGTTCCAAGGGCTTCCCATGCACAAGCTGTATTGATCAATCATATCCATATGTAATCAAACAAACTGCATCATATCCATCATGTCGGAAGTGGTTGACTGGCTGACATCTGATTTTTAATAAAAGGCAGGTCTCCCCTTCATCACAGCCTCATTCCATCACCCCCTGCATCTGTTGCCCAGGCTGCTGTGCCAACATCCACATTGCTCTTGATTAGTCAAGGGGGTTCACTTGAGCCTAATGGCCCAGTGTATTACAGCTGCAATGTGCAATGTTTTTCACTTGCAATACACTTTGCTGCCTCAAGGGAAAAAGTGATATCAGTAGCTTTTAAAGAACACCTCCAGCTTTATTGCGCAACTCTCTATGTCCTTTGCCCTCCTTCCCTACCTCTCTGAGCAAAAAAAGATTTTAGCAAGTCGTCTCACAAGTCCCCCGTCTTAGCATGCCGAGAACGCCCCAAAACAGTTAGACTTAGAAGAACTTTTTAGACTACATCTTCATTCCCTCTATGCTGGAAATGTTTTGAAGGACCTCGACTCTTTTTCCCTCTGGCTGTCTGGGGCGGAAAGGCAAAGCTGCGACTGTGTCTTAACTCCAGAAAGGCTGGGCTTGGTGTCTGCGCTCCTGCCGGGGACTCTGAAATATTCATGGTATAAATATTGCAAGGCTCTGCATCTAATAAGAGCGCCGGTCTTTATTAACGAGGTGACTGAGGGATCCATTGATCAAGCATTCTGTTTTATGTCAAGCGGATTTTCTCCTCCGCTACCTCGCCCTCTCTCCGCCTCACTTTCCCACACTTGCCGCCTCTCTTACATTTAGTGACTCTCTCTCTAATGAACATAATTAGCAACTCTCTTGGACACACTCTCTCGCATATACTATATTTGCGGATGTCCGTTTCTCTTTGTCTCTATCTCTTGCCATTTTTTGTCTCTCTCCATCTTTTCTCTCTCAGCAGCTTTGGCAGTCGCGCTGGCCTGGTTTTAACTGCGGCCCAATTAGCCAGCCTGTCTGAGAGAGAGCTGGCACTTTTTGATTTGGCTAAATGGTTGATGTGTCCGTCTAAATGAGTGGCCCCTACTGCCACAGAGCACAGACGGAAAGAACGAGACACTCTGCGGAGGAAGGGTGTCTCGCTGGGGACGTCTGCCTCCTCATTTAACTTTCTTTCTTTTTTTATCTTGCTCTCTCCGTCTTCCATCTGACGCTAGCCCTCACTGTGCAAACACCAGTGATGCAGTGGTAAAAAAAAAAACGTGGGTAAACTATGATCTCCAGTCAGTAGTCATCATGAGGCAAACACCCGGCGATATGGACAAAATTACATTTTCAGAAAAGCATTAACTTAGGCTTGTCTTCCTCAAACAACCCTATCTTTGCATGAATCACATCAGTTTGATATTACTTAGCAAAGGTTGAAAGACTGGAAAAAGTATTACTTAAACTACTAAAGTAGAAGTGATGTTATTTATCTAGTACCAAAGTAAAAAGTAGCTAAAATGTACTGAGTAAAAGTTACTGAGTTATGAGAGGACACAGAGTTCAGTATGTAATAATGCACATGTTGTTATAGACATGTTGAAAATTATAATACTAATATTGTCAAAATGAAAATGCCCATTCTGATTATTAAAACAACACTGTTCCTATTACCTATCCAGCTAGCAACAACAACCAGGCTAACCAATAATAGCAGCAGGGTGGACGTTAACTAAGCTACAATCACAGGTCAATTTGAGGATTTCTGTTTTCTGATGCAATGCTTATGGACGTCCTATAAATTTTGTATTCTTTATGCAATTTAATAGTAACGGCTATGGCTAAGTCAAAACGTACTTAAGTAAAAGTAAAAATGCTGACTGAATATACAAAAAGCTTTTCAATTACAGTAATGAGTAAATGTAACTTGTTACTTTCAACCTTGCTACTCACTAAGATATAAACTACTATTTTATGTTATAAAAAAGTATGTCATCCTAAAAAGGCGGGAAAACTCCTTAAACTCATTTCATATGGGTTCTTCCCTCCACTCCATCACGTCCTCTGTCTCCTCCTCTTCTGTCGGTCCACTTCCTTCAGTCCCTCCCTTGCCAACAGATTGCTGCGTCTCAGATGTTTTGTCCGCCCACAGAAGATCATCAGTGACAAATTACCCTCATCACAGATAATCCACTAAGTATTCATTATGAGCCTTCTCCCGGTTGGAGGCATCCGTCTGTCACGTTGGGGCAACGGGGAAGGGGCGGGGAGTGCAGCACGGGGGTCAGGAAATCCGTCATCATGTGAACCCTGGGGTCACCACACACACACACACACACACACACACTCACCCAGTTCTAACTGACAGTTACTTTGAGACAGGGCCGGAGTGGGACTCATTTTCAGCCTGGGAGTTTCATGCCTCAGACCAGCCCACTTTATAAAATGATTTACTATGTAAGTCCGCTATAGTGCACTATTCTCTACAACCTTGTTATTCACAGTGTATTTTTCTAGAACATCATCATTTCCAATTCAGTGCAAATAAGTGTAGCTTCACAACCTTAGTTTAGTTTATTTTATTACAGTCTTCTGGCGATTGTTCTGTAACATTACCTTCACTCTCAAGCCGCAAGCTTGTTTTAAACAAAAACAAGCTGCTGAGTTTGGCACATTTGGCCGCGTCAGCTTGTAAAGCTTTTTTTTTTATTCTGGCCTTTTCAGCTCCTACCTTTTCTCTTTCGATTCTCTATCTTGTCTTTTTAATGTACTACTACTTATATTTCTCTTTCTTTCGCATCTTCTACCTCCTGGGCTTCTGCGAGTGTGGCCTGCCCTGTGGTGTAATCTAAGTTATGAGTGACGTCCTACGTCATCACACTTCAGAGTTCAAGCGGAGCTAGTCATGCTGTCGTGTGAATGTTGAATAAAAGTCATAAACGTACTCGCAGTAGTCGTCAGAGTTTTTTAAAGGACCTAATGCAACAGCCTACATGATCTATTTATAAAATGATTGTGTTTACCGACCCTGTCATTGGCCCTTGCGGCCCAACAACCAATGGGAACCAATCTTCCTGTTTCTCCCGATTAGCCACTCCGTGCCTGCTTTGAGAGAATGGCATGGCTTAATTTAAGTTTCTAGGCAAGGCAAGTTTATTTGTATAGCACCTTTCATACACAAGGCAGTTCAAAGTGCTTTACATGAGGCATTAAAACAAGGACATTTATAAAGACATTTAAAAAAAAATAAAATAAAATAAAAAAAAAAATCACAGTGCAAAAGGAATAAAAGTAATAGTGCAAGTTTAGAGTTCAGCAGAAAGCGGTGGTGAACAGAAACGTTTTTAGTCTGGACTTAAAAGTAGTTATTGTGGGAGCAAGTCTCAGTTGTTCTGGAAGGTTGTTCCAGCTATTTGTTGCATAGTAACTAAATGCTGCTTCACCCTGTTTGATTTTAACTCTGGGAACAGTTAGCAGACCTGTCCCAGTTGACCTGAGGGGTCTGGAGGGTTCATATTGGGCGAGCATGTCAGCGATGTATTTTGGGCCTAGACCATTTAGTGACTTGTAGACGAGTAACAATATTTTAAAGTCAATTCCCTGACACACTGGAAGCAAATGCAGGGATCTGAGAATTGGCGTGATGTGGTTAAACGTCTTCGTCATTGTTAGTAGTCTAGCAGAATGAGCTGTAGCTGAGTCCTCTGAGCCTTGCTATGTTTTTAAGATGATAGTAGGCTGATTTTGTTACAAACTTGATGTGGCTGTTAAAATTGAGATCTGAGTCCGTAATGCCGAGATTTCTGGCTTGGTCTTTGGTTTTTAAAGACAGGGAGTAAAGGTATGTACTAACTTTCAGCCTTTCTTCTTTGGCACCAAAGACAATTATCTCAGTCTTGTCTTTACTTAGCTGAGGGAGGTTCTGGCACGTCATTGACTTGCTTAATGCATTGGCACAGTAAGTCTATGGGACGATAGTCATTTGGAGATAGGGCTATATAGATTTGGGTGTCGTCCGCATAGCAGTGGTAGGCAATACTGTTATTTTGCATAGTTTGGCCTAGCGGGAGCATGTAGAGATTGAATAGACAAGGACCAGGATTGAACCTTGGGGGACACCACAAGTCATGTTGGTTAGCTCAGATTCATAGTTGCCAATGGAAACAAAATAGTTCCTGTCTTGAAGATATGACTTGAACCAATTTAAGACCGTGCCAGAAAGTTCAACCCAGTTTTCTAACCTGTCAAGAAGTACTATAGTATGATCTACAGTATCAAATGCAGCACTGAGATCCAATAGGACAAGGATTGAAATTTTGCCTGTGTCGGTGTTGAGACGAATGTCATTAAAAACTTTAACAAGAGCAGTTTCAGTGCTGTGTAGGGGTCGGACTCCTGATTGGAAGTTGTCATAGCAGCCAGTTGAGACTAAGAAATTATTAAGTTGTTGGAAGACAACTTTATCAATAATTTTACTTAGAAAAGGTAGATTTGATATAGGTCTCCTAGTAATAAACCCCATTCGGACGGGATTAGTTTCTCTAGGGGAGGTCAGGTAATTCAATTTATTACAGCGCAGTAATTTTAATCCCGTCCGGAACGGCCATGTGTGATTTTTGTGATGTGATTTTTCCCTCCTACCCCAGTAATAATTCCGGCCCCAAATACCTACTGTTTTTCAGCAAACTCACGGGTGCACTGATAATTTTAGTACCGTCCGGATAGACATTTTGGTAATTTGAGATATATATCACAGAGTCGACGCGTTCTTTGCACTTCATCCAATCAGTGACAGAGGGGCACAGCTCGCATAGCTTCTCCCAAATGGCCTCCCACACCTTATGATTATGAAGTGTAATTTCAAATTGGCTTTGAAATCGTGGCTCTCCCCAAACAGAGATAAGGGCCAGGGTTTCTTCCCTGGTCCAGTGCCTCGATTTTTTGCCATTTGCGGCTGCACGCCTCTCTTATGTCTCCATTCGTCTCATTTCAAAGTCCAGTCGTGCTTTCTCAAGCTAGCTAGCTATTGGCGCGCGAGTGACGTAAACATCCGGGTACGTCCGACAATTACGTTCCTCCGTCTGTAAATTTTAATTCTGTTCGGATCGATGACTGAAATTACCGAGGAGCCATGCAAATGTTTTATTACCCACGTTACCCTGTAAAACTAATCCCGTCCGAATGGGGCTATAGAAGCATCAAGGCTCCTCTTTTTTAGCAGTGGTTTAATGACTGCAGTTTTCAGGGACTTTGGAAAGTTTCCTGATAAGAGAGAGCTGTTAACTATTTGCAGTATGTCTGTTGCCAGGCAGTCAAAAAAGTCATCCTTTGTACATTTCTGTTTTTCAAATGTGGCCTAATATTTTTCCTTGTTATAGAAGTATGGAAGACTTTTCTGATGCCTTCAATTTTATCAGTAAAGACTAATGCAAATTCATTGCATTTCCGGGTGGTTTCTATTTAATTTCTATTTCACTTGACTTTTTCAGACTCAGTTTTAGAATTAGAAGTAGTTAACTTGAATTATGTCAGTTTTACATTTCCCAGAGAAAACAACACATCTCACTTCAGAAAGTTTAGAGATGTTTTTTTTTTTTGAAAAATTGGCCCAAAAACTGTATTTGCACATTTAGATGACATTCATTTGAAATATACGTTGCATGGATATACGTGCTGATATATATAAGGACTAGGGCAAGTCTTATTATTATAATTGTTATTATTTTTGCTGCATACTCATGAAATGGCAGATCGAAATGATGAATATGAGACAAAAGTACAGAATGTCAGCTTTTACTTCTGGATATGTGTTTGTTTTTGCATGCATTTTAAGTTTTAGTATAGGGACAAATGGGTTCAAATGGATTGTAACTGCTCATGTTGCAGTAATTGTGCATACATAAAAACAAGTCTGTCTAGGTTTGGTTCTAGCCTTTCAAGTTTGCCTTTTGAGCCTAGAAGGCATAAACGAAGATGAACACTACAGAATTGTTTTTGATGGAAAAGCAAGCAATTATGAAGATGAGATTAAAGAACGTTCCCATTAGAACCGTTGCATAGCAGCTGGGCGTTGCGAAAATCAATCATGTGAAATTTCTCGAAGCTACTAGAGACGACTGTCAGCAATCAGCAACGGCCATGTCATCCAAGGACAAACCATTAGGGGTGTGAAGAAAAACCTTAAAATAGCATCAACCAGGGGGTGAAACTGTCACAATTCACACCCAGCAGAAGACTTTGACAGGAGACAAGCAAACAAGCAAAATCAGCACCAAGAACAGAAAGGCTACACTGGAATTTGCAAAGATGAGTCAGAGGGGTTATGGAACAAAGTTTAATGGAACAGGCGGGATGAAGATAAAACTCTAGCAGTGAGAATGGGTAAAAGGATAGGGTAAAATGTGCAGAAAGAGAGGAGCTGCAAACCGATTCTAAGCACACCGCGTTGTCTTGAGAGGCAGAAAGGAGGCAGTGTCATGGCTGGGGTGCACATGGCTTCCTGTGGACCTGGCTCACTGGGCTTTACTGATGATGGCAGCAGCAGAATGAATTCTGAAGTATACAGACGGGGAAAAAAAAAACACGCCTCCAAGCTCATCGGGTGGAAATTCACAATGCAGCAAGACAACGACCCAAAACATCCTCCGCGCTTAACCAAAAAGTTCATCGGGGGAAGAAAGAGCGGAAACTTTTTAACTGTCCGAGTCAATCATCTGATTTAAATCCAATTGAGCATGCATTTCATTGCAGGAGAGGAAACTCGGCTCAGAAAATCCCCACAAACAAGCAGCAACTGAAAAAAAGTTAAGGCTTGACAGAGAGTCTCAAAGGAAAATACAAAGGCAGGCTTTAAACAGTTATTTTATTTCAGGGGTATGCAGCCAAATACTCACCTGAAACTGGAGGACTAAACGTGACTGGGTCGATTGACGTGTGAATCGTTCATTTTAACAGTGTTTTAAAGCGAATGACTCGCATTGGTTCACCGACGGCATTGGTGTCAGTGTCAGGGTGGTGGATTGCGCGCCCGCTAACACAAAACGAGCTCGTTCAGGGAGAAGGTCAATTGTCATCTGCCTACCTTGGCAGTGATTTCAATGCCGGCTTGGCTACTCTCCACCACTGGGCTTAATCAACCCGCACTTGCAACAAACACACATTCTCAAACTCCCTTGTTGTCATCATTACCTGACACCCAGACAGTCCTGCTACCATGTGACTCATTCAGTTTGCGCAGCGCTTCGGTTGCTAGCGTGAGGGTTATTTATCAGGCTATTTTAAAGAATCGGTGTTCCTATCTATTGTTTAAGCAAAAAAAAAAAAAGAAATAAAATCTGACATTCTGTGCTTTTGTCTCACGTTACATTTTTTTTACACATTCACCGCTGTGGACAGAGAGAGAGAGAGAGTGGCAGACAGAGGGAGAGAACAATATGGCATCTGTAGGGGCCCTTTGTGTTTCCTGAAACCTTGATAAAGTGCGAGGCTCGGCGTTTCGATGCGGCCGTTAATTAGCCGGCTCTCCCCGGTGGGGCCCGCCTGATTGAGCGGCTAATGGTTCGCTTTAAACTGCTGAAAGACGGAGAGTGTGTGTGCACGTGCGCGAGCTAAATGAGCGCGCGTGTTTCCAAGCGTCTTGTTTGTTTTTTCTGCCTTCCCAATGTGCCGATCAGAGCGTGTGTCCCTATGTACAGTATGTGCCTCTGTCAGCGTTTCCCAGCCGAGGTTGTTCCTCTGAGGTTTTGCGCTGAACACCTTGAGTGGAATAATCCCGTGTTTTCATTTAATTGCCCGCAATTGGATTAGCGGGGGAGGCGGGGCGAGGGGGCTTACGGCTGGCGCGCTATCCTGTCCGCGAGGCCAGATCCACGGCGGCGGCGTCATCCCGGTGAGATGTCAGGTTCCCCGGGCTCGTCGGATCTCGTGACAGGGCTCCTCTGCGGCTCTTTCAGACACAAAGAGGCCCTCTGTAATGGGCAGAGCGAGGCTGCACACTTAACATCTCTCTCTCTCTCTCTTTTTTTCACAACCTCTCTCATTTAACCTCTCTCTATCTCACATTCCCTCTTAACCTGTTCCTCTTAACACCGTTCTCCTTCTCTCTCTATTAACCTTGTTCTCACCCCCCCCCCCCCCCCCCCGCCATTCTCTCATTTTCTTTGTCTGCCTCTCTAACTCTCCCTCCTTTCCTCCCTTCCTCACATAACCGTTGAAACAGAGAGTCAGTTGAACACCGTCAGTAATCATAAAGTATGCAACCGCCTACTTTTTTTTTTTGCACACAATGTTTTCTACGCCGCGCTCTGATTACAATATTTACCACGCGCTCGCAATGTGCGTGAAATGCACTTATGATGCCTGGTGATGACTTATGAGCACCACTTGAAGTAAACGTGTTACCTTAGGCTTATCATTTTGACAACCCGGGACTTTTATTAACCTGCTACTCCTCAAAAAAAATACAGTTATTTGTTTTCCGTTTGCGCTATCAATCATTTTTCAATCATTATAGCTTTTTTTTTTTTCCCCAAATGGTGGATATCTTATTTTGGAATGAAACCCTTCACTGCCAAGGAGGACAGGCCTCTCCCTTTCTTCTCTCACCCCCCTTGTTTATTTTCTCCCCCCATCCCTGAAACCGAAGTGTCCGTCAGGACTGAGTTGGCCTGTCAGTCACTCAGTCAGTCAGTCCTTCCCTTCAGTCTCAACTCAATGGAGGTAAACAGCGGAGGGGGGCGGCATGGAAAAACATTTCCCTTTTAGCCACAGCTCACAAATGAGCGTATTAGTATTCTGCACAGTGAGGCACTTTCCAGCGCTCTCTAATCGCTCTGCATCGTTCAGCTCCTAACCAATGCAGAAAATCAATGACATCATAGCCACATAATTGCAGGTTACCGGCTGAGGCACGAGACTCGGGTGCCTTGTGCATGCTTGTGCGGAAATACTTGTATGTGCACACCAGCATGTGTTCATGGTGTCCATATCAGGAGAGATCATGGGATTCATCCCTGAGCAATTGGAGTTATGGTTGTAGCCTGCATGCATGGCTCTCTTGTGTGTGTGTGTGTGTGAGAACGTAGCGAAGGATGAGTACATTTTCACGCACCCCGTCTCCTGGGTTTCTTAATATCTGCGGGTGAACACTGCACCATCTGCACTGCTCAGAACAGAGATGAGGAGGGGTGGGGGGGGGGATGGGAGGAGGAGGAGAGAGAGAGAGAGAGAGAGAGAGAGAGAGAGAGAGAGAACATTCTCATAGAGAGATAGCGGCATTAGCTGCAATGCCGAGGAGTGACCTGCCACTCCGTTTCCAATTTCAAATTCAAATGCAGAGCTCATCCACGGGGAACCTCACCCCTCTCCCCCTCCTTTGTCTCTTTCTCTCTTTCCACCCCTCTCTCCTTCCCTCGCTCCCGCTCCCCTCCCCTCTCCATCTCATCCCATCGTGCTCTCAATTCGCTTTTTCAATTTCGAAATGCTTTGAAGCCGACGCCAGCCGAGGGATCCCCCCCGAGACTGAACTCTGGGACTCCTTACCTTTTTTCCTCTCTATATTTCTCCTTGCTGTGCCATCAATCCTCCACCTCTCTCTCTCTCTCTCTCTCTCTCTCTCGTTCTCTTTCTCCACCTGGCCCTGCCCATCTTGCTCCATTTCTTTTCTTCACCCTTCACTGTATTGTTCTTGCTTGAAAAACTGGTTTCTGGACAGGGGTGAAGTAAATCTTTTGTGACCTGGTATTCCCTGCTGGGCCTCTCTCTCTCTTTTCTCTCTCTCCTCTCTCTCTCTCTCCTCTCTCTCTCTCTCTCTTCTCTCTCTCTCTCTCTCTCTTCCTTCAACTCTTTAAGCCAAGCCTCTCTCAGAGAGAGGCACCGGAGCTGTAACACGATACAGACGGAATATAGTATAAACAAAAAAGCTCCCCTGAAAGAGACAGGCCCTCCAACCCCAGTCCTCCCCATCTCTCTGTTCTTGTCTCGCTGCACTCTGCCTTCACCCTTTCTTCTCAAACAACGAGGGTTTTGTTTCAGCTGCTTTGTAGTTTTTCCTCTCCTCTAGGTTGTGTCAGTGACCAGAGAGTGTGTGTGTGTGTGTGTGTTTGGTGTGTGTCTCTGTATGTGAGGTCTTGTTGTCCTTGTACTGCATCTCAGTTTGTACTCAGAAACTTTGTAAGTTGTTATGTCTGCACTAATATCTCCAAGACAGATTCTTGTAGATTTAATGTGTTTCTGATTTTGGTTCTGATTGTTTACAAGGTCTACACGTGTGCATGTAGTGTGCTAGAGTTACACAGATACACTATATGGCCAAAAGTCAGTGGACACCTGACCATCACACCTATATGAGCTTGCTGGACATCCCATTCTAAAACCATGGGCATTAATATGGAGTTGGACCCTTTGCGGCTATAACAGCCGCCACTCTTCTGGGAAGGCTTTCCACAAGCTTTTGGAGCGTCTCTGTGGGAATTTGTGCCCATTCAGCCAAAAGAGCATTTGTGAGGTGAGGAAGTGATGTGACGAGAAGGCCTGGCTCGCAATCGGCATTCTAATTCCTCCCAAAGGTGTTGAGGTCAGGGCTCTGTGCAGGCCAATCGAGTTCCTCCACACCAAACTCGTCTAACCATGTCTTTATGGACCTCGCTTTGTGCACAGGGGCACAGTCATGCTGGAACAGCAAAGGGCCTTCCCCAAACTTTTGCCACAAAGTTGGAAGCGCCCAATTGGCTAAAATGTCTTGGTATCCTGTAGCATTAAGATTACCCTTCACTGGAACTCAGGGGCCAAGCCCAAACCCTGAAAAACAGGGTGGCTGAAAGACCTGAACTCAATAACTAGTAGGGGTGTCCACTGACTTTTGGTCCATATAGTGTATATTGGAGCGCCGATACATTGTGCCTTTTATCAAAAATCAGGTATCGGGCAGTCAGTGTTGTCCACCTCCAAAATGATGGTTATGATGCAGTTTGATTACATATACACGTATTGTATAATTGACCAATACTACACTGGTTGTCTATGGGAAGCCCTTAACCTGATTTTTTAAATTATCCTGGATTTTGATGGTTTAGGTTTTAGTGCCTCATGCTCTAAATGCTTTCCACTTTTTTAAATGTTAAATGTTTCCACTTTACTTTTACTTTTAGGGAATTGTTGACATGAAAAAGCCCCCCCAAAAAAGCCCATATTGGTCAGACTATCTTGTGCACACATCGATCCATGTGCATCAGCATCCGCCAGGGTGCGAGTCAATTGCCTTTCAGTTTATTGAGAATGGCTGCTCATGTTGCTTGTTTTGCAAGTGTGTATCCTGTAATGCATGTGTGCATGTTGTGCATCCCCTGTTGGATGTTGTGCATCCCGTGTTGCATGTTGTGCATTCCCGGTTGGATGTTATGCATCCCCTGTTGGATGTTGTGCATCCCCTGTTGGATGTTGTGAATCCCCTGTTGGATGTTGTGCATCCCCTGTTGCATGTTGTGCATTCCCAGTTGGATGTTGTGCATCCCCTGTTGGATGTTGTGTATCTCCTGTTGCATGTTGTGCATCCCCGGTTGGATGTAATGCATCCCGTTGGATGTTGTGCATCCCCTGTTGCATGTTGTGCATCCCTGGTTGGATGTTGTGCATCCCCTGTTGCATGTTGTGCATCCCCTGTTGGATGTTGTGAATCCCCTGTTGGATGTTGTGAGTCCCCTGTTGGATGTTGTGCATCCCCCGTTGCATGTTGTGCATCCCTCGTTGGATGTTGTGCATCCCCCGATGGATGTTGTGCATCCCCTGTTGGAGTTGTGCATCCCCCGTTGCATGTTGTGCATCCCTCGTTGGATGTTGTGCATCCCCCGATGGATGTTGTGCATCCCCTGTTGGATGTTGTGCATCCCCGGTTGGATGTTGTGAATCCCTTGTTGGATGTTGTGCATCCCATGTTGCACACATATATTCCATGTTGTGTGTGTGTATCCATTGTAAATCCCTTGATGCCTGTGTGTAAACCTGTGTCAAGTGTGTATCCAATGTTGCATGTTGTGCATCCCCCTGTTGCATGCAACAATGTGCAACATGCATTCCATATTGTGTTTTGTGTATTCCGTAATGGGCATTACAAATCCCATGCCATGTGGCGTGCGTGCATTCCTGGTCTCTAAACGCTCTATTGGCTGCGTCCAGTCCATTCACCCCCAGTTGGTCAGTGGATCGAGGGCAACAGGGCGAGCGCCTCTCCCTTGTGTTTGGGTAATTGTGTTTTTGTACAAGCTGTCCAGCTGCATTACAGTAGCCAGTACCCGGTGTCCACACTGCTCTCATCACTACAGCTAGTGGGGCTTGAGGAAGCTGGCAGCTAACAGCACCTCTAGTTTGCTACGCCGCTTCCAGCCATTGTAACAACCCGCAGCCAAAATTGCATCAGGTATAGAGATAGGGAGACATTCTCATCAGCCTGTCCCTTTATTCCGATTCCATTTCCATCAGAGAAATAACAAGTAACACCAGAGTGATTATATCATGATTGGGTGGGTGTTATGTCTTCTTGTGCTGCTGCAGAGAAAAGACAGCTAGGGAAAGGCAGGGAGGTACATAGACCGAAGACGAGGACAGGCAGATACAAACAAGTAGACAGACAAACAGAAAGACAGTCAGGAAGGTAGACAGACAGACAGACAAAAACACAAGACAGACGGAAGATGAAGTGAACAGAGAGAGAAAGACCGACACACAGAGAAGCAGTCAAAGAGATAGAGAGAATTGAAAAGCAGGCAGAAGTTGGTAAAAAGGTAGGTGGCAGACAGGCAGACTGATAGAGAAGCAAATGTAATGCGCTCTCGTCCAGCCGGCCTTGTGTGAAAAGCGGGCTGATATGAGGCTTAGCCGGGGGAGGATTTTCTCCCTTTAGTTTGGCTTTTCCTGCTAAGTAGCATTGCGATACAATCGGCCACTGTACCGGGCGGGCCTGCGTACATATGGAATTCCATTAACCTTTCTGGCTTTGTTGGCTAAATGTCAGCATGGTGCATGAAATTGAATTGGCCATTGATTCAGAAGCGGGACAATTCTCCCACGTTGTTGTAGACGCATACCACGCAGTCGGCTTGAATTTGTATGTTGCTCGCTCGGAACAAACTACCGACAGGGCTTCTGCGAGCATGGCTCTGATTAAACTCTCTCCTCTAGAGCCATAACCGGAGATGTAGCGGAGAGTAAACCCACCCAACCCACTGTTTATCCTAACATAAATCGTAAAGCTGCGAAATGAGAGTGTTCTTCATATTAAGTGACAACTGTCTACAAAGTACGTGTTTATAGGACACATTTATCACCTGTAACACACGCAACTATAAACATGACACTATCTAAAAGAACCTGATGATTTATAACGTCAAGTATTTGCTTGTAATGGCATATAAAATATAAAAACACCCCTGACATAAATGTGATGTACAGTAACTACACTTCAAATGGCCTATGTACATGTACTCATATTGCTTTTTTTTTTTTTTAAATGAAAATGAAAGGCATGAATTAAGCCTTTTCGGAAAATATATATATATATTTTCTTGCCTTATGATGATCACGGAATGGAAGTCATAGTTTATCCACCTTTTTATCCATTACCATGCCACTGGTCATAACACACCGAGACACCGCTGTCAGTAGGAGGTGACAGCTAATTTCAGCATTTTGACGTAGCCATTCCCCAAGATATAATTTACGTTTTTTTTTTTCTTTTTTTCTAAAATGAGACGTCCATCATTTTTAAAAAAAGGTGACACGTATCCTTATTAAATGATTTATTAGCAGAAAACGATGGTACCTATTTATATCACAGCGGGGGTGAGTCAGGTAACGCTTCCTTTGCATGTGAGAGATACTGAACGGTGAAATCCAGTAACTGTTTACCCATCTGTTTTATTTCCCACATAAACCTTGATGACTTGAAATCAATCACAGTGTGTAGCATCAAAGCAAATTTCAGTTATATGAGGATAGGGTCCTTTAAGGAAAATAACACAAATTAGTGGCTTTTTATTTTTTATTTTTTTAAATAGATTTTTATGGTTTATATGGCTGTTTAACTGAATAGTGAAACTCATGGTTTTGGGAACACTTGAAGTGGTGCATTATGGCATTATGATCGTGAGTGCATGATAATTATTGTGATGAGGGCATGAGATAATGACTGGGTACCACTAAAACACAATGTGCACAACAATTATATGCTCTATCCTGAAACGGATATACATACAGGTATATATATAGCGTTTTGAAACAAAAAGGATACCACGTGGACTGTTTTCAAATACCCAATGTAGGAGCTCCACTGGCCCCACCGGGCGCACAAACAAATCCTGACCTCCGTGCTCATTTGCAGAAGTTAAATATCGACACGGCGAGGAGGGAGGGGGAGGAAGGGGTGGTGGGGGGTGGGAATATATAGGAGCTCGGTTGCTAAAACAATAAAGAGCAGTAACTATTCTCCGGTTTAGGAGGTCACTGGATCGATGTGCAGGGATTACGTGGTGCGCTGTGGATGCCGATAGGTCAAGAGACATACTTACTAATGAAGCTGAGTTATGACTCATTCCTCCGTCGGCTCCAACATCCATTATTACCGCCGCTTCTTTCCTTCATAGTTTTTCTCTCTTTCTTTCATTCTTTCTTTCTTTTCTTTCTCAAGCTATCCATTCCCCTCTCCCTCTCATCGTCTTACTCTTGCATCAGAATCGACCCTCCCTCCCACCTCTCTTTCTCTTTTCCCTTTGTTTTTCTCCCTCTCTCTGCTTTCTCTCCCTCTCTCTCTCTCTCTCTCTCTCTCTCTCTCTCTCTCTCTCTCTCTCTCTCTCAGTGCTCTCAGGTTGCTTGTAACCAAATCTCAGGGTTCTTCATTTCCTTCCTGCTAATACCCTCCTAATACCCCACCCCCACAAACACTCACACACACAGCTAGCTATCTACACACTGCACAGCCTCCAGATTCAAGTGAAGAGAAAGAGTGGGGGTGGGGGGGAATCAAAGAAGGCAAACAGACCCGTTTTCTGTAGCTACACTTTGTCATATCTGTGGAAAATAAAGCACTGACCTCTCAATGTCATCCATCCCTGCAGAGGACCTGTTCCTATGACAACTGATGGAAAAGAATGCCGGTCAAAAAGTGACGGAGAAGAGTCCATTTGAGGTCTTTCGCACTTTCACATGACATTTTTTTCACCATGACGGCCGAATAACCTGCCCCGGAGTTGAAGCGTTTTGACTCTTTTGCAGAGAGGGTTGTACAGTGTTGCGGAAATCCATGCAAAGTGCAAAATTGCAGCTTTTAGGATAGGTGTGACAACTCTCTCGCCAGGCACTTATGCAGCAAAACACTGTAATTCTCAGCCATCGGCGAACAACAAGTTCCTCTTAATTCTCAACCTTTCCCTTGGCTCGTCCACTCCGTTTTTTTTCCATGGATTGCTCACATAAACACCTGCCAGGGTGGCGTCAGAGTGGCTGAAATGCACCCCCCTATTAGTCATGATCTGTCTGTGTGTGTGTGTGTGTGTGTGTGTGAGAGAGAGAGAGAGCCTCTGTTAAACTGTGTCTGTATATATGTGTGTATTATCCACTGTATTAGTTTGCCTGTGCGTTTGAATGCACCCTTTAAAAAGCAATGGGGAGGTAGCCGGCAATAAAGAGTAAAGATAAGAGAGCTAAAGGAGGCAGAGGGATACGAAGAAGAGAGCGCAATTGCCTGCTTATGTTTGAGCTTTGTGGTGTGAGACCATTAAAACCACATCAGCCATGTCCAAACACGAACCCAGAATGACCTCCTCACAAGTGTAGCCGAGTCCATTTTCTTTTATAGTTTTCCATTGTTTTATTTTGTTATTTATTGGTGAACTTCTTCAAAACTTTGTATTTTATCTTTATACGTGTAAACAAATGTTAACGTATGCCTTTGACGTGACTTAAAACCTTTAACGGGGTGTGTGAAGATGTGTGACAAAGCTCTCTCTCTCTCCTAGTTCTCTTTGTTGTTTTTGTGTCATTCTGATGTCTCGAGAACGCTGAGGTGTTTTTCAATTTGTGTGAGATGACTACGCGCTTAATGAATGGATGTAAACACTATTGTTTTGTCCGTGTTAACTTGTTAGCACTTTTCTGAATGTCAAAATGGGTTGCATGAAAAATAACTAATCTGTGAGGCATTTACATTAACATATGTCACAGCTAAAGGATATGAAATGTAAAAAAGTCCACTACAATCACATTTTTGTATTATGTATTTTATTCTTAATGTGATTAACAGATTGAGTTAATTGATTTGTAGGTTTTCTATAGAATATAAAAAAAAGAGCATCATAATCATAAATCATAATCCTAAATACTGTACACATTTGGCATATACTTCCTTTTGTAAATGCTTATATCATGTGGGCCAAAGCATTGTGAATGCCGCCACAGGGAGACGGAGAGAGCCCTCTGTGTATCGTATAGCCTGTGCGCTAACTGATGCTAACTGCCACATGCTACTGTGCAGGTCCAATAAAATTGAAGATCTCTCTACTCCTGAGTCGGTGTGGCTGATTTCATGCCTTTCAAACCTGCTACCGTAGCGCTAAACTATGCGTAATGCGCTTTATTCACGGCCATATTTGATTTGGGTCGCATTACGCGGAAGACAGTAAAGCAGACGGCTACTTCATGTTGTCAACATCATATTTATCTCCAAACCAGCTAGGTCACGTTGTATCCGACAACTAGATTTGCACATCAGTTTTAACCAGCTATGGTCACGCTAAAGGTGTTAGCTAGCAGACACAGCTAGTATAAACAGTGACTATAAATGGGGTTCCTACTGGCTAAGGAATTTCTGGAATATCCTGGAATTTGGTGTATTCCAAAAAGGGGATATCAGCAAATTGTACAAATGTGTCACTTTACAGGAATAAGCGTATAGTGTATGTGTATGTTCCAACTTGTTTGAGAACATCCATTGCATTCAGCTATTTTTCTGCATGCCTACTTCTTCACAACAAGCCCAGCAGTGGAAGTCAGATTGTTTACCACTTGAGAAAAACAACATTAACAAAGAAAGTACTGTTTGGTCATGGACGCGGTCTGCCTTAACTATGAAAATAGAAAATTAATTGAATTGTACATCAGAGCCAGAGCTCCTTATATTAATAAGTGGCAATATTAATATTAATATTATAATATTAATAAATAATAATAAGTGAACTTTATTTGTGTAGCACTTTTCATAACAAGGTTACAAAGTGCTTTACATCAAAACATAAAACAATTTTTTTAAATAAAATAATAGTTAAAAAATGAAATGAAATGAAAATGAAATTATACAAATTAACAATTAAAAGTAAAGTTATGAAAATTTGTTTTCAGTACAGTCTTAAAAGAAGCCACAGATGTGATTTCAGAGTGGATTGTGGTACAGCAAGTAGAGGCTTGTCACTGGATTGAAGATTGAACATAGGGAGGTAAAAGTTCTAAAAAATACTCTGGGGCTGAGCCACTTATTGCTTTAAAAGTAATGAGTGAAATTTTGAAAGCAATTCTAAAATCAACTGGCAGCCAGTGTAGATTTGCCGAAATGGGACTTACATGATCTCTCTTAGCTCTTCTCAGGGATCTTGCTGCTGCATTCTGAACAAGCTGGAGACGAGACAGGGTTTTCTGACTAGAGTACAGAGGGTTGCAGTCATCAATACGAGATGGATAACTTCTACTGTGTCAGGAAGGAGGAAAAAATGTTATTTCTGGTAAAAACAGGACTGGACAAAGAGTTTTGAGACATTCAACATTTGATATCTGCTAAACAGTCGCGTAAGGAGACAAGGCTATGGGTCGCTGGGGTTCACCGGTAATACAGCTGTGAATCATCTGCAAAGCGATGTTTGTTGCGATGTTGAAGCCCATAGATAGAGAAGAGAAGAGGACCAAGGATGGAACCTTGAGGAACCCAAGTATGTTAGTACTTGTAGTGGAGACAAATATGATTTTAACAACATGAGGTGTTAACATGGGCTGCTAACATTATGGATCAACTTAAATGTTCCCTTCAATCCGGTTGATGCAGGATTTTGGGCCTTCTCCAGCTCTTGCTCATCTCTCACAATACAAAAGGATAAAGTAAGTTTTTGTCCATAGACCAGTTGAGTTTGCCTCCTTCCATAGTCCTGTCTTCTGGGTGAGGGTTTCCTAGGGTTTCCTACCCAGAAGCCACTGTGCGAATAAAGCAAATTCCTTTTCCAAATGGGGTTTGGAAGTTCACCTGCAGCCCTCAAGGCTGTATTGCGGTAGCGACCTAAAGCGCAGAGCTATTCTGGGAAGCCGGCATTAAGCCCTCCGGCTCATGGGAATCCCAGTCATCCCACGGTTCAACGCCTCACCTTCCTTTTACACTTGCAAAGTTAATGTGCTGTAGATGAAATGACTAGATCCCTCATGGATGGCTAGAGAAAGCTGGCAACCCCGGAATCCAGAAAGCTGTCGGATACGATATAGCGAGCATGATTCAAAGGGCCCAGTTTGTAAATGCATATTGGTCTCAGAATCAGTGTAATTGGTAAAGTGAATGTCCAGGAATTTGTCTTAGTGGCATTGATGAGACATTTGGACAACTTCCAGTTTCACAGTACATACTGACACACATGGTACAGGGACAATAAAGTGCAAGGGGCAGTGCAACCCATACTATAGACAGCAGACTTCACATATCACTCTATGACCCAACATTAAAAAGCGTTTTTGTGATCCACAATTTCTTTTCTTTTTTAATAGATTTTTCCATTCTGAAATATATTGTTTGGGGTTTTGATAGAAAGATTCAAGATTCAAGAACTTTATTTGTCACATACACACACGGGGTGTGTAGTGAAATGAAAAGTGGCAATGCTCATTGGGAATGTGCAAAAGGGCAACAGTACACAGTATTTACAGTAAAAAAACAACACAATATTTACAGTATTACAGTAATTACAGTAAGAGCTCTTATATTAAAAAAACAACACAATATATACAGTAAGAGCACTTTGGAAATGGTAAGGGAAATCGTATGAATGTAATATACTATAAATTATGTGTAGTCATTACCTAAGTGTGTGTGTGTGTGTGTGTGAGTGTGCATAAGAGGGGCAGTGTGTGTGTCTTGGTGGGGGCCCTGGTGAGGTCAGAGTTCACAGTCCTGATGGCCTGAGGAAAGAAACTCCGTCTCAGTCTCTCTGTTTTGGCAGCATGACTACGGAGGCGCTTGCCTGACCGCAGCAGCTGAAACAGTCCGTTGTTGGGGTGGTGAGGATCCTTCATGATCCTGCAGGCTCTGGTTCTGCACCTCCTGGTGTACAAGTGCTGCAGGGTGGGGAGTGTAGTTCCAATAGTGCGTTCAGCCGAACGCACTACTCTCTGCAGAGCCTTCCTGTCCTGAGCGGAGCTGTTGCCAAACCAGGCAGTGATGCTTCCTGTCAGGATGCTCTCCTACAGCTCCAGAGTAGAAGGACTGAAGGATCCTCCGGGAGACTTTGAATTTCCTCAGCTGCCTGAGGTGGTAAAGGAGCTGCCTCGCCTTTCTCACCAGAGTGTCAGTGTGTGTGGACCATGTGAGATCTTCGGTGATGTGGACTCCCAGGTATTTATACCTGCTCACCCTCTCCACAGTAGTCCCATTAATCCCCAGTGGTGAGTACGTCCTCTGTTGTTGTGTCCTCCTAAAGTCCACAATCAGCTCCTTAGTTTTGGTGACGTTCAAGAGGAGGCTGTTGTCCTGGCACCAGAGTGACAGGTCAGCCACTTCCTCCAGGTAGGCCTTCTCGTCGTTGTTGGAGATCAGGCCCACCACCACTGTGTCATCCGCAAACTTAATGATGGAGTTGGAGCTGAACCTGGCCACACAGTCATGTGTGTACAGGGAGTACAGTAGGGGGCTGAGGACGCAACCCTGGGGGGATCCTGTGTTCAGGGTGAGGGGGTTGGAGGTGTGTCTGCCCACCCTGACCACCTGGGGCCTGGCGGTCAGGAAGTCCAGGATCCAGGCACACAGGGGGGTGTTCAGTCCCAGCTCAATCAGCTTGCCAGCCAGTCTGGTGGGGACTATGGTATTGAAAGCTGAACTATAATCAATGAACAGCAGTCTCACATAGCCCCCCTTCCGGCTGTCCAGATGAGAGAGTGTGGTGTGCAGTACCTGGGAGACAGCATCATCTGTGGATCTGTTTGGACGATAAGCAAACTGCAGCGGGTCCATGGAGCAAGGGAGGAAGGCGCAGATGTAGTCCTTAATCAGCCTCTCGAAGCATTTCATGACCACCGAGGTGAGGGCCACCGGTCGATAATCATTCAAGCATGCTGGAGAAGCATTCTTGGGCACAGGGACAATAGTGGATCTCTTGAAGCAGGCGGGGACCACAGACTCAGCCAGGGAGATGTTGAATATAGTGGTGAACACTGGAGCTAGCTGATTAGCACAGGTCTTCAGTACTCGCCCAGATATGCCATCTGGACCAGCAGCTTTCCTGGTGTTCACCCTCGTCAGAGCCCTCCTCACACTGTGCTCGGTCACAGAGAGTGTGTGTTCATCCCCAGCGGTATAACTCACTCCGGCTGCGCTAACGGTGATGTTGTTACCCGGCGAGCTAGCGCTGTTGATGCTAGCCTCAAACCGTGCAAAAAATGAGTTCAGGTCGTCCGCTAGGGATGCGTTGGCACTCACAATTGCGGGGGGTCTGCCCTGGTAGTCTGTTATAGTCCGTAGCCCCTGCCATAGGCGTCTGGTGTCGCGCTGCTCCATCTGCGACTCCACTCTGTCTCTGTACCTCCTCTTGGCCTCCTTCACCGCCCTTCTCAGTCCATAGGACGCTGCCTTGTGCTCGTCCATGTTGCCGGATACAAGACCGGAGTTATAGGCAGCAGTACGGGCGTTCAAAGCGTCGCGGATGGATCTATCAACCCACGGTTTTTGGTTAGGAAAGGACCTAACTTTTACCGTAGGGACGATGGTGTCCGCTAGCAGTATGTGGCAGTTACATATGAGACTCCAAAAACGTTTCGGAAAAGTAATATAATGAGTAGTGTAACTTCCCTCAGGGGGAATGACTGTGCGGCTTGCCGCTCTGGAGGAGTC